>CM070725.1:22352027-22926497 GCA_036346275.1 Otatea glauca | reverse complement strand
TTGTCGTTGTTGAGGGAGGTAGCGCAAATAATTTTATGAGTGTAGACATGGTCGGTGAAGCTATTTGGACCACAACCCACTTCCTCAACAAAGATGAAATTGAATGGCTCAATTCCACCGTAAGGTTCAGTAACCAAACCGCTCGAGTACCTATCTCGATTGGTTCTTATCATGATAATATTGTTTATGGCGTTGTACCCATGGATGCTTGCTCTCTTTATTGGGTAGACCGTGGATCTATGATATGGATGCTACATCATGGCAGGACCAATGAGTATACTTTCTTGTATAAGGAAAAGAAAATTATTTTGAAACCCATGAGCCCTACGTAACTAAGAAACATTGATGTTAAAAGAGCTCAAAGAGAAAAAGAAGAGAGGAATTAAAAGTGTAGTTAGTAATCAACCCATTCAATACACCCAGTTGCTCAAAACCCGATCTTGTTGAAGGTAAAGTATTATCGCAAAAGTTCTCTCACAAGATAACATGGATAGTATAAAACCATTGCCATTCTCTGCTGTTGTCTTCTCTTATTAATACTTTGAAGGATATCGAGATGGAGTCGACCCACTCCAATTTAAGAAGGGAAGGATGATGAGGACATCCCAACCAAGGATACAACCGCTGCCCCTACTTCCTCTACGATCGCTACTTCATCCCCAACCGCCGCTGTTTCGTCATACTTCGCTTCACGACGCTCGAGGGTTTAATCCGAAGCAAGTTCTTTCCATCCACCTTTGGGACCAGCACATCAAGAACATCCACCGGGACAGCCCACGCCAAGGAAAGCCCAAGATAAATATTCGTCGCCGAGTCCGGGTTCGGCCATCCAGAGCAACAAAGATTAAAAGGACGCCACGGCCACATCCGAACTCCGCTTTCGAATCGACAACTCGCTTGAAAGGTATCGAGATAACCTTTCAATGGATCTGATCCCGAGGCCAAATTCCTCTTGACCGAAGGAAATCACAGAACAATCTCACGGACAGAAATTCAGTGTGTCGCGCCACCTTCTTTTGGGCCCAAGGCCCATGTACTCATATGGTTCCACCTCCTTTGGCCAGCCTCCCAGCAAGACCCCTCTGCCCCTTTGTGTGTGTACCCTTTATATTGTTCTCATCCTGTTATTCGTTTTTTGGTTTTGTTGTGTTTTGTAGACCTCATTCTCGTGTTCGGCGCTGTTCGACTAGACCGCCTTTGAGCCGGTAACCTCAACTTGTTCTCTTTGTTTGATTTCAATACTACCTTTCGGTTTGCTTTATACTTTGTTCTTGCGGTTCTCGCTTTTCACTGATCATTGATCTTGTATCTGTGGGGATTTGGCATTGATTGGCGAAGCTCCCAACCTCGCTTGGTAGGAAGCCCAAATTAGGTGCCATCAACACCTCCAAAACGACGTCATCTCACCGAAAGATCGAGATCATCGCCCCATCGCCTCTAAGGAAGTGATATCTAATATCAATGTGTTTGGTCCGGAATGTCGTGACCGGTTTTAGCAATGCAATAGCGCGGCGTTGTCACGTAAAGTGGCACACTGTATATCTAACCCAAAATCCCGCATGGTCGATCTCATCCAGAGAACTCGCTACAAGAATCGGTCAAAAGAATATACTCGCCTCGGCTGGACCGTAAAACCCTGCATCGCTCTAGATGACCAAGAAACAAGAGAAGTGCCAATGAATTGGCAAGTGCCGTGTTTTCCTTTCTATCCTACAAACAAAGAAAGTCAAAGATCTAAAAGGTTCTAAGAGATAGACAAGAGGAGGAAGAGTACCAAATACCATAATCAATGGTAGCGCCAAGGTACCTAAAATGCGCTTCACCGTCGGATGTTGAGAGGAACGAGGAGAAGTCGAACGGCCATACACTAAAGTGTATATCCGCCTCGACGCAAAGGAGATACAAGAGGGAGCCAATCATGCTACGAAACTCCTTTTATCGCCAGGCTCACCATCCGATCGTGCTCGAGGATCAGCAGGCTATAGGATAACACCGCCTCTGTTAGATATGTCGGCTACCAGAGGTCCCGTGTACTTGCTTGATGCAAGAAAGTGCCCTCTCGAGTCCCGCTTGATCTCGAAGCCAAGGAAGTAACTCAACTCGCCCATCATACTCATCTCAAACTCTCAGACTCATCACATTAGAAAACCGAGACAAGAGAATGAGAGGAGCAATTAAATGATATTGTCCACATAAACCGACAAGAAGAAAATTAGACTCATGGTGTCCTGATGAGCGCAGTTTTGTCTACTATGCCCATTTTAAAGTCATGGTCAGAAGATAAGACTTGAGCCTCTATACCATGCTCAAGGCTCGCTGAGTCCACATGTAGCTTTGGAAAGCTTTATACATGACTCAAAACTTGGGGTTCTCGAATCCTAGAGGTTGCTTGACATAAACCTCTTCCTCAATATAGCCATTGAGGAATGCACCTGACATCCATTTGATAAAGCCAAGCTTTGGATGCAGGAAATGCAAGCAGATTCGATAGCTCTAGCCTAGAAGCATGGGGGTCTCTCAAAGTCAAGACCTCAACCGAGAAAAGCCCTGTGCAACTAGTCTAGCCTTGTTTCTAACTACAACCCCATCCTCGCTTTCTTGTTTTTGAACACCCACTTGGTCCCAATGACATTATGACCAGATGGGACTCACAAGCTACCATATCTTGTTCCTCCTCAAAGTTCTCAAGTTCTCATGCATAGCATTAATCCACCACTCATCTGATAATGCATGAGAAACATCCTTCGCTCAAAGGAGGCAACACAAGAGTGGAGGCAGAATCGACAAACTCGATTTTGAGCGAGTGACTGCCAAACAGATCACCAATGATCTGACAGTGGATGAGCTTTCTGGATATGTCGGGAGGACCAAGGTATATTCTACCCTTGGAACAAGTAGGAGCAGAGCCACCGGTCAAGGAGAGTAAAGGCAAGGGCCGATCTCCCAGGTGCGTAATAAAACAGGAGGCACCTCGTGTAGAGGGACTGATCCTGTGGAACACCATCATCTCCATCATCCTCATCTTCTACAAAGATGGTCTTGGAGGGATAAGAAGAGCTCAAACATCGTGTCTAGCTCTCGGCTAGCCTCATCAAAGGTCACATCACATGTCTCTATGATCCTATGATCAACACCTGCACTTATAAGCTAGAAGAAGTCGAGTAACCTAGAAAGATACCATCAAAAGAGCGAGACTCAAACTTATCTAGGTTACTGCACTTCAAGATGAAACACTTGCAACCGAAAACGCGAAAATGAGATACACCGGCTTTCGCCATACCTCAACTCATAAGAAGTGCGATGCAAATGTGCTCTAAAAACACGCGATTAGAAACATGGCAAGTAGAGCTATGGCCTCATTTCAAAACTTCCTAGAGTATTGTACTCATCTAGCATCGCCCGCCATCTCAACCAGTCCTCGTTTCTTCCTTTCCACTACGCCATTCTCACGAGGGACGAGGGAGAAGAGAACTAATGCTCTAAACCGCACTCCACACAAAAACTCTTAAAGTAGGAATTTTGAACTCCAGGCCATTATCATGCAGATAGCTCAGAATGCACCCGGAGCTCAATAGACAACCCACGAACTCCCCAAGTGAGAAAAGTCTCATCCTTCGAGGCCATGAAGAATACCCAAGAGTATCTAGAAAGATCATCAACGATGACAAGATCATACCACTTTCCTCCCGCCGATCGAGACTCTAGCCGACCAATAGTGTCCATATGTAAATGTCGCCCGGTGCATCACCATCACTACGGATCGGAGGATAAGAAGTAGTAACCATCTTGCCATGCGGCAAGGAGAGCAAACTAAGTCTTTGACTATCTTGAGTTTGGGCAAACCCGAATAAGATCGTGGTCGCTAACTCGGTCAAATGATCAAAACCAATGTGACCAAGTCTCCTATGCCGTATGAGAGATCACGGACTCGTAGCAATCAAACATCAAGAGAGTCTCCAAGAAGCAGAAAATCAGCATCAAACACCCTCCTAAATTTAGAAATCTCAAGAACTAACCTCCGATGAATCAAGGATTCTACAGTATTATCGCTGAAGCTTACCTCAAAGAGTCATCGATAAGCCGAGAAACGAGAGCGATTGTATTGCACTACTTACTAAGGCAACATCTTTAAGAATGAAATTTTGGTTAATGCAGATGGTACCTTTAGCAATGACTCTACCCAAGATGCATCCTCAGTGATCAACTCATCACCGGGGCTCGGACTAGGAAGAGAACCATTGAGAATCTCCGTCATATGACGAGAACAACCGAGTCGCATAATCCAAACATCTCCTTCCCCATCCGACTAACCGATAAGACACAAGAGAGAAAGATGACTCAAGATTGGGATAGAGTGAAGACTTGGGAACCTAACATCAACCACACGACGCCTGCAGTACCAACCGTAAGAAGACTCAACTCGAGTGTCTCTCTGCTTAACCTAACATGATCAAGAGTAACTCTAGTAGATGATCTAGAGCCGAATCTGGTTAGCCCGCCGTGGTGCAAAAGCTGCACTCATCGCAGTTGAGGCTTCCTAAATCTCCTACGTAAACACTCACGCCGATATCTACCTCGATGGAAAAACGAGGAATATCAAAAGGACGGCAGAAGACTTACTACTAACAAAGCTCCAAGACTAAAACTCAAGAACCAAAGATGAAAACCGAGTCCCCGCCCCAAAACAGCGACTTATAACCTCTCTAGAAGCAAGTGTACCTTAGAGCACTAAAGTCCGGGATGACCCTCCCCTAAGAGCAGAACACGCACGCCGAGTGATCTTGGCTCGCCTGGCAGTAAATCTACTAGTGACCATCCTTCTAATGTATAGGCATGTGTACATTGCCTTGCTAGAGATGTATAATAGAGTAACACCCTTCCGTCAAGTCCTATGGACAACCCCAAAGACCTAAACACGGTGGTTCTCACCTACGAGCTACCACAATCTCACCACTCTTGGAGCCGCAAGACAATGGTGGAGGATGTCCGCGGCTCTAAGGGACCAAATCCTAGACCTTGATTGATCTACTAATCTTTGATTAGTCTAGAATAAGATTGAGCTTCTTGCCTCCTACAAACTTCTCGAGAGTGCTCATAAGATACCGCAATCTCAAAGAAAGAGGCACAAGAAGAACAAGAGGAAGAAGAAGAACCAAAGATGAGCTCTCTCAAAGACGTGCATTTTTCTCCTCAAAGACGGCTGCCTCAATCTTGAGGGCCTCACAAGAAACGGAAGACACATTTCTAATTCTATAGGCTTGGTCTTCTAATTTCTTCCTAAGCTCGACATGGATTTTATCCAAGTCCCCTCAATCATAGAGCATCGCAAACAACTTTCTTATGACTTATCTAGTAAGTCCTTAGCAAGATTAGCACACTTGACATTTAAGGATTCATTGTTAAGTTTTAGTTGCTCACAGCCCCTCACATGAGCCGACTGGGTCCTTAGAAGCATGCATTTCAAGTTCATCGCTTCTAG
Organism: Otatea glauca; assembly: GCA_036346275.1. Taxonomy (NCBI): domain Eukaryota; kingdom Viridiplantae; phylum Streptophyta; class Magnoliopsida; order Poales; family Poaceae; genus Otatea; species Otatea glauca. The sequence goes on along the minus strand of CM070725.1, from coordinate 22,921,018 downwards.
AAGAAAGCTTCCTAAGGTGATCGCCATGGCATCAATTTCAAGCAATTTAAGGCAATTAGCACAAGAGGGAGTAGAGTGAGCATAAAAAAACTAGCATCATGCAAGGACTATCAATGATTCATTGCTAGCATTCTTCAACCTAAGATTATCTAGTTCGCATAACACACTATCATGCATAGTCCTTGGTTCTCTAACTCCACAAGCAAAACATCACACAAAGTACAATCATAGTGACTCGGAGGGAGAAGATCTATGAAGCTAACCCCGAGTCAAGGTACCTACTTCCTTCTCAAGTCTGTGACACCTAGCTCTAGCTCTAGCATGAAATTTTCCTAATTTGCGTAAAGCTTCATTGAGCTGGTCATAGGAGGGTACCGTCCGTGTCGCCAGACAACGGAGTCGCCGCCGCTGACGCCGCCATGAAGCACAAGCCGGAGAAGTTGTCGCCGCTTTCTTCTTCTTTATGGATCATCCTCGCCGCTTCCCCATGTCTCCGTCGGAGATGTTGATGCTGCCGCCGGGCGAGGACGCCGGAAGAGCTTGTTCTTGGAGAAGCGTATTTTCTCGTGCCGGCCACGAATCGGAGGCTTTTTGTTGCGGTTTGTCGGTGTAGTCGTTTTGCCCGAACCGCCAATGTCGTCTTGCCCTTCTTCAGCTTGGGATAGCTCACCAATGTGGTTGGGGCCACCACCGGGCAGTGATCATGCCACCTCTGCCTCTCTTTCACCTTCTTGTATGCATGAGAGAATTTGCAGCAAGAAGAGCAAGCTCATTTTCTCGAAATTTTTCCAGCTTGGTCATCGCTAGCTCGCAAAGGGTGAAGAGGAGAGACCGGCTGTAAGAATCAAGAAGATCCATTGTGATCGGTGACCAAAGCCATCGATCGACTGAGATCGCCCGAGACGGCATCGACATCTCATGAGTCTTGAGGCGGAATAAAGCCCGCCAAGAGTCAAGGTCGATAAGTCGGTGGTGTCCTTGATGGTGGTCACCTTCATCTCCCAAACCCAAGGTCGAAAAGGTCAAGAAATGTCGAGCATTGTTCGAGTCGTATATGCAACCAACCGCCGAGGCCACTCAAGATCTTTGTAAACCGACCAAAACACTGCCGAGACTCACCAAGGCTGATCAAACTTATTGTACTCGCTGAACCGTCCTCGCTCGACACCTTGATTTGAGTAGAGCACTCGTGGTAAGCATCGAGGGTTACCAAATCTCGTGAGCGAGCGAAGGTGAGAAATCCTATCATACTCATACCGGCTAAGACCCTCGATGAGAATATTCTTGCCTTAGCATTCGCTTTAACGTCACCCATATTGATGGCCGTGACATTTTCATCGCCAGAACCTCATATGGAGTTTCACCTTGCTATATCGTAGCCTGGGCAATGGATGTATGACTCATCCGACTTCCAAAAAGGAAAATCAACTCCATTAAAGATGAGAGGCTTGGTGGAATATTTGTCTGTCACATGGCTCTTTGAGACCGGTCAAGATCAAGAAAGAGCAGAACTGCTCATACAAATTGAAGGATCGAGATGGCGAATGAGAGGGGAGGGTGAATGGTCGCAAATAAATTTTCCCCAAAATACTCCAACAAAAACCTCGATAAGATCGCCAAAGGAAATCGTGAAAACCCAAAACTAGACAACTATGTGTACCCTAGCTTGCACGGATAAGTACCATAAAATATGTGGCGATTTTTGAGTCACAATCCTTGTTGTCTAGTGTCCAAGATAAAGAGGAATCAATCCAACTCTTGCTTTTAGAAAGGAGATCAATTCAAATCACAAAAGTCACTTTCTTAAAAGCAAAAGCACTTCAGAAATTATCCTCAATTTGAATAGGAGGTTGGTGGGTTTCGCAGCTCACAAAATTTTGAGAATTGTTTTCCTTTGATCAAGAGTCGAAGAACTCTACCAAATTTCTCCTCAAACAGCCTTACAAAAAAACAGGAAAATCAAGAACACACTACCAAGAACTTGAGCAGTAAAGTTTGGGGCTCGGTTTTCACCTCATGGCGCCCAAACGGTGCAACAAGTGAACCCAAAATTTTTTGCAGGTGGATATCAGAGTCCCGCACCTCCTCCAACAATAATCATTTAAAAAGGAATTTGTTAGAGTTTTATAAAAATCAAATACTAAATGCTACGCAAAGAACAAGTTCAAAAAGTTGGAACTTGAAAGAAAAGATGTTCTCTACTCAATCCAAGAGTGCAAAAGAGATGTAAAACCATATGAACACACTCAAAACATCCAAGATCAAAGATTTAGAAGGAGGAGGCAAATCATGGAAAGTAAATTGTAGAATGTAATTATGAAAGTAAATGATGAATTTAAATCATGAAAGTAAAGACATAATGTAAATGCGCAAAATAAATTTAGAGTTGATGGATAAAACTTTCATTTTTGGAAGGAGAGGTTACAAACTCACTTTCATGTGGGCAAAGCTCAAGAGCATTCTGTATTCCTCAAGGAGGAGGCTACCCTCCACCCCTATTTATACTACTCTTGGGCCACCTACACCCTTGGATGAGTCCTCAACCCTAGAGCACTCATCTAAGGGCGAGCAACCAACACTCAAATTGCTTCAAATCCAAATCAATTCAAATCAAACCAAGCTCAAAACTCACAATTACTCATCACACACAAGGATAGACTCCACATGGTCTTTCAACAAAACATGGGTAGACCTCCAAATGGTTCAACTACTCATGTTGCCGAAAGGATTCATCCCATCCGCACTCAACCCAACCTTATATTCCTCACATCATATGCATAGTGCTTTTATATTTTCTCGTCATTGTTCCTCCATTGCATGTAATTAACAGGTGTCCTGAGCATTCCATCCTTCACGCTTCTTCGGCGTACATCGTAGATATTGGGCATGCCTTTGTTCGCAAACAATCACTTAAGACGAGGGATTAGGAAAATACCACACCACCTTTCGTGGATCTCTTATTCCTACGCTTCACCCCAATATCATCAAGTACTTATCATCATCATTGCCCTTATACCGCTTTGCTTTTGCAAACAAAGATAATATCCAAGTTTGTAAACTCATTGTGATACAATATGCAATCGCTTGGACATGTGTGTATTCTATATACTTCCATTCCAACGGTAGACAACCCGCTTGGTCTGTACGTAGTTGCGTGTAACACGCTACCTCTCAAGCAAGTCCCCAAGAGACATAACAACTCGAAGCTCTTATCGACCAACCGCTGCTTGTCTTCAATCGCAGAGTGTAAGCACGGCATATGCACTTTTGTGCTCCTCCTGCAGCCGGGGTACAATGGTGTTGTAGAGTCCTCTACCATATGGTGGAACTTTTGAAACTCTCTTTCACTCGTGAAGTCCTCTCCCATCACGTAAACATTTGATCTAGATCATCTTCGTGGCTATCAACGAACGATCTTTGACCGTCACATATCATTGTCTCATCTTCATCAATGTGTTGTCCTTCATGTACAATCTCATCTTCACCGTGTTCTGTATCTTCAAAGAATATGTTGCCCTTCCAAAGATAATCTCATCTTCACCGCTCGGTCCAACAAGTATAGCCACTGAAACCCTTCAAGCAAGTGTGCACGACGAATTTATGGTAGAAAATAGCTTCCCATTTTTGCAATCAACGATGGACACATATAGTTCATTTCTTCGATTTGTGTGCCACAAATTAGAAAACAAGTCACACCATTAAAGAACTCGGCCGCGACGAGATCTCTGTCAAACATCCACCTTCGGTCCATCTACAATTAATTATATCAAACTAAATTTTAGTAAATCAATAAATGATCACAAAATAATTTATTCTTTACATTAGTCATTCAAGACTAATTAATTAAATCAATAAACATCGATAAGCATATAATTGCAAATAAAAATATAATTGTAAATGATTAGATTTAAAAATCCATCTAGCAATTTTGACTATATTAAAATACATCAACCTTTTTTTTATTATTTAAATATCCATCTAGGAATTTTTATTATTTAAAGGATTTATTCATTTCATTTGTTTATGTAGTGCTAATAAATTAAATTAATATACATCAAATAAGCATATAATTGGAAATAGGATACATTTGTAAATAATTAGATTTAAAACTTATCTTGCAATTTTCATTATTAGAAAATTCATCTACCATTTTTCATTATTAAATATTCATCTAGCAATTTTCACTATTTAAAATTCCATATAACGATTTTTCATTATTTAAAATAATTATAATTAGATATAATGGTCCATCTAGCAATTTTCATTATTTAAAAATCCACTAAATAACTAAATGAATAAGAATTGCAATTTATTCACTAAATTAGCTAGATTAATCAAGAGCAATCTATAAAGTAAAATCTAACTACAAATATAATGTAGATCAAGTTACTAACCTTGAAGAGAAATTGCCACCGAGCCAAGACAGAGCTCCTTCTGCTTTCAAAGACGGGTTTAAAAAGGAAAATTGAGAAATCTTTTGATCGGCCGACCCAAACTCAATGAAACTTTGTGGACACCTTCATATGGATTTCAGAATCTATTCCAACCCCGATTGTAAGAATCGCATCAAAGTTCTCACTTTTTCAATTTTACGAAGGGCACAAGAACGAGCTCAAGAACAAAACTTAGCTCTCACTAGCTCGTGGGTTCTTGATGATCAAGATGATTCTAGATGGTTTCCACATATCATTGCAAGCTAGAACACAAGACAAGAACACCCAAAACTCATTCTTCCAAGATTGATCCTCTCAAGAACAAAAATCTTTCTTTCGAGAAAGATATCAAGACTTGCCTAGATGATTGAGATATAGTCTAAAGAGGAAAATCCCAATCATACATCCTTAGCAAAAGATCCAAAACCATTTAGAAGGAGAGGAGGCAAATCCAAATTGCATAAATGTAAATTGCAAGAATGTAAAGACTGAATTTAAGAGTGGAATGTAAGGAAAATAAATTCGAATTGAGAGGAATGGGTTTTCATTTCTCAAGGGAGGTTTACAAAGCCTCACAACAAAGTGGGCAAAGCTCAAAGGAGCACAAGAACTCTAAAACCCTTAAGAGGGGAAGGCACCCTACCCTCTATTTATACTACTCTTGGGTCATTCTCCACCTTGGATGAGTCCTATACCCTAAGACACACCATCAAGGGCTAGGATTGACCCACTCATATAGCCATGCAAGTCTAACCCAAAACCCAACAAGCAAATGGGTTTTCTTGCATAGTTTTCAAAGCGCATTAACTAGATCCGCTAACCTCAAATAGACCAAGATCCAATGGCCCTCATTGATCCATACATACTTAGTTAGCATCTCGTCTGCTCCATGTCTTCACAGCTACAACGATTCCGCTCCGATCATCTTCCAACGATCCCCGATCGTTCAACCTCCGCACACCTCGCCTAGTCCCGATCATCCTTTGCCTCACCATGATCAAGTCACGACCTGCAACCACTAAACAAGGAAACACATCACATAGCATTTCCCACAATTTTAAAATTGAATTCTACAAATTATTTTGACGACGGCACTACCGCCTTAGGGCTTCAGAGGTCATGGTTTGCACTACCGCTTCCCAGAGGTTTAGAGTGCCGCCCACTGAAATTCCAAAAAAATCTCTTTGTAAAATAACTACCGCCTAATTGAGCCCAAGAGTAAGTGTTTAAGACTACCGCTCCCAAAGCCCGGTAGTGCCGCTCAACCGACTAACTCAAATTCCTTCAAATTTGAAAATCCAATTCAAATCAAACTCAAACTCAAGCACATCATTCTAAAACATAGTCAATTACTCATCACCATCAAGGATAGACTCCACATGGTCTTTCAATCTCCTTGATGAATATATTTACAAACACCAAAAGGAATAAATTTTAGTTTGAAGAAGAAAAAGCAATTTGATTGCAAAACCAAAACGGTCCAGAGAAGGGATTGAGAATATGACCAAGTTGGTAAGATGATTTTTGAGCAATATAAAAGAACAAGTTTTCCACAAAAAGCTCTAAAAGTCCAATAAACACTCATAAAAGTTTATGATTCTTAATATTTGCATGTTGTCAACAAAATCATAAGATCTAAGGAAATTTTCATTTTTATATTTTTAATGATGCCTTTTCTAAATTTCTCCCCTTTGGCAATATAGGCATCAAGATTTCATATTGTCTCCCCTTTCTCAACATGAGTGCATGAAATGCATCTAAAGAGCTTTGAAAATTATCCAAGTGATCATAATGACAAGATATGACACCAAGCAAGTAATTTTAGATTACACTAGTCTAAGACATGTCCAAGTGCAAATACAAGTTTAGTTTTGAATATTTCATTTTTAGCAAGTTTTGACACGGGCAACACTTAGCATTAGTTTCAAAAATAGAGGCAAAGCCACTCTAAGGATCAAAAGGAAAACCTAGAGTTCAACCTACTCAACACTTTGGGAATCTGAAGTGCATACAAGGTCCTTCGAGCTCATTTTTCAATTAAAGGAAATTTTTCTTTAAGACTTTGAAAGACATAGCGGTGCAAATGTTTGACATTATTTGCATTCTTTACCCACTTATGTTTTTGTTATTTGCATTGTTTTGAAGCAATTGACTCAAGCCATATTCGAGGTCCAGATCACGCTTAGTGCACACAGCCTCAACATAGATGAAATATCACAATCATACATAATGAATAATAAATAAAGACTTCATCTATTAATATAGAACTATTGAACGACCTTAAGGTCAAACTTACACTTGTGAGGCCTTGGTGGCTTCAACTCTAAATAAATAAATGAAGAATGAATGAAGAACGCCGATTTAATCCCATTAATATTCCATAGGCAATCGACAAGGTTCAACTCCAAGATATTTGCCTCCTGTGGAACTTCTCCTCCTTCGGTTGTAGTCTTCTCTCAACTCGATGATTTTGTGTGTTGCAAGGTGAGTACATAAAGCACTCAACAAGTTGTGCATGAATGCAAGTCTAGTATTCTATATGCATCGCTTAGTACAAAGGTATGGCTATCATGGCTATTTTGCAATAAAGCAGATTTATAAAAGAATACAATAAATAGATTGAAATCGAGTAAAACAAATAATAATAATAGTAGATTCAACATTTGACAAGTAAACCAAGTTTTCAATCCTAAGTCAATTTCCACTTTCCATGGCATCCCGCCGTCCCAATAAGTTTTGTTTAACAAAAGTGTAACCTTGATCAGAATTGCCGAGCATTGCTCAATACCACGAGCACACGCTATTTGAATAGATTTTACACTCGCAGAGGTTATGCACTTTACCCACACGACATGATCGCCCTTGCCAAGCTATTAGCACTTCCTTTGTGTGACTAGGTAATCATGACAGCCTTTACAATGCTTTGTCTAGACTCTGCATGTACCTGTGAGGTTTCAACACTAAGGGACTGACACTACATTTCGCCCCCCTCTGCCCGCTGTGTATTATGCAACCGACCTTCTCCGTATTCTGTATAGTCCAGATCACGCTAGCACACACCTTACAGGTTGCACATCACAAACATTCATAGCGATATAAGAATAAATAGTGCAAACATTTATATAAACCGAGTTGTACGATTATGGTCTCCTTACATAAAATCAGCCACACAGGCTTACATTATTCAGAGTAAAGGAAATAGCAATGAATAAAATAAATGTCGTGGAAGCCTTCATCTTGTCACAGTAAACCGACTGGCCCCCTAATTGTCCGAATCCTCATTGTACTCTCCTCCCACGCCGTAGACTCCTCCACCGATGTTGGGGTTGATAAGAGGAGGGTCGAGTACACAAGGCACTCAACAAGTAATGCATGTAATGCAACACATTACTATATGCAAAGCTTATTCCAAAGGATTGGCTTAATTGGTTCTTTTGCTTCACAAAGATTTTTAAAGCAGTATCTTATTTAGATTAAAGTTGAAATGTTATAATAATACTAATTTCTTCAAATTGTTTTTCTTCAAGATTCTTGGCACACACTTTAATAGCTCATTTTTAACACTCGCACACACCAACCCTTTCCACATTTTGTTTTTGAATATCTACCCTTGATCTGTAATCCTTTAGCATGTCCAATACCGTGACACGGCTATTCAATAGATTTGACACTGCAGAGGTTGTACACTTTACCCACAAGATACACCTTTCACCACACAGTGATCGTCGAATAAAGCCTTCAGAACCTCTACCTTAACCAAAGAACCTCTTCTGATATTTCTTCACTATCACATCCTCACACAGCCGAGGTATAGGACAGTCAATCACCGCTGGATGGGCACCAAGTGAGTACGTGCACGCCCCCGCTCGTGATACACCCCTGCATCACACCCTAAGGTATCGAGGGAAGATAAAAGAACCCTAATCAACTAGGTCCATCCCATACCGCATATGTGGTTGTACGGGTGACTCAGATCAAAGGCTTGCAAGGTGAAGTCCTTAATCACCAAGGCAAGACTTCCAACACTCAACAAGGCACATGTACCCCAATGTGGCACACACTCACATCACTCATCAACCCATTGCACACAGCCCACCTAGCACACAACCTCTGCCACTTGCCCTAGTCTAAATCATTTTCCCACCCAGGATTATTGTGCAACACATGCCAAGAATAACTCAACATCTAAGACGGAACCACATGTGTCTCGTGACTTAATCTCATCATGTGGCATCATCACACCACTTTCAAAATACATTCAATATTTCTTTAATCAATATTGTAGCATTTTCCAAAGATCATTCATGATTCGCAAGGCTAAGCATCTACTCACGCCTAGCTCTCCGTGTTGGCACAATATTAACATCCAACTAATACAATCAAACTTAGGGTGACAAAGATTTCAGTGCATACAGATAATACTTTCATGGTGACAATAACAATATGGGTTGATTAGCTAAATTACCCAATTTAATTTAATTTCACTTTAAATAAATTAGCATGCATAATTTCAAAGCATAAATTACATTTTAAAATCTGGGATCAAAATGATCAAAGCATCACTTGCCTTCAAAGAGTTGCTGGTCGCTGCTTCAAACTTGGTCTTGAGCGATGAACTCTTCCTAAACCTTCCTAAAATTTGCGCCTACGTTGCATAAACAATATATGCAATAAATAACTAATACAGTAGACTAAATGACCTCAAAATTCAAATAAAATTCACCATTAAAGAGATCACAATTTTATGAATTTTTAGAAATTTGAATCACCCTAATCCGAAAGTAAAATGCAAAAGTTATAGCCATTTGAAGTTTGAATAAAATCTAAAATACAGAATTAGAAAATCCGATTTTTCCAATTATTTTTATAACAAAATCGCATTTATGACGCCAGATCGATCATGATGATGTCAGCACAGAAAAAATTTCGCCAAAATATTTTTCTCGAGAAATGACGCCAAGATGACGCCATCCGACACGCGGCATGCCTCGGGCCGCCACGCCACTCTGGGCCTATGGACTCGGTTCACGGCCGATTGGTTCCACCGCGGACTCGTCCAACAAAGACAAAGCACCCACGCGCATCATCCGAGCTGCTCTTGAATCAACGGCCGATCCACGCCGCCACACCGCGATCGCCGAAATCTACGCGACACGCTGCCGGGCAGATCCGACGGCCGCCGATCCAACGCCGATCCTCGCGACCGACGGCTGACGCCAGATTCTGCGTCTCCACGATTATGATCCGGCGGACTCGGATCGAACGGCCGATCTCGCGCATGTTCGGCGCAGATTCGGTTCACGCTACACGCGGCAAGATCGCACGGCGCGCTCAGCAACGGCCGGATCCGTCTCCGCCCACAACGCGCACACGCTTGCACGCGATTCGGGAGGTGCGGTGTCATCTCCGCCGCACGCTCAAATCGAACGGCGCGATTCACGCGCCACAACTCAACCTCAACTACCGCTTAGATATAATCTAATGGCCCACTGCACCGAGCCGACATCGCTCATCTTAACTACGTGCAATCCCATCGCGTACACCAACGATCCAACCACCGAGATCTAAACAAACACAAACTAAATTAATCACCACCGCTCAATCTAGATCTAACGGTCAAGATTAACGCCAGGATTTAAAATGGGAAAGACGGACGAACCGTTGCATGGCGCGGATCGAACGGTCGATGGGGTTCGGCGAGGTTGAATGGCGCAGAAGAGAAGGTCGCCAGAGGTAGGGAAGATGACGCGCCGGGCAGCAGAGGGCGATTCCGGCGAGATGAATCGACGGGTCGACGCGTTGGCACGGGCGAACTCTGGAGACCTTGGCGACGGCAGTAACCTCAACGGACGCGAGCAGAAGGGCAAGGAAATGCGGCGAAGACTTCAAATAACTTCGCGAGCTCTCGAGGGCAAACGCGGCGGCTCGGGAGCGGCGGCGGGTCAAAAGATGCAGCGAGGAGCTCGCCAGACGCACTACTCTGCACTTTAAGGAGGCTCGACGCAGGCGCTGCAGTGGCGAACAATCGAAACGCCGCGGCGAACTCCAAAGTGATTACGCGCGAAGGGACATGGCTCCATCACGAGGCCCGCGGACTCGAGTAGGATGGCGACAACGGGCGACGCAAGCAACGGCAACAGCTCGATCAAGGTCGACAAGCGATTCTAGGGTTTCGGAACTGGCTGCAGCAGCACAAGTATTGGCCGCCAAAGATTATTCAACCCTATTTATAAAACATTTCTAATAATAAATCATATAAGTAAACAAAGACGAAATAAATAGTAAAATACCTAAAAATTCGAAAAATTTAGAATATACTTTGAGACATTTGGAACTCAAATAAAATATTTTCAATAAAAATTTGCATAAAGTTTTGCATGAATTTAATTGAATTCAGAAAGGTGAGAAATGAATAAATCCAAATTTTAATTCTAATAAATTCTCTAAATTCTCAAAAAATACTCCAAAATTTAAATTAGAGCAAATTTTAGGTGTTACATCGCTCGCCACTTGCCCTAATCTAAATCATTACCAAACTGGGCTTGATTACCAAGCACCACATGCTATCAACAAGTCAACTCGCATGACATCGACTGCCACCACAACGCAATCTCATTGTGTGACCACATGACACACAAGTTCATAACATTGTTTCATGTTCCATTAGTCAAGATTAATCCTGATGATTCAACACATGTGATGACATGGCATGGCTAAGCAATCTACGACTTGCCAACCAATTTATGTTGATTATCAATATTAACCAACTATTAATTAACCATCCTAGGATGACAATGATCATGGCATACAATGGCAAGGTAGGTATAGATCAAATTGGTATAATAGCTAAGTCCCAATTTAATTTGAAACAATTGTATACTTGAAATAATATGCAATAGGGTAAAACAAATATAGCAATTTTATAAACATGGGTTCAACATGATCAAAGCACAACTTGCTCGGCCCTTGCCATTTTTACTTTTCATCACTTTGATTTTTGATCTTCAATCTTCGCCTTCAATCTTTACCTTCTTGATCTTCACTCCTTGGAACAACTTCCTAACGATGCCTCTAACGACAAAAAGAAGAAGCAAACACAAACCACCAAAAGATAAATCAAATAAAATCCAAATTGAAAACGGATAGTATTGGATCACAAAGGCTTAGATGAATTTAGGAACTTGAATGGATTAGATAAAAGATTAGACAAAAGAGAACGAGCTTTTGGAATACACCGAAAAGGAAAAGACTGATAACTGAGAAAGAAAGGATAATATTTCAAAGAATATTTCTTATAAAGTTATTATCTTGATTGGATAGACAATGATATATGGGCTCTCGATCTATAAACCGGGTCCATAAAGATATGTTAGTTCGCAATGAACTAAACTGAGGCTCAATGTTGACTAAACAGATACACAGTAAAACAAAAGAAAGATAGACTAATAGATTAGATATGGCACAAGGATATGACATATGGAAATGGTCTATAGACCAAGTCCACGAATGACTTCTAGGTCAATGGCAGATTAGATTTTCAAAATAGGACATGGACAAGTGGGGCCTATATTCATGCGATTCGACCATGATTTCATAGGTTTATATGACATGATGCATCATCAACGATGATTGCACCCAAGGTTAAGTAGGGTTTGAGAGGAATGACTCATGATAGATCCACTTGGTATAGGGATAGGATAGGTAGGTTGGCTCGTGATAAAAAATTACTAAGGGTGGCTAACCAAACAAGATCCGATAATGAAAGGGACTAGATCAAGACAACGTAAAATCTAGAATAGATGGCAACCAAGACCAAATGAACTCTAAAGATGGGCAAACAGAGAATGATGGCCATCGGACATGACGATACCTATCAAGGCGAACTAAGATGGTTACATCAAAAGACGCAAGGCAGACCGATTTAAAGGCTTAATCTAATATTAAAATTTTTGGTTGTTGAACAAAGAAGGGAAGTGAGCACCACTTAGAACGGGCGAGATGAGCTCAATGGTATAAGTGTATTTGTCAAAGAACCCAATGGATGTGATCACAAACTACCAATGCACTACCGCTAAAGCTAATAGATCAAACGGTTATAACTATTAAAATAATGCATGGAACCTAACCAAATTTTATAGAGAGCTATCTGGGACCCTAAGGCACAATATGACGGAAAGGATCGGAGTTTTACCTTCCGATCAACAGGAACGACGAGGAAGTTTTCACCATACGTTAAATCGATCGGGAAGATTGAATTTTCGTAAATTCCATTGACAAAACCTTGAGTTAGGGTGAGCACAGGTAGAGGACATCAAGATGAGTTTACAAAGAAAAGGGCATGGTCAAATTCAAAACAAAGGAGAACGGGCGATTTACAAGATTAGAGATTTGAACGGCCAAACTTTTGATTTTGAGGATGAAACTGCACCAAATTTGTTGGAGAGGTAGATTAGACCATAAGGAAAGAGATGACACAAGTGTATTTCAGAAAACTCACAGGAATGACGGGAACGCGACACTCAAGTTCTACCGACGAGGGCGGCGCCCTAAGAGGACATCGCATTGTTTCGTTTGAAGGTGCTCGGGATTAGGTGGTGGAGGGTCTTAGAACACTTATATAGGCTAGGAGTCGTTCCATGCATGGAACACATGAAAAACCGGATTTGGATTAAAAACGGATCGGATCGAACACCGCGACAATGAACAAAGAAGGATGACGCTTTCATTGCGGTGCTTTGATGGGGATCGAGGGCTGCGGTTAGGGCGACGCATGCACTCTGGAGCCGACACGGAGGTAAGGAAATTGAGCTAGAAATTCCGGATTTAATCCACTTTCCAAATTAAAATAATTCCAATAATTAAAATAATTCGCTTAGAGCAATAAAATACGAAAATTCTAAACAAATTCTAGAAAATATTTTAAGACATGTTGAGCTCAAATAAAATATTTTAACTAAACTTCATTTAAAATTTTTCAAGATTCAATTAAATTTAACAAAAGGCTTAATTTAAATTAATTCCAAATAAATCCAAATGAAAAGCAAACGAACTCAAAAATCTCAAAAATTACTGAAAATTCTTGAAGCACAATGAACTCAAATAAAACAAAATTTATTTTAATTGAAGTTTATATTAGTCAAATTAAATTTTTTATCATTAGAAAATTCCATTAAGCTTTATTAAAGCGAGAAATCGGGATTTTTGGAAAGATGAACTAAACAAAAGATTTTGAAAACCCAAATTTTGGGATGTTACAAACCTCCCCTTAATGTAATCTCTTGCCCGAGATTAAGGTTGTCTATAGAAATAGGTTCAGGGGACTAACTCTTGAGAGTTGAGACTTTCGAACTTCCAAGCAATCGCACACCGGCAAGGTTGCTTTAGAACAAACTTGACAACATCTAAAATTTGTTATCGCTGATGCGGATGAGATCCTTTGCAATTCCATCGACTTCCATGGTGTCTGCTCGCACAAGAAGGCACTCGCTGCTGGGAATCTTGAACACATCACGACTCAGATCGACGCTCGCATCTCCTTTGATAGTCTCCTGCTTTCTCCTTTAACACTCGGTTTTCTTCTAGAAATTGGACAAGCGCATTTGACAAATAAACTTGCTTGTGACTCAGGGTCTTGCACAACATTCTGTTGGTCTGCTTTCATCTCTATCACCTTGATTCTCGAGCACTTAAACTCTAGATCAATCAATATTCCTTCACATTGAACTCAAGCTCCAACCACAGATAATGGCATGGTTCTGTTGGCATACACTAGGTAGCTAAAGTAATTCGTGAGGAAAACAATTATCCTTTGTAGTTATTACATACGCAATAACTCCTTTTCTTCCTGATGTGATGGCACATCCACCTTCTTGGCTCAACCATAACGAACAACCGTCCTTAGTCGCTCCGATATGTCAAGTTAAACCGACGCAAATCTTTCTAAAAACACTTCCTCTTAACCGATCAAATCTTGACCATAAACCAAAACTACCTTACACATAGGTAACTACTAATTCAGTGGATAAACATCCCAAGCATGGGTTTTCAATATGTTAAGATTTATTAGAAACTCAATCTCAACAATAGACAAGTTAACCTCAACATCCTCGATTACATATGATTTTCAATCAATACAACATCCGATGCCTTCTAAGCTCCAAGAGTCATAATGTGGTTGACATGATCTTTGGTCGCACCAAGGCATGGCTTCACTTGAATCGCCCACAATTCACTTTCGTGCAAGTGTCTCTGTAGGTGTAGGACTAAGATTGAAGCGGACAGTATAACAACTTTTGTCTTAAGACAACTATTGGCAAAGTGTCCTGTTCATTGCATCCAAGCAACGCTTGACCGACATATGTTGACTCCTTCCGACATAGCACTAATCTTGGTAGGGAAGAGTCGAGATTGATGCGATCCGCAGTGATCACCTTCTTCCGAGGGCAAGAGTTTAGCAAAATGTCCGGCCGGGCGTGACAAGCAAACTCTAGGCGCAGAAGCTTCCTCCTTGAGAACTTTTAACCAGATGTGTTATGAAAATTTCGACTATCGTATGCAGGCACAACCCAAGGTGTCTCAACAAAGTTCGAGCAAGATGGCAACCGAGTTGTTGAGGGGCACCTCATTTGCCGCTATGTGGTCCTTCTGAAAAGCTCGACGCTTGCGCTTATAATTTCCCCTTGCGCCATCTCCTAGAATATGGGTCTTGTTAACCAACCTCTTGCTTCAATCGACTTCTTGAGCAAGTTACTCCGCAGCTTTACCACTCACTCTTAGGGTTATAAACTTTCATCGAGTAATTTCTAGAATGATCATGGCTTCCAAAATTGCTTGACCTTCTCGTGGGCATTCCTTAACAAAATGACCTAACTTACTACGCTTGTAGCACTAACGCTTGGGTCGCCATGTCCGGTTAGGTGTAGTCATATGCACAATATCGCCTTTCTCGTGCATCACCACTTGTTGGTTCATAGGCATTCCCGCCTAATGACCTTGTTTATTGCACAAGAAACAATTTCATGGTGACCAAGTATCCCCGGTTCTTTGAGGCAAACAGACAGTAGTTGACATGTTTCTTCTTCGCTTCACACGCAAGACGCAAGCGCGGATGACAATCCTTCTCTTTCGCTAACTCTTGAGTAATGACGGCTCAAAATTCACTCACCGATGCCGAGTCACGGCGTCACTATTGAATCCAATGGACATTGAGCTAGACAATGATCGGCCCTCCACAAAGATAACATGTGATGTTGCTCAGGACTTTCTCCAAGTAAATGGCTTCCTTCTCACCGAACAATTGATTGCATGCTCATCCAGAAGGTGTCCTATTCCTCCACAACGGATGAACGATGGTCTTCCCGATTTGTTTGGTTGACAACACTTCAAGGAACAACATCCTCGTACAACATCGGGAAAGGGGTTGTACACTTCTCTGCAGTAGTCATACTAACATTTGACAAAGCAACGAACGCTAAAAAGCAATGACAAACTACAACCAAGTGATTTCTTCCGTGTCTTGTGGTAGCACGATAGTTCTTCCACCACTCCAAGGCATCTCCTTCCAATCGACATGTATGTGGGAACCTTCTTCTTCATCTTCACATTGCACCAAAGCCGCTTCTCTTCTATGACACGGTTAGATTTCTGATCTTTGAGAGTGGTTGATCCACCAAATGTGGGTGGTTTGGTCCTCTGAACAAGGCAAACTTTGACTGTGAATAGGTGGCTGTGATCGTGGTTGTAAGGGCATTGATTTTGGCAATCGATAACATTCATCTGTTGTATCATTGTCCGCATGAGCTGGGTTTGAGCGTGAAAATCGATCCAATTCTGAATTGTCACTATCGGCACGGTGGACAACGCTAGTCACAATCTACTTTATTACTAACACCGTGAGCAACCGCATCGACTTGAATCGCTCGAAATCATCAAGTTGCTCGATTTTCCATCCGCTGACCACCTGTGTTTAGTTAAGAGGGAAAAGTAAAGATAAGGTTCAAGAATCCAGTGCAGGAGCAGTTTAACCTAATAACTTATACAAACATTATTAATAACTAGGTATGGTTGCTTAAAAGCCAAAAGCTATGCAACGTACATCGCACACCTAGCAACTAAGGACAAAACCAAATTAACCTAACTAACACACAAGAATCTATCGCCTAAAAGGGTAACACTTATCTTAGACGACGCAACTCTTCACACATGAGTCTCAACTAGACACCAAAGTACTAGTTCTTCTATCTTCCGAACACTTTATCGATCCACTTCTTTTCATTGAGCTCGATTTTCCTCGCCTTCAAGATCTTTAGGATCGCCAGAAGACACCCAGATTTCTCCTTAAATGTGAAACATCGTTAACTACTTAGAACAACTCGTAAGATTTTTATTTAAACTAGGGAAAGATGAATAAGTTTAGCAAGGGAAAGAATGGAAGAATAAGATATGTCAAGAACTTATTAATCTTTCAAGTTAAATTTTCTTTAGAAAATACTTTGAAGTCTAGGAACGGCCAAACTATCTAGGGTCAAGACCAACAACAAGATAGCTCTAATACTACTTGTCAGACCCGAATATGCAAATCCGACTCCGCGGTATTCAAAGACTAGTCCAGATCACGCTTAGTGCACACACCTCAACATAGATGAAATATCACAATCATAGACAATGAATAATAAATAAAGACATCACCTATTAATATAGAACTATTGAACCTTAAGGTCAAACTTACACTTGTGAGGCCTTGGTGGCTTCAATCAAAATAAATAAACAAGAAAGGAATGAAGAACATCGATGAATCCCATCAATATGCCACGTGCAACCGACAAGGTTCAACTCCTAGATATTCCTCTCGTGGAACTTCTCCTCCTTCAAGTTGTAGTCTCTCCTCAACTGATTTTGTGTGTTGCAAGGTGAGTACATAAAGCACTCAAGTTGTGCATGCAAGTCTAGTATTCTATATGCATGGCTCAAGACAAAGGTATGGCTATCATGGCTATTTTGGCAAAGAAAGTAGCATTTATAAAAGAATACAAGAAATAGATTGAAATCACAAGAAACAAATAATAATAATAGGTAGATTCAACATTTGACAAGTAAACCAAGTTTCCAATCCTAAGTCAATTTCATTTCTATGGCATCTTGCCATCTCAATAAGTTTTGTTTAACAAAGTGTAACCCTTGATCAGAATTCCCGAGCATTGCTCAAAACCGCTACCAAGGCTATTCAATAGATTTTACACTGTAGAGGTTATACAATTTACCACACAACATCATCATTCCGTTGCTAAGCACTAAAAGAAACAGAAAATTCGTGGGTTTTTAAATTTAGGTCAAAAACCTACGAATTTATTTATTTAAATTCGTTGGTTTGTATAAACCCACGCTTAATTAAATCATGGGCCAAATGAACGACGAATTTATTTATTTAAATTCGGGCTCAAATAACACCTACGAATTTAATCATTTAAATTGCAGCGCTGTAAGATTACCATGAATTTAAATATTTAAATTGTAATAAAATTACTCAATTAATTTAAAAATATAAATTGCCACCAATTACCCACGAATTAAATTTTTAAATTGTGGCCATCCTTCCCACGAATTTAACTCAGCAAAACCCCACGGGCTGCCCAAGCCCACGCCGCTTCTCCCCATGCCCACGAGCCGCCTCCCCGCAGACTCCGCCCGCTCGCCTGGCTTGTCGCCCGTCTCACTGGTTCCCCGCTTTTTCGCCCACCGCCGCCTCGCCACTCCTGCCAAGACGAGTTCACCCCGCCGGCTCACGGCTGGCCATCAGCCTCCTGGGCCGCTGAGACTTCGCCGCCGGCACGGCACTGCCCGGCCGTCAGCCTGGCCTGCCGCCGGGCCTCGTCGGCCACCGCTTCGCCCATCGTCACTGGCCCACACCCTCCGGCCGCCTTTACCGCATTTCTCCTTGATCATTTACGGGCCATCGCTCCTCGCCATGACGCTGCCTGGCCGGTTGCTGGCCACAAGGCTTCGCGACGCATTGCGACCAAGAAGCGGCGCACCATGCCGCCCGGCACTTGCTCCCCCCCGCTCAAGCATATCGCCGCTGGGCCGCTCGAGACGCGTGGCGCCACCCGCCTCCCGGACCCTCCGCGGCGCCACGGGCGTTGGAGAAGGTATATTTCATCTCTTTTACATTCGTTTAAAGTTATTTCATCTCATTTATATTCATTTTGCATATGATATATATTTTTTATTTTCATTGTCGTTGTATATAACGTTAGAGTTTAGGGTTTGTGTCGAGCGAAGAGAGAGCATAGGCGTCACTGTTGAACGCAGCGCATCTCACATTTGCTTGTGAGGTGCGCGGTTCGAATTATCGGCGTATTTTGGACGGCCGAGAATGTTGGTTGTTGCATAGGGCACTGTGGCGTGCGGCGATCCGAGCGTGATTTCGCCACATAACCTCGTTGTTCTCCGACCTTTTGAAGATCAGCGTGCGTTTGGAGAACAGCAGGTTATGTTTGCGAAATTCGTTCGATTCAGAGCGCACATCACAGTCGCATGCAATAGCCTCCATTCTTGGGTGGGTTTAGAACACATCTTTCCTAATAGGTTGTCTTTGTCACCTAAGCCACGGTCGTACGTTGACATTGTTTCATTTGTTTAGCTTTGATAATGGGTGACGATCGAAGGGCGATGTATGACGGATGGAGGAGTGATGGGGGGCACTCAAGGGAATGGGGGCAGATCACGGATGCTTTCTTGAAGCAAGCATTCGCTGGAGGAGCTGAATATGTGTATTGCCCGTGTACGCTCTACGAGAATAACAGCTACTACAGCAAGGATATAGTGCAGTATCACATTTGCAAAAACGGGTTCATGCCTAACTATTTGGTGTGGCACCGTCATGGAGAGGCCGCAGGGCAGGCCATTGAGACAGAAGAGATGCTGGACCATGTGGAGGATCACGACCGGATGGAAGAGATGCTGGATGATCTTGGCAGGGGGACTGAATTTAACTCCGGGGAGGGGTCACAGCCGGAGGAGGTTAAGGAATTCTATAGGCTACTTGACGCCTCGGACGAGAAGCTGCATGACTTGACCAATGTGACCGTCCTGCAGGCGGTTACACGGCTTATGTCGATGAAGTCGAAGTTCAACTTTTCGAACAAATGCTTCAACGCTTTGCTTGAACTAATGAATGATGTCCTTCCGCCTAACCACAAGATGCCAAAGGATTTGTACCAATCGAAAAAGTTGATGGCCGGCCTCGGGATGAATTACCAGAAGATTGATGTGTGCGAGAATAATTGCATGCTGTTCTGGAAGGATCATGACAAGGATACCCATTGTATGCATTGCGGTAAGTGCAGATTCGTTGAGGTGGTAGATGAGGAAGGGGTATCAGTGACTACAAAGGTCGCGACTAAACAGCTTCGGTACATGCCGATCACGGATAGGCTTAAACGGCTGTACATGTCAAAAGAAACAGCGAAACATATGCGGTGGCACAAAGAAGGTAAACGTGAGGACCAAGACCCGGATATGATGGTGCATCCGTCTGATGGCGAGGCATGGCAGGCATTGGACCGATTCGATCCTGCATTTGCAAGCGACCCTAGGAGTGTCCATCTTGGTTTGTCCACGGACGGTTTCACACCTTTCAGCACAAGCGCTAGCCCCTACTCTTGTTGGCCGGTCTTCATCATGCCATACAATCTTCCACCTGAGATTTGCTTGAAAGAGGGGTTCATATTCCTTGCTCTTGTCATTCCAGGTCCTAAGCATCCAGGGAAGGATCTCAATGTGTTCATGCGGCCCTTAATTGATGAGCTGAAGAAGTTGTGGCGAGGGAAAAGGCATCTGACAGCGTTGGTGTGAAGAATTTACCTTACGAGCCGCATACGTGGTCGGTCCATGATTTGTTGGCATATGGCATTTGGGTCGGTGGTGTGTTCATGGTCGCTGTGTTGTCCAATTTGTATGGTCGACTCGATGCATTCAGCTCATGCACGGTAAAAGATCACATTCTTCGATTGCCATCGACGATGGCTTCCGCGAGGCACCCTTTAGGAACGACGCCAAAGCATTTCGAAAAGGATAGAAAGTTAAAAAGGGCCGCGGCGACTCACGGAGAGGAGATAGCTGAATGGCATAGTCGGCTTGTATGCGATCTACTAAGTGGGTTTCATCGGCTATGGAAAGGAGCACAAGCGGACTCATATTTCTTTTCTTTGGGAGCTGCCTTACGAAAGCTTTGATTCTGCGCATAACATAGATTTGATGCACCAAGAGCGCAATGTGGCGAAAGCATCATAAGCATGGTGTTTGATGTAACCGACAAAACAAAGGATAACGTGAGTGCTAGGAAAGACATGGGTGATCATTGTGCTAGGCCGTGGCTTGAGGTTAAAGTTGGTTTAAATGGGAATGAGAGCGGCCACGAGCTCCATCTTGTGTGAAGCCGTAAGACCGTAAGCAGATTTTGAGGTGGTTGAAAACTCTAAAGTTTCTGATCGCTATGCATCTAACATAAAGCGGGTTGTGAATATCAAGACCGTAAGCTAAGCGGGCTAAAGAGTCATGATTACCATATTATCATGGAAAGACTTGTTCGGTAATGTTTCGTAGCTATTTTGATAATGAGTTGTGGAGGATGTTGGCGAGCTCGATTACTTCTATAGGCGGATATGCGGTAAGGAAATCTCTAAGGCGTTGATGCGAAGTTAGAGAAGGGAATTCCATTGCTTGTATGCAAGTTGGAAAAACTTTCCCACCTGGTTTTATGAATGTGATGCAACATCTGCTGGTGCATCTACCTTGGGAAGCGAAGGTTGGAGGTCTGCTGTGATTCGGATGGATGTATAGTCGGAAAGGAGTTGAAAAAGCTTAGAGCTACGATGCGCAACAAGGCAAGGGTAGAGGGTGTATCGCAGAGGCTTATGCAAGTAAAGAGATCACAAACTTCTCAACAAAGTATTTCGCACTCAAGCACAACGTGAATGTCAGTAAGAATCGGCACCGTGCCACGGAAGAAGAACCGTCAAATGAACTTAAGCTTTTTCAATGCAAGGGTCAACTTTGTTGGGTCGCATACTCGCACACCATGTTGAGTATGAGAGTGGAACATGGCCATGCTTTACATGTTCACTAACATGGTAGAAGTTGAAAAATATTTTGAGTAAGTGACTTTCGAATTATGTTTTCAACATTTCGATGTAGTGTCCTTTTAACCGAGAATAAATGGCCAGAGTATTTGACAAAGAAAATTGGAAGTCAACTCGACAACCCACAACTAAGCAATTGGATAACCTACGTCGTGATGGGTTGAAAAGCGGCCCAAGCTTGTGCAATGGTTCCGTCAAGCATGTAATTTGACTATTTATTCATTTTTCTAAAATGAATTGTTGTAGTAACTTAATATTAGACTAACGATGATGAATGTTGCTATATAGTGTATGCGTGATGCCTCCGTCCCGAGGATCTCCGGCGGCTCTCACATGGTGATGTGGCGGCAAGGAGCTATAGTCATTTGTGATGTGAGCGGGTTAGTTTTGAGCAGTGAAATTAGAAGCTAGCCGTCCACTTGCGGCCACTTCAAGCATGGAGTAGTCACAGCGTCATCCGATTCCAGTGGCGATATATTAGACTACTACGGTGTTGTACAAAACATAATTGAGTATACCTTTGGGGTGGCAAAGGCGAAGGTTGTGTTTTTGATTGCCATTGGTTCGATCCACACAGCGGCTGCGTGTCGATGACTTTGGGATGGTGGAGGTGAAGCATAGTTCGCGGCTTCAGGCCATATCAATAACATCGTGCTTGCACATTAGGTTGAGCAGTGTACTACGAGCTATCCTCACCGTAGCTTGAAGGCTTGGTGGGTTGTATTTAAAGTTAACCACAAGTATATCCTCACGGGATGTTTAGTATGTGGCGAGTAACGTAGAGGATGATGTGGGTGATGTATATCAAGAAGAAGCTATAGGGATTCTTTCCTTGTCTCCGACAGGCGGGACTCGATCAATTACCTCCGATGCCACAGACGTAATAACAGATGAACCCGGCCCGTCACGGAAGCGCCCTCAAAAGTCGATAAGGATTGCACGTCTTCAAGCACGTGTCAATGAAATCTGAGTCGAAGCGATTAAGCGCCGGCGACTTTTGATATGTATATTTTGTAAGATTATTGTTGCCTCGTTCATTTCTACAAGTCATTGTTGTCTCCTTCATTTTTACATGTTATAGTTGTCTCATTCTTTTTGCAACTTATTGAAAATTATTTGTAAACTTTGTATACTAACTCTTGTCAAATTTGAGCAGATGAGTATGTTCGGGCATCAGGTTGACAAGCTTAAAGGCAAGTTCGGTAGTCGTCCTCCGGAAGGTCGAGGAGCAAGGGTTACGATGGTCGAGGACTCGGCGGCGGGCGCCATATTTCTTGAGGCGGCGCAGATTAGGCAGCGGCGAGGCGGCTCGAGAGGTGCCGATGGCGAGCACGAGAGCAAAGCGGAGGCGACCACGGGAGGGCGAGGCGGTAGGGGTTGCGGAGGAGGCGGTTGGGATGTGAGCATGGCGACATGGGCGAGGCGGACGACAAGGAGGTCGTTGGGGTGGTGGCGGTGGGGCAGCAGATACATATGCACGAGCCAGGCGAGGCGAGGTGCGAGATCTGAGTTGGAGGCGACCTTAGAGCCGGTGAAGAGGGCGGGTCTTCTTGGGTACCATCAGTATATATGTAGTATTGGATTATCATTTAATCTCCATATTTACATTGTAATGTCTATGAACTAATTATTTGCATTTCAGGTTTAGTAAAACCGTCTCGGTTAAATCGAGATGCAACTTTGGCGATAGGAGGTTGATAGAGGTACAGGGGAGCAGAATATGATTATATCTTCTCTTTTAGCATTAGCTAGGTGACAACTTATTGTTTTGATGCATCTTTGTCTTGTATTTTGTTGTAGGCACCTTTGGAAAGAGCGGGTTGGGTAGGACGGGCCACATTACAAAGGTTAAGCCGTCTTTGGAGCCCTTGGCCGTACTACTACCAGCATGGTTGAGTCGGCGGGGATAGATTCGCGACCCTGGCTGGAAGCACTTTGGGCGTTGAAGGAGAACGTGGAAGGAGGCGAAGACAACCAAACATGTCGTAGCGCGATGTGGGTGGCTTACGGGTGAGTTTGCGTTATGTATTTACTCTATTTGAGTATTGCTTTAAATGTAAGTACAATTTGTGATGTGTGATTATATGCGGAGAGGTTTCGCCTTGAGAGCGAAGGCGATTACAACGCTTTGAAGAAGGCCAAAAGCTCTTCAACGAGCGGCACAAAGGTTGTCGGTGATTCGTTCGACAATGCACGCATTCAAGTGTCATCAATTTTACAAGAGGGTGAAGAAGGTGAACATGAGAAGAGGACCGAGGCGAGGAGGATACACTGACAGAACAAGAGTATCTCGAGCTCGGTCGATTGGATAATGAAGGACATGGAGGCTTGGAGGTGGATGTCCAGATCGGGGTCGGAGGATTTTCAAGAAAAATCAAATAGAAATCAAGGGAACAAAAGAAGTAGATTGGGGAAGCACAAGTACGGTGCAGACGGGCACATTGGCCTAGAGCAACGCATGGTAAGTATCGATATTATAATTGTTAGTGAATTTATCACTATGTATCGGTATTATAATTGTTTATAACTTTGCATCGTAGGAGGTGAAAGTGGAGTACTCCCACTTTTGTGGAAGTTTACATCCGGGGCACCAAGGCGAGGATTCACAGAACCGGATGTGTTGTGCGGCAGCGGGGCTAGTGAGAGGATGGTAAGTATGAATGACACAATATGTTTTGTGCAAATTTACATCCAGGAGCACCAAAATGCTGTTTTGCAGGCGTAATATGCAGAACAAATGACACAACGTCATGGGCCGGAGGTTGATTGGAGGGTCGCACCGGTCGATGTGGAGCGTTGTACCATGTTGGAGGGCCTAAAGCATGGGAGGTTCGTTAATAAAACTGATTTTATTTGTTTTCGCTCTAGTAAGGAAAAAAAATATTGCATTGTCACATTTCAGTATATATCGTTTGTAGGTGGGCCATGGGGGATGGAGTTGTGGACTGCGATCGTCATCCACGAGGCTCGGTTTCCTCACAGGGGAGTGCTCGCTCGTCGAGGTCCGCACGGGAAGCACAAGCGCACGAGGAGGCTCGTGAAGCGCGAGAGGAGGCTCGTCAAGCGCGAGAAGAGTCTCGTCAAGCACGAGAGGAAGCTCGCGAAGCGAGAAGACTCGAATACATGAAAATGTATCTGCGGTACAATCTCAACTTTGAACAAAACGCTCAAGTTTACATTTGTGATTAAAATCTAACAAACAATCTATATCAAAGAATCTGTCACAATCTCTTGGACCTAACGTGCAGTGTTTCGCCCTCTGTTCATGAGTAAAGATACTTGAGTTCATTACTCTTTAATTCACTTAGCTCGTAAAATCACGAATTCACAAAGCTGGACTATTATGTCATAGGGCTCTCACCACCTCCCTTCTACATGTTTTCTCCATGCATGCAGCCACCACCACAAGGAGAAGCATCACAGGTGCTCGGCCTCCCGGCATCCTTCATAAACCCTCTGGGATGCAGGCACCACCCTAGGAGATGCACCTCGGGTTATATGATATTCTCATGCATTCTTTATTTTCAAAAACTCTATTATGTGTACTTCATATCACAAACTATGATCCACAGAGCTCCGGCCTCCTCCTCCTTTCTACATGTTCACTCCATAGATGCGACCACCTTCTACGGAGAGGCACCACAAGTAAAGACGGATCGGTTCAATTCGTTATTTAAAATTTGAATGAATGATTTATATGTGGCATGATGTACCTGTCGATGTCTTACAGGGCTCCCAGCCTCCAAACCCATTCTACATGTACCCACCACCTATGCCAAGCCAAGGAATGCCTATGTACTTCAACCGTGGGCCCTCACCACCTCGGACGACACCACATGTATGGATGTCGAAAACATTCTAAGTTTGCAACACGAGCTAAGTTTGTCAATTCTTGAACTTACAGGTTTCTGGGTCACGCCCTCCAGCACCTACTAACGACGACATCATAGAAGACATCTTCAACGTATTGGTGGCGGTGGTGGTCATTGCGTTACGTAGTGTACAAATTGCCGTTTTGGATGTGTGATTGATTATCTAAGGATCTGCTAGAATGTCTCATACGGTTTGAGAGATTGGTATATATATTATAACTGCAAATGTTTTTGTCTGTTTGAGTGGATGTCCTATTTACTAGAGAGGTCATGCCAAAATTTTGTACATTTCAATGACTTAGTTTTAAGCTAGTTTTAAAGAGTTAAAAGGTTGGTTTCGGTCTTTTAGTAGAGGTAGTAGGTTTGGTGTCTCGTTTGTTAATTTTTCGTTAGCTTGAACTTTTTTGTGGAGTTTGATGACTTGGTGAGCTACCGCCCATCCCTTCCTTTCTCTTGCTCAAATTTAGGAACATATGCTTAGTAGGAACTTTAGATCATTCTTTGAATATGAGATTACATATGCTTCATTGAATATGAGATTACATGTGCGCGGATGGACATATACTTAGTAGGAAATCTAGTTCATTCTTTTAGTATATATCAATCTGAGTAATCTGTTGCAAAAGTGATAATTTTTGTTGAAATGCACAACTTAGTCGATTTTAGGACATATAGGCGACTCTTTCTTAAACCTTGCACAAATCATCTCAATGTTCATACTTGAAAAGGTTAACTTGTGTGCTTATGAAAGTTCATTCTTTGTGCTCTGTAGATAAGTGATGGTTTACCAAATTATTAACCCATTACGTGCTATTTGATTTTTCTTTTCATCAATAACTTTTGATTTGAACCTTATATTGTGCTGACTTCTTGGAATTGAAAAGTTATCTTAAGACAACTTGTTCAATTGTGAACTTATGTTTTAAATGCTTTATATGGCATCCTTGTAGAATGTGTTGTTTGCCCATGTACAATCTGATTGTTTATCCTTGTAGAATGCTTTATATTTGTACTTTGTATATTGAACTCTTAAAATGACTACCAAAACTCTTAATTGCTTCTTTGAACTATTTTCACTGTTTGTTATCTTTTGAATACTCAGTGATGCAATTGGGGCCTTTGGAAGTTGAATTAAATAATTTTAGTTGTAATCTTGACCTTATGTTAATACTAGAGAGTATTACTTTGATACTTCATTGAATATGAGATTGATGTTCATATGATTATTGCAGCATATCTTGACTAGCTCGTACGTGTAGTTCTTATATATAGTATCTATTCTTGTTTAGCTTGACCTGTCATATTGATATTCTCATATTGTGTCTTGGTTGAATAGTACTATTGATATTCTCATATTGACATTCATGTGAATCAGCATAATGTTACTCGTAGCACAACCTAAGTTAATCTTGAACTTGCAGGTTTCTAGGTCACGCCCTCCAACACGTACTAACGACGATATCATAGAAGACATCTTCAACAGCGCCAATGGTGGTGGTAGCGCCCACAACTCCAACAACCCCGAGGCATGAATTCCATTGTGAGCTCGATTGGTGTATAACTGTTGTACTTTATAACTTGTTGTGATGGATACGTTGTGATCGACTTATTGTGATGGACTTATTTTAATGGAATGTGGATTGTATCTATTGCGGTTGTAATGTGTTGTACGTCATTGCGTAGTTTGCAAATTGCCATTGGATGTGTGATTGGATTATCTAAGAATCTGCTAGAATGTCTCCTTCTGGTTTGAGAGATTGATATATATATTATAACTGCAAATGTTTTTTTGTCTGCTGAGTGGATGTCCTATTTACAAGAGAGGTCATGCCGAAATTTTGTAGATTTCGGAGACTTAGTTTTAAGCCGGTTTGAAGAGTTAAAAGGTTGGTTTGGTATTTTAGTAATGCGTAATGAGTTTGGTGTCTCGTTTGTTAATTCTTCGTTCGCTTGAACTTCATTGTGGAGTTTGTCTTTTGTGTTAGTGTTTCTAATCAGATTTGAACAAAATAGATGATCCTTCTTATTTATTCTTCGCTTGGCAAATTTTAGTTTCAATTTTCTTTTTGCCTTTTCTTTTCTACTTTAGTTGTTATATGTATTGAGTGCGATACATATATATATAAAATACATACATTTGGATATATATATGGATATATATACATTTTTGTAAAAATGATTAAATTCGTGGGTTTAATAAACCCACGAATTTAAACAGATTAAATTCGTGGGTTTAATAAACCCACGAATTTAACAGATTAAATTCGTGGGCAAAATAACCCACGAATTTATCAGATTAAATTCGTGGGTTTATTAAACCCACGAATTTATAAGATTAAATTCGTGGGTTTAATAAACCCACGAATTTAATCTGATAAATCGTGGGTTATTTTGCCCATTTAATTTAATAAATAAATTGGGTTTATTAAACCCACAATTTAAGTATTAAATTCGTGGTTTATTGAACCCACAATTTAACTCGAAAACAATTAAATTCGTGGGCTTGGAAGAAACCACGAATTTAACTTAAATCGTGGGTACCCACGAATTTAATTAATTAATTTTGTCAAGTTAAATTCGTGAACTAAATTCGACGGTTTGCTCACGAATTTAAATTAAATTCGTGGGTTTTAGCTTAAATTCGTGGGTTTTTGGCCCACAAATTTTTCCCTAATTCTTGTAGTGCGTCCAAGAAAGACAAGGATTCGCACCCCGCGGTGGAATCAACGACTTGGTCGATGCGGGGCACGCCTTGTTCAGGATCGTGTAGTCGACACACATTCTCCATTGCCCATTTTTCTTTTTTACAAGGACAGGGTTAGCAAGCCACTCGGGGTGGCGCACTTCTTTTACAAACCCTGCGGCCAAAAGCTTGGCGATCTCCTTCCCTATGATCCTGCGCTTTTCCTCGTCAAAACGACGCAGGCGTTGGGCGACCGGCTTTGAGCCTGGTCGGATGTTTAAGGAGTGCTCGGTGACCTCCCTCGGGATTCCTGGCATGTCGAAGGGCCTCCATGCGAAGATGTCTCGGTTAGCGCGGAGGAAGTCGACGAGCGCGCTTTCCTATTTGGCGGGGAGCGCGGCTCCAACCCGCACGGTTCTGGTCGAATCCTCGGGATCGATTGCAACTTCTTTCGTGTCCTCGGTGGACTTGAAGGATCCTGACCCTGACTTGCCGGAGTCGGGGGCGGACTCGGAGGTTTCCCCTCGGAGGTTCGCAAGCTCGGCTGAGGCGATGACCGCCGATGCCAACTCGCAACTGCTTCGCTCGCAGTTGTAGGCAAGCTGAAAAGATGAGGCCACGGTGATCACTCCCCGTGGCCCAGGCATCTTCAGCTTGAGGTAGGTGTAGCTGGGGATCGCCATGAACTTGGCGTAACACGGCCTCCCCAGGATGGCGTGGTAGGAACCGAGAAAATCCACAACCTCAAAGGTGAGCGTTTTGGTGTGGAAGTTGTCCGGTCCCCCAAAAGTCACGGGTAGGTCGACCTGCCCGAGTGGGTGGGCCTACTGGCCCGGGATGACGTCGTGGAAGGGCGCCTTGCTCGGCTAGAGGCTCGAGCGGGGGACCCCCATGGCGTCAAGCGTCTCAACATACAGGATGTTGAGACCGCTGCCGCCGTCCATGAGCACCTTAGTCAGGCACTTTGTCCCTACGATAGGGTCGACCACCAGCGGATATCTCCCTAGCTGCGGAATGTGGTCGGGGTGGTCGGTCCAGTCAAAGGTGATCGGAGATTCCGACCAGCAAAGGTATTAGGGGACGGCGGGAGTTGCCGTGTGGACTCGCGGAAGGCGAGCTTGAGCCGTCGCTTGTCGGCGTAGCATGCTGGTCCGCCGAAGATCATTAGGCAGCCGTCGGGTTCTGGGAACTCGGCGTCAGCCCTCTTTTCCTCGGCCCGTGGCACCGGGTCTTGCTTCTTTCCTTTACCCCGCGACGTTGTGGGGGTGCCGAAGAGGAAGTGCTTCAGGACTTCGCAGTCCCGGTATTTGTGCTTGACGGGGAACCCGTGGTTCGGACACGGGCTCTCCATCAGCTTTTCAAAGTGGTCGGGCGGGACAGCCTGTCGCGCGTGCTGCTTGGCGGGGTAGTCGGCAGCCGCGACCTGGCGGCCTTCTCGGCCTTGCTTCCCCTGCCGCTTCCGCTTATCGGAGCGGTCGAAAGGGGACTCGGCTTGAGCGCTGGGCTCTTGCTTGGCCTTCCCTCTCTCGAAGATGGCCCCCATAGCCTCTTCGCCAGAGGCGTGGTTGGTGGCGATGTCCAAGAGCTCCTTGGTGGTTCTGGGCTTGACGCAGCCCAGCTTGTGCACCAAGGCCTTGCAGAAGGTGCCGTAGATGAACGCCCCGACAACATCGGCGTTGGAGATGTCGGGAATCTCATTGCATTGTCGGGAGAAGCGTCGGATGTAGTCCCGGAGAGTCTCTCCTGACCGCTGCTTGCAGCTCTTCAGGTCCAAGTAGTTTTCGGGGCGCTTGTAAGTGTCCTGGAAGTTTTCGACGAAGAGGCTCTTTAAGTCGGCCCAGTTCCTGATTGTCTTCACGGGCAGATACTCGAGCCAGGCTCGGGCTGAGTCCGCAAGGTAGATGGGCAGGTATTGGATAATGAAGAGGTCATCCGTAGCTCCTCCCGCCCGGCATGCGAGCTGGTAATCTTCCAGCCAGACGCTGGGGTTCGTCGTCCCAGTGTACTTGGCTATGTTGATCGATGCCCTGAACCTGGCAGGGAAATCCACGTAGCGGATCCCCTGACAGAAGGCCCATGGTCCTGGACCATCGGGGCTCAGACTGCAGTCGTCGCGGCGACCGCCGTCCACGACCCGTGATCGGGCCGCTTCGTTCGCCGTTTCTTTCGTGCTTCGATGGTGGCGCGGACGTCGTAGTAATTCTTGGAGGCGCGCGACCGGTGCGCGAGGCTGGGCCGTTAGGCGTCTGCCGTCTTCTTTGGACCTCACCGGTTCCGGCGGCGGTGTGGCTCGAGCGCGGTGGAGGCGCCCGAGTGGTGGGAGCCGGAGCCCTGCATGTGTTGCCCGGCAGCGCGTTCGACCAGCCCCCGGAGGTTCTGGTACGTCGCGTTGACCTCCGGGTCGTCCGGCTCGGGAATGCCGCGGAGCTGCATTGCAGCTGCGGCCACGTTTTGGCTTGCGTGGGGGAAGAACGGAGGGCCGTCGGATTCCTCCGCCAGCTGGTGGTGTATCTGACGCGCGCGTCCGCGTGCAGTGCCAGGAGCGAGTGGAGGCTCGGGCTGACTTTGCTCCAGGTCGGCCTGGAGTTTTTCGAGCTCGACCCTTCGGGCCTCCAGTTCCTCGCGCTATCGTTGGAGCTCGGCGCGGCGAGCTTGAGTGCGTTCAGCGCGCTCGCGCTGATATTCCTCTTCGTACGCTCTGGTGCGCCGGATGAGAACTCCCGTTGTCGCGGGGGTTGCGGTCGGGTCGACCACACCCGCAATGTTGCACTCGCGAGAGTGCGGCCCGCCGGCAACGCACTCCATGTCGGAGCTGGAGTCGTGGCTGCAGGAGTCCTCCAGCAAGTCGTGGACAGAGGCCGACATATAGCAGGCCATTGCCACGAGGTGCGAGCCCACGGGGGGTGACATAGTCACCCGCCTGAGCTCACAGGCGTCGCTGCCAGAGACGGCGCAGGGCCTGGTAGGCTCCGGCCTCGGGGTTCGCACGGGAGCCTTGAGCCGGAGGTTGCCAAGATCGCTGGAGATGGAGTCCAGGTTCCCAGCGGATGCCAGAGATGTATACTAGTTCGGGCCGAACGTCCCTACTCCAGTTCGTGTGGTGGTGCTATATTCTGCAGTGCGGATGTTGCCTGATTTTACAAGCGGGAGCTGAGGGCTCGAATGGGTGAGAGTGAATACAGCCTATTCGTGAAGATCAAGAGTAGGGAGTCCGTCGCCCCTCCCAGAGGATCCTGCCTCCCTTTATATAGCCGGAGGGGGCAGGTTACATGGGAAGTTGGGAGAGGAAAGGGCGAGGTGATCTATGCTAGGAGAGTGCGGTCGCCGTCTTGTCGTTTGGACAGCGTCGCTTCCCCCACGCCGGTAGGTGGACTCACCGGCGAAGCGGTTTGCCGTTTCACCGGAAATAGCGCACCTGCCCTCTGCAAGCCTGTCAGGCGCTGACGTTGCCTCGGGAGGGAGCGCGTCCTCATGTCGTGCGCGTCTGGACGATGAGACCGGAGCTTGACTTTGGCGATCTCCTTACCACCTCGGGAAGGAGCCACCTGCCCCCGCTCAATCACTCTGTGCTATCGTGTCCGTAGGGCACGCGGCTAACGGCCGGTGGAGGCCCGACACTTGGCCCTCGGCGGAGATTGCCTCAGCTTGTCGGACATCGTGGGAGTCCGACCTGCGGGGTCGGACGCCCTATCCGGTAGGGGACGAGCTTGGGCAGCTCATTAGGTCGGGGTCGATCGTCCTTCGTGGCCCCGTGGGGCCTTTGGTCGGGGTCGGTCTTGGGGCAGCCCGTTCGTCACTCCGGGCCGTTGGGGTACCCATGGTACGAGTACTCGTCACCGTGTGTCGCACAAATGTGGATAGTGGTGAAGGCCTCTTGGTCGGCCACCGAGTCCTCAGGCTCCGGGGTCTCGCGCTTGCTGACCACGGCGGTGCCATTGTACGCAAGCCCGCTCCCCTTGCCCTTCTTCAAATAGAACCACCTTTCCATCCATGGCCTGAGGGAATCCCGGGTCGGGACTTGAGAAAGGTGCAAGGGAGCCCGGTCCGCAGCCAAAAGTAAAGGCACCCAACGACGTGGTCCTTCAAGGTGCGAAACAAGGAATAAAAGCGAAAGAAAAGAGAGGGAATGGGAAGGATCCCTAAGAATCCCTCGCAGAGATGAGAGAAGATAGAAAGAAGAAGAATGGAATTCGAAACCAGATTGATAAGCTCGATCTCGCATTGCGCGAGAACGGCTGCCAAGAAGTCGCTCTCCAGTGTCCGCAGCCCGAAGAGTGTGTACTGCTCCGTGCTCACGACCTCGTCCTCCCGGGGACGCGGCTTGACCTCCCCGACCGCCGGAAGCCGCCAGGTTGCTGCGTCCAAGAGTCCCAGCGTCTCGAGCTCCTTCATCCTCTCCGTAGTCAAGGAGCTTTTCCCAAACTTAGCCATGGCGATCAAAGAGATCAAGGCGGGTCGGGGGAAGGAAGAAGCAACAAGCAAGAAGGCTAAGGCACACGCAAGAGTGGGGAATTTCTGACGTATGCGGCTTCGAGCTTTTAAAGAGGCTCGATCTCTGACAGCTAGCATCAGTTATTCCTCAAAAGGCGCGCCGGGACATTCGGGCAGGGGACGTGAAGTGCCACGGTCGCGTCTCCTTGAATCTCCCCCAGGAGACCCGAGGCATCGCATCCTGTGTCCACTGCCCTCCCTATCAAAGCACGAAGCGTTACAGATCGTCTCCTCAAATCCCCCGTAGGGGACCGAGGCAGCGAAGCCTAGACGCCCCAAGCATGATTTCCAATTCAAACACCGTGAAAGCGAAGGCTCGAGCATGTCTGAGTGGCCACGACAAGGGCCCTTCGGGGGTTCTGATGCGCGAGGTCGGGCTCGAGGGCTTCCGAGCTCGACCAAGGAGCCGATCCCTTCTTAAAGAACAATCAGACTCAAGAACGTCCCGAACTTTAGGGCCATCCCTTGAGCCTCGGGGGCTTGCTGTCAGGGATCAGTACCCTCGCCACGTGTAGGCATCCCCCCGGGGCCTCGTGGCGGCTTTCCGTGTGCCCAGGGGGGTCATCTCCGACCTGGGAGGTGCTCTCCCGATGCTCAGGCTCGGGACCAACGAGCTCGGGCACAGGCACAAGGGCAGGCACCACCCCCCTCAACCTCGACACCTCTACGCCCTTTAGAGAAAAAGACATCTAAAACAATTTATTTGTCTCGTGTAAAAACTCTCCTCTGCGTGGGAATCAGCGCTCTACCTACCCCTGCGTGGGAACTAGGGTCCAACAGCTCCCGTCAAGCTCTCAACGACTATTGACACCTCTCGTTAGCCCCCATCAACTCGCCACGGGCTCCTAACGTCAGCCTCGGGACCAAGCAGCAAGGCTCCCGGAGGGCTACAAAAGCAACGGATCACCCCGACCAAATGGGGACCCGAACGGAGGCAACAAGGAAAAAGAAAAATGCAACACACGCCAAGAAAAACAACACAGTAGAGCGGCGGCGAGAAAAGGGACGCTAGAGCCCCCCCTCGTGGCTAGGCTTCTGAGCGGCCCCTAGCGCAGGCCCTGTTTGTATTCTCTCACAGAACCGCATATACACCTTTCGCCTCAGGGCAAGACTGAAGTAGAGCTGTTACCCGGCCTCGGGGGCTCTAACCAGTATAAACCTCGTGTTCGGTGTTTCTTCCCCGACGTATATTCCGCGACGCTAGGCGCTTCCGAACAAGCACGACTTCGGGGGCGAGGCAAACACTTGTGGAGCGAAACACGAGGCAAACAAAGTTGAAAGTACATGCACGACTTCGCTTTTCAATGTTGGCACTCGATGTGAATTCCGAGTTGGCCTTTGCGGCTTGTCTCTAGAGGATTGGATCTTCCTGCATGACCATCATGAGTATCATGCTAACCTGCATGTACTTTCAACTTTGTTTGCCTCGTGTTTCGCTCCACAAGTGTTGAGCTTCATGATAACAGCATTGGGGACATCCACTTTCATGGTGAGCTATCTCATACCCTCATGTCGGCTATACTTGTGATCATCATTTCCATGACATGTTGTGATTGCTCTTGCTCCCATGTGTATTATATGTACTTTACTAGGTCTTGTTAGTTTTTGTCTGTCTTGTTTTGTGCCATAGCATGTTTTCCCCAACCATCTTTGTGCTTCATGTATTATATCCTAAATTCATGAGCTCTTTCCCAGCATGTGATTCTCTTGTTTTTATCCTGTCCATGATATTGTTCATTTGGTATGAGCATTTGTATTAACTATGGGCACGTGCTATATATCTTTTACTTTATTTTGTCATGAGTAGTATCTAGGTTATATGACCCTGATTTTCTATTACATCCATGATTAGCTTTGTTTAGACTTTGTTTGTCAGACTTTGTGCTACATGTGAGTGCCTTTCATGAGATTAGGGTCATATGATCTAGCTGCCGCTGTATGACTTATATTGTTCATGATCACCTTTTATTGTCCTTCATGCTTATATGCTTCATACCTATTTTGCATGATCTTGTGTTCTACATTCATGGCATGTATTCATCATCATGCATAGAGTGTTGCCATAAGTAGCTTCTCATCTTTGTGTCCATGGTCACCATTTACTTTCATGTTGTCTGTGTCCTCATGACCTTTTGTTTGGTCTTGTTTTGTGAGCCTTTTTCACACATGTAAATATTGTTATTGAGACTATGGATAAATGGATCTTGATGTTGCTAATTGGTTTGTTTTATGCATGATCCTCTTTGGTTGTCTTCATTCATCTTGCTCATGTTATATCTAGTAGCATGTTGTTGTGCTTCATTGTGGTATTTCTTCATTTACATGCTCATTGCCATGTTTAGGGTAGTATCTTGATCCGTGTATTTCTAGGCTTGCACATGATCCTGCTAGCATTTTGTTCTTTGTCATGCACCTTGCTTAGCTTCTTACACTTGACATGTGAGTGCTATGATGCACCTTCTTTGTTGTTTATCATGTGGATATGTTTTCACTTTGTTGTCTATGGATATATGGATCTTGATTCTATCTTTAGCTTGGTTGTGATCATGATCTTACATTACCTTCTACGTCATGTTCATGCTCTAGATGATCATTTGCCACACTTTTCCTGTATCTTGTCCATTCGTGCCTAGGAACTGGATCCGCCTAACTTGATTTGAAAGCATAGATTTGTTGGATGCATGTGTGTAGGCTTTACAGTGAGAGACCATCATCCTAGGAATATCTCTAAGTCTTCTTCCTCTGCTTTTGGATCCACTTGGTCTTTTGCCACTACTTGCACTACAATGCAGTAGGTAAGTACCTCTGAAAATGTTGATGATAGTGATGGGTCTCTTAGGAGGTTGTGGTTCTTTTGTAGGTAGAGCTTGTGTCATGTTTGTCTAGAGTCTTTTGGTTGGACTTCTAGCATAGTTAGGTTGCTTCTTACCTTGAGCCGTCTTGCTCCTTAGAGACCATGTGGTTTTAGATCTTATCTCTTCTCCTCTAGCTTTCTACCTATCTCTTGTGAGGTGAGAGTTTTAGAGTGTGCCTCAAGAGGAGTAGAGTGTGTTCAGGGGGATTTGAGCTTGGAGTCGTGAGCCCATACGGCTTATCTTGAGGGGGAGCTGGTTTGTATATTATGTACTATATATTTTCCTCCAGCATTTTCTTTCTTCTTCTGGGTGACTTTGGGCTTGTTTTTCTTGAGTTGAGTTCACTCACTTAGACTTCTGGCATGCCTCGCATGGACCTCTTATCTTGTGCTTTAGGTTGCTATCATGCGTGATTAGCTGTTCTCTCTTCTCTCTAGGTTGAGTTCCCTCACAGTCTTATAAGTCTAGCAGGTATTGGGCCTCCTGGGTAGACAGGGTCTGTGTGCACTCCTTAGTTGGGATCTAGAGTCAGCTTCCCTATGTCAGTCAATGGGGAAGATAAGAGCGAGTCTAAGCCGTAGTGAGTCTCTTCTATCTTATCTATGCTCAATAGCCATCCAGTTTTGCAGTTTCTCGGCTTCTTCTCCTCATTCTATTTTTCTGGTTGTTATTGAGTTCATTCGGGTTTTCTTTATGCCTAATCTTGATAATAAATCAACTTTAACCAGATTTGAGCTTAAAATTGATTCATTTGTTGAGGGGAGTTTGGGAATCTGTTCATGCATTGCATTTAGACTGCATTTTCATTTTATGAGCTTTGTCTATTATGCAATTGATTTCTTCTTCATGCTATACACCATGCTACATCATTTGAAGAAAATCACTAGCTTAGGTATGTCCAAGTTCATTTAACTTGCTAAGCTTAAAAATGAAATAAGCCTTAAATGAAAAACTTGATGAGACTTGTTGCTTTTACTTGCTAGGTTTCTTCTCTAGAGGTTTGTGCCATAATTTGAGAAATTTAGGAGTTCTCTAGAGTCCCTATAGCAACTTAGGTGAAACTAGTTTGATCCATGCTAGAGTCCTTCAATTGCTCATGAATCATTGTGCAAAAAAAATGAAAATTAAACAAAATTGACTCTTCTTGTGCACATATGACTCAACACCTTGCATTCACAAGACCGCTTCCCATTGCACTTGGGATGAACTTGGAATACATCGTGTTTGACCTAGACCATCCTCTTAAGAGTTCATCTTGAGATGGTCGCATACGGCTTGAGTCAATTGGTTGTCAAAAGAAAATGCAAATAAATTAAAAACAAAGACATATGTGGGTAAAGAATGCAAATAATGTCAAACATTTGCACCCCGCTATGTCTTGTATGATGATAAATCAAAATTTGCATTAAGTGATAAATGAGGACCTTGTATGCTCTTCTAGATTCCCCAAAGTGTTGAGTAGGTTGAACTCTAGGTTTTCCTTTTGATCCTTAGAGTGGCTATTCTTCTATTTTTGAAACTAAAGCTAAGTGTTGCACTTGTCTAATCTTGCTAAAAATGAAATATTCAAAACTAAGCTCGTATTTGCACTTGGACATGTCTTAGTTTAGTCATCTTCTGAAATTGACAAGCTTGGTGTAATATCCTTCCATTTTGATCAATTGGATAATCTTCAAAGCTCTTTCGATTGCATTTCATGCATACATAAAAATTGATGCCTATATTGCCAAAGGGGAGAAAACTTAGAAAAGGCATCACTAAAAGATAAAAATGTGAATGCTTATTTGGTTATTATGATCTTTGTAAAACTATGCTACTACTTCTGTTGGATCATAATCTCGTAATCACATTTGACATGTTTACTTGGATTTTAGAGTTTTTGTTGAAAACTTGCTCTTTCGTAAATTTAACTCTAAAATCTAAATTCCTCTTCGTCAACTTGGTCATGGTTCTAATTTCTATCTTTGGACCAAGTTTGACTTTGCAACTAAAAATTGCTTTCTTCTTCATTTTCTTCAAACTCAAATTTATGCCTTTTGTGTGGTTTGTCAATATACTCATCAAGGGGGAGATTGAAGGACCATGTGGAGGTTCATCCATGTTTGTGATGAGTATTTGACTTTATTTGAGCAAGGTGTGCTCAAGTTTGAGTTTGATTTGGATTGATTTTCAAAATGAAGCAATTTGAGTTGTCTCTGCCAGAGTGGCGACTGGAGTAGTATGGACGCGGTAGTGATGAGTTGGATGGTTTATTGCACATCTTTGTGGGCATTGCTATGTGAGGAGTTTCCTTGTCTTTGATGGTTGCGAGGCGGCGGTGCTAGGTCATGGTGAGGCGAAGGATGACTGGACTAGGCGAGGCGTCGGAGGTCAGACGGTTGGGAGATCGCGGAAGATGATCGGAGGCGGAGTCGGGCAAGTCAAGAAGACAAGGAAAGGAGTTGATGCTAGCTAGATGCGCGTGGATCAATGAGGGCCGTCGGATTGAGGTCTAGTTGATAGGTTAGCGGGTCTAGGTAGTATGCTTTGAAAACCGTGCAAGAAAACCCGGTATGTGTGTGGGTTTTGGGTTAGCCCTTGCATGGCTGTGTGTGGGTTAATCCTAGCCCTTAGATGAGTGCTCTAGGGTTGAGGACTCATCCAAGGGTGGTAGGTGGCCCAAGAGTAGTATAAATAGGGGTGGAGGGTAGCCTCCTTCCCTTGAAGGTGTTGAGGTTTTGATGCTCATTTGAGCTTTGCCCACATGAATGTGAGGCTTTGTAACCTCCCCTTCCAGAAATGAAATGTTTCCTCAAATCATTTCTTTTCTTTGTGCATTTACATTACGCAATTTATATTATGCACTTAAATTCCGCACTTAAATTTCGAAATTAAATTCAGCACTTACATTCTTACAATTTACATTTATGCAATTTGGATTTGCCTCCCCTCCTTCTAAATGCTGTTCTTCTAGGATGTCTTGAGGGTGTTCATTTGGTTTTGCATCTTTCTTACACCCCTGGAGAGACTAGAGATCAAGTTTTTCATCAAATTGAAAATCTGTCCAGAACTTGTTCTTCACGCAGCAGTCAGTGTTTGATTTTTATAAACATATAGAAAAATCATTTTTAAGTGATTCTTTTTAGAGAACGTGAAGAACTCATATATAAATCTTTATAAAATTTATTGAGTCCACTGGTTGCACCGTTTGAGAGCTATGAAGTGAAAACCGAGCCTCAAATTTTTTGGTCGAAGTTTCTGACTGTCTGTATTTCTTGATTTTTAATTCTTATTCTACAAAGTATTCTGAGGTGATTTTTGGTGGAGTGGTTCAAGTCTCAACTTATCACAGGGAAAAAAATTCTCAAAAATGTTAGAGGAATATAAACTCACCAACCACCTGTTCCAACTGAGGACAATTTCTGAAAATCTGCTTTAACTTTTCTGAAAAGAGACTTTGGTGTTTTAGCTTTATCTCTTTTAGAAAAGAAGTCTTTTGAATTGATTCCTCTTTTGTTTGGACATTTGACAACCAGGATTGTGATTAAAAAAACCCCTCACATGATTAATGGTTCTTATCCATGCAAGCTAGGGGTACACATAGTTGTCTAATTGTTCTGGATTTTTAGAGGGTGTGCGAATCTGAGAAGCACCAGTTTGAATGAAAATCTTTGGGTGCTTTAGATTTTTATTGCAAGAGTGTTTGGAGTACTTTGAGTGGGGGAAATTTTATTTGGGATCATTCACCCCCCCTCTGATCGCCATTTCGATCCATCAATGTCAAATCGACTG
Source organism: Otatea glauca (assembly GCA_036346275.1). NCBI lineage: Eukaryota > Viridiplantae > Streptophyta > Magnoliopsida > Poales > Poaceae > Otatea > Otatea glauca. The sequence continues at coordinate 22,881,775 of CM070725.1, read as the reverse complement.
ACACGCTCTGAACCAGGTGTTCGTCTAGTGTGCTATTGTCAGAAACCCTACTTCAAGTTTTTGACGTCAATACACTCTTGGCACGCCCAGTGGAACCATAATGTCTTCATCAGGAAAGTCGATTCCACCATCTGATCTCAACGCTGAAGCTATAATCGTCCCGACGATGGACGATTTAACGCCAGAACAATGTAGAGAGATCGAAGATCGAAAAGCTGCTTTAGAGGAGATGATGCTGAATTGCTATCAGAAGACTAGACGTGGCATCACTCAAAAGACCGCTTTGCCGACGGTCAATGCCCTGGGGGATGCAAGTGTTACAAAAGGATCGGTAAGTCGATATCTGCCCGCTCAAGCCGAGCTATCGGCTATGATTAATCAATCTGTACATCATGCTCTGATAAACCAGTCATCGGCTCTTGTTAAAACCATTGCCCAGGAGTTGGCCTCATCTGGAAGCCTGCTCGACCCGATGCAAGCTCTACCAAGTTACTCTGTCTTTTCAATAGCACAAAACACGCAGAGCACACTAGCCGATCATAAACCATCGGCTATAGCCTCACCCCCAACTATGATGCCCACTCAACCCACCATTATACTTCCTAGAGATCCTCACCCGAGTGGGGTAAATCATTACGAGGCTTATACTGATGCTGCTAAGTAAGACACATCAGCGAATCTACCACCGTCAGCCCCTTTTTACGCTTTTCCACAATCGGTTTCATAGCCGATTGAATCTAACAGATGCCCACAACGTCATGAACCTGCTCTGCCTAGAAATCCAAGTTCGCACAGGGTAGTGACCTATTCAGAACCTTTCGTCCCAGTACCAAAGCCATTAACTAGAAACAATAGGTACGACCATTACACTTGTCAGCCATCGGCTCAACCTAATTGGCAACCCGAGTTTGCACTCGGGGGGCAGAATGCCAATTATGACCAACATTATGAAGGACCTACTGTTCCAGTGGTCGATAATGTGAACTGGGCCGATCAAATTTTCGTTGTCTTAAGGGATCAATTCGGAATACAGCCAAAAGGGAAGGTTATCGGCTATAGAAAGCCGTATCCTGATTACATAGATCGTATGCCTTATCCTCACAATTTCAAAGTCCCAGATTTTGCAAAATTCTCTAGCGATGACTCAATTACAACATTAGAATACGTCGGACACTTTATCGCACAGTGCAGCAAAGCAGCTCAGTCCGACGGGCTAAAAATCAGACTATTCTCATTATCATTATCGGGAGCAGCTTTTACTTGGTTTACTTGTCTGCCTCCGAATTCGGTTCACTTATGGAACGATTTGGAAAGCTGATTTCATGAGTAATTTTTCTCGAGCAGTTTAGAACTCAGGATCTCCGATCTAAGCTCTGTTTGCCAGAAATTTGGAGAATTGGTAATTGATTATATTAAGAGATTTAGAGAGATTAGAAATCGTTGTTTTAGTGTCACGTTACCCGATAACCAACTCACTGATTTGGCTTTCCAAGGGTTAATTCCACCACTTAGAGAGAAGTTTGGAGGGCAGAAATTCACTGATTTGAGTCATCTACTTCATCGTGTGTCAGCTCAAGAGAGTCGGTTCCCGGATAATAAGGCATTGAAGGACAGATTTAAAACGAATGGTAATAATAAGGAAAAGGATAAAGCCAAAGTTAATATGGTCGACTATTGTCATAGTGAATCTTCAGAAGATGATGAAGCAGAGATAAACATAGCCAAATGGATAAAAGGATTTAAAAAATCCTTAGTCTGTTCCTGGCTTAAGCCGACTAGGAATAAGTCAGAAGTTAAGTATGCTTTTGACGTCTCTAAGTGTGATCGTATTTTTGATTTATTGTTACAATAAAAAATAATACGATTGCTCGAAGGACACGTCATACCATCTGCTGATGAGATCAAGAAACGCAGGTATTGCAAGTGGCATCATTCTTTTTCTAATAATACTAATGATTGCAATATTTTTTGTTAGCAGATCCATTCAGCTATCGAGGACGGTCGGCTAAAATTCGCTGATGAGCCGACCATGCAAGTTGATGTTGATCCGTTCCCTATTAATATGGTTCAATGTCAAGCAAAGGAAAAAAGCCGATGCAGGACAAGGAGCCAAAAAGGGATCGGCAAGTTGATATTCAGTCGACCTCAAATGGCAGTCAGACATTAAAAATCATGATCGGTTCATTAGAAATAGAAGTTGATCATGAAGAAAAGAATTCAAGGACCATTAAACCTAAGAGAAATCCGCAGGTTGGCAGATGGTATAAGGTGGAAAAATCACCAGCAAAACAGCCAGCAAGAAGGCCGGGACCGACGTTTTCTCAGTTAATGGAGAAGTATGAAAGGGTAAATAATCGGCCACTATATTATCCACGTCGGCCAGACAATATGTATCAAACTTAGAACGTAGAGAGAGCGCATCGGAGATGTCCTTTTTGGCAATTTTGTTGGGAAAGGGGAGTAGTGTTGCCATCTCCATACACATGCCCAATGGAGCATTATCTCCAAGATGATTGGCCTAGCCGATCGGCCAAGGACAGATTGTTTGGGCCGATACGATATCGTCCTAATAAAAGTTACAGAAGACCGATTCACAAAAGAATCTTCGAACCAAATCAGGCGTCGAACCAGGTTAAGGAACAAGGGTCTAGTTCTGATCGGGAAGATTTGGCTGGCAAAATACGTAAGCCAATGGAGCCCAAACCCAGGTGGTGTCCACCTGGACTTAGCCGATCACAGTGCAGACGGTTGCAGAGGCTAAGGACTCAGGAGATCAGAGAAGCCGATGCAGAGAAACAGAGGGATCAAACCTTCAATGAACTTCGGTCAACCAAAGTTACCAAGAAAGAATGGAGGAAGAAAGAACAGGTTGAAGAAGATTTCGATTCAGCCGATGATTTGGATTCTCCCATGATTAGGGATGACACCCCTCCGATGGACATCAATATGGTATTTACCTTGCCGGCCGAGTTCAAAATTAAAACTGAATCGGCTAAACAAACTTTTGCTCAATCGTGTTCAGGTGCCCAGAACCTTATCTTTGAAAAACCACGAGATGATCATCGGCATCTAAAGCCATTATATTTGAAAGGTTATATAAATGGCAATCCGATATCAAGGATGCTGGTGGACGGTGGAGCTACTGTCAATCTGATGTCGTACACCACCTGCAAAAAATTGGGTAAGTCCGATGAAGACTTAATCAAAACTAATATAGTTTTGAATGACTTCACAGGCGATCCCACATAAGCTAAAGGCGTCATGGTCACAGAGTTGACTGTTGGCAGTAAAACATCGACGACTACATTTTTTGTCATTGGATTCATGCTAATTGCTGCATCCCGTCAACCATGCATCAGGCGCTTGTTCAGTGGAATGGAAGTGAAGTTGAGGTTGTCACAGCCGATACATCAGCTTATATCGCTATGGCTAGTTCGGATGCGAATTGGCAACATGAAGAGGCTAGATGTATATCAGGAAAAACGCTGGATGATTGTGACTTCATTTGCATAAGCAAGGCAGGATTTATGCCGATCAGTGTCAAGCCAGGCACGTTTGATCGGGCAAATAAGGTATTGCGCCGATGGGGACAAGAAAAACAATGAAGGCTTTACAAGACAAAATGCAAAGCTATCGGTAAATAACAGATAACTATGAGGCCATAGAAGATTTCCAAGAAATTGAAAAGTTGGGCCAAGGCTTCACGTCCACTGATCTACTTGAAGAAGTCGATATAGGTAGTGGTGATAGGAAAAGACCAACTTTTATTAGTGCAAAATTAGATGTAAAATACAAAGAAAAATTGGTCAAAATTCTTAGAAATTATAAAGATTGTTTTGCTTAGAAGTATCATGAGATGCCTGGTTTAAGCCGACAGTTGGTAGAACATCGTTTGCCTATTAAACCAGGATATCGGCCGTTTAAAAAAAATCCTAGACGTTTTAATCCGGCCCTGTATAATATTATAAAGGAAGAGATAGAATAGTTATTGGAGGCAAAATTCATTAGGCCTTGCTGATATGCAGAATGGGTTTCCAACATCGTTCCAGTCATGAAGAAAAACGAGAAACTTAGGGTGTGTGTCGACTTTAGAGACTTAAATAAAGCCACACCAAAAGATGAGTATCCGATGTCGATAGCCGATATGCTTATCGATGCTGCATCATGGAATAAAATCATAAGTTTTTTAGACGGAAATGCCGGATATAATCAGATATTCATGGTAGAAGCCGATATACCAAAAACCGCTTTTAGATGTCCTGGTGCAATAGGATTATTTGAGTGGACGGTTATGACTTTTGGTTTAAAAAATGCCGCGGCAACTTATCAGCGAGCCATGAATTTGATTTTTCATGACTTAATCGGTCACATTGTTGAAATATATATTGATAATGTTGTGGTGAAATCCAAAGATGACTTACAACATTTAGCCGATTTAGAAAAAGTTTTCCAAAACATAAGATTACATGGTTTAAAGATGAATCCTTTCAAATGTGCGCTTGGCGTGTCGATTGGACAGTTTTTGGGCTTTATGGTACATGAAAGGAGTATTGAAGTTAATCAAGAAAGGGTTAAAGCCATACCTAGGACAAATCCGCCGACATGTAAAAACGAATTACAGAAGCTGATTGGTAAGATCAACTATCTGCGAAGATTTATTTCCAATCTTTCCGGTCGGATTCGTACGTTTATTCCACTGTTGAAGCTGAAGGATAATCAAGAGTTTGTGTGGGGAGTTGATCAACAAAAGGCTTTTGATAATATCAAGGGATACTTGGCCAATCCTCCTGTTTTGGCCTCACCACAGAAAGGAATTCCTTTCAAGTTACATATATCGACTGAGGAGGAAACTATCTGAGCTGTTTTAGCACAGGAAGTCGATGGTAAGGAAAGGGTAATCTTTTATTCAAGCTGACGTCTACTGGATACTGAGATCAGGTACCCTTTCGTTGAAAAATTGTGCCTATCTTTATATTTCTCTTGTACAAAGCTAAGACATTACATTTTAGCATCGGTTTGTAAGGTAGTCTGTAAAATCGATGTTATAAAGTATATGTTATCGGCTCTGATTTTACGAGGTCGACTTGGTAAATGGGCTTATGCCTTGATAGAGTTCAACCTATCATATGAATCGGCTAGGGCGGTTAAAGGACAAGTTATAACCGATTTTATGACAGGATATGATACCACTGCAGACCTAGTATCTGTTGCCCCTTGGCAATAATTTTTTGATGGGTCGGTATGCCGGGAAGGTGATGGTATTGGTATCGTACTCATATCGCCCAAGGGTCATAATTTTGAATTCGCATTTCGGCTAAATAGCTAATGTTCAAACAACCAAGCGGAGTATGAGGCATTGCTCAAAGGCTTACAATTGTTAGAGAATATCGGAGTAATTACTGTTGAAGCATACGTCGATTCCATGTTAATCGTACAGCAAGTAAAAGGCGAATACCAATGCCGTGATGAAGTATTATTTAAATATTTAGAACAGTGCTTCAAAATTATTGGCTCGTTTACCTCATTTTCTATCGGTCATATCCCTCGAGAATTGAACGATAGAGCCAACGCACTAGCTCAGCAGGCGTCGGGGTACAAGTACTTTGGCCGATATTAGATGACTAAAGTAGTGAGCAAAGCTATCATGTGTGCGGATATTGTTGACTGGAGGACGCAAATAAAGAATTACCTAATCGACCCATCTAAGCCAACAGAACACAAGCTTAGGTAGCAAGCTTTAAAGTACGTAGTCCTGGATGATATTTTGTATTATCGGACGATGAAGGGTTTGCTGTTGAGATGTCTCAGAACCGAAGAGGCGTAGGTGGCAATGGGTGAAGTACATGAAGGTATTTGCGGATCCCATCAATCGGCTCATAAGATGAAATGGATGCTTAGGCGAACAGGATATTTTTGGCTGACAATGTTAGAAGATTGCTTCAGATATTACAAATGATGTCAAACTTGTCAAAAGTTTGGCAACGTGCAACTAGCACCGGTATCGGCTTTGCACCTGATTATCAAGCCATGGCCGTTCAGAGGTTGGGGGATAGATGTAATCGGTCAAATATTTCCTGCTTCAAGTAATGGACATAAGTTCATTTTGGCCGCAACCGATTATTTCTCCAAGTGGGTTGAAGCTATACCACTTAAAAAGGTCACTAGTGTTGAAGCGATCGGGTTTGTTAATGAACACATTGTTCATCGGTTTGGAATACCGCAAACAATCATGACCGATCAAGGTACAGTGTTTATGTCTAGTGAATTTCAGAATTATGCGAAAAACTTAGGGATCAAGTTGTTGAATTCATCCCCATATTATGCTCAGGCTAATGGACAAGCCGAGTCATATAACAAAACACTGATCAAGTTGATCAAAAGAAAAATCGTTGAAAAACCAAGGAATTGGAACTCAACGCTATCAGAATCACTTTGGGCGTATCGGCTAGCTTATCACGGAGCAACAAAGCTCTCACCTTACAGTTAGTGTATGGCCAAGACGCCGTTTTGCCTATGGAGATTAACATCGATTCTATACGAATAGCCAGACAAAATGGTTTGTCGGCTCAAGATTACAACGATTTAATGATTGATAACTTGGATGAATTAGCATAGTTATGTTTGTCTACACTGGATCAGCTTAAAAAGAATAAGGTCAGAGTTGCGAGGGAATACAATAAAAAGGTGGTGCCTAAGTCTTTTGATGAAGCCGTTTTAGTTTGGAAAACAATACTGCCTGTTGGTTCTAAAGATAATCGATTTGGAAAATGGTCGCCTACGTGGGAAGGACCGTATAAGGTTAATCGGCTAGTCGATGGAAATTCGTACATACTGGAGACGTTAGAAGGATCTGTTTTTCCTAAAGCAATTAACGGGAAGTACTTGAAGAAATATTATCCTAGTGTTTGGGTTGGAGCTTAGTCGACTAGAAAAGAAAATCGCTCTGAGAAGCCGAGTTAACTCGATGCTGTTAATCGGCTAGAAAGAAAGTAAATTACAAAACAAAGCCAAATATAAATCGGTTAAACAGCCGATTATAAAACATCAGAATGTTGCAAGTGTTCCAAAAGACCACATCCAACCAAGTTTACATCTTAAAGGAGAAATTAGTAATGAATGCCAGAGCCTTGGAGTGTTGCACCCAAAGCCGATAAAGCACCGACAGCCTTGGCGACTACACATTGATCTTCATCAATAATGCATTCGTCCTCTTTGGCACTCCCTGGCACTGGTACCACCTTAGCCGATTGTTTTTTCACGTTCACCACGGCCATGGCGATGCCAAGTTTTTGCTCTTTGATGTCCGATGCAGTCTTCTCCATGGTTTGTTGGCCTTCTTGGATTTGCTTCTCAGTTTTGGTCAACTCTTCCAAGAGAAATTTCTATGTATTTTCAAGTTTTGAAAGGGATTCTTTGGTTGTCTTTAACTGCTAAGCATCGGCATCAAATTTTCGTTTCTTCACCTTAGCGTCAGCGACCAACTCATCTAGAGGTTTCTGATCGGCTTCTTGGGCTTCGCGGCGGGTGATCCTAGCCTGAGCTGCCTCCACTTCAGATTTCCTCTCGTCCAAGTGACAGACGTTGAGGAGGGCTTCCATTGCTTCTGGGGGCAGGTCGGCTTCGATTGCTGCCATGGCATCTCGGATCGGCTGATTGTTGGCCATGATTTCCGATTGTGGCTTCATCACCAGATCGAAAAGTTTGTTAGCCTTTCTTGCATTCCCGGCGCTGAAGTCACTGCAACCGACGCCTCTTTAGATACTTCACGAATCTTTCTAATCTCTGCATCGTAGTTATCTGTGGCCATAATTTCAGGATCATCTAGATCGGCCAGGGAAAAACCCAATAAATTTGTTGGGTCAGAGAATTCTGGCAGGTCAGTGGTCAAAGCCATTGGTGTTGGTTGCGGAGGAGATAAGGGCGCCGAAGAAATCCCAGGAAGATCGGCTAGGATTTTAGTCTCATTCTCGGAACACATGATATATCTCTCTCCGTACGATCGGCTAACTCTAAATTGAGGGATGGCATTTTCCGCAGTATCTTCACTAGGAAAAGCTGTACCTTGTGATTCCAATTCAAAGGATCGGCTGAACAAACAGTAAAGCCAGATTTGAATAAACCAAAGAGGGCCACCCACATTGCCGATAAGGAAATTGGTGAAGCCTGTGAACAGACGACTCCTTATTGTATACATCATTTGATAAACTGCTCCCAGCAGCATTTTGCCTAGGGCTAGCCGACGACCTTCTACCAAGCGTTCGGGTATCAACTGATACACTTGCGTTGGCCCAAGAGAATCCCCGCAATACAGGAATATGTCTAACCATAAGTTTAAAAAGGCGATATGCTCCTCATCCGATACCGACCCATGCATTTTGTTGTTGTTGCCGATGTACTTTCTCCATCCTTCACCTTTAGACTGAATCAGCTTCTACCTTGGTTTGCCACTATAAGCCGATATTTGTTCACCGTCTGGTCTAAGGCAGCATAGCTGGGCCATATCCAGAAGAGTTGGGCCGACAGGACTGGTGCGGAACATGAAAGTATTGAATGTATCCGACCAGAAATTACAGGCCGTGGCCACTAAGGGCTCATTGGCTTCTGGATCGGCTAATGAAAGAGGGATACACTCGGCTATACCCATTTTTTCCCATTCACCCCTCTTTTGAGCCGCTACACGGATATACCAAGACCTCCACCCCTTGAGAGCCGTCTGCCAAGCTCTAAAGCTTTTATTCCAACCTTCTATGTTGTATCCAGCAGCAAATAAAGGAAGGCGAGGAATTTCTTCGTTAATAACCGTATCGGCATCTATGTTTCCTACTGGTCCTAGGTAGAACTGGTCGTTACCATTAGGAATTGGGATGAATACCTGGAGGGATCCATTCAGGCAATCTTGGTTGAAGCCGATTGGGAGCAGATGATGGTAGCAAAGACTTGGTGGCTGACGAACTTGAAGACAAGAAACCGATTGCAGACAATTCGAGAGCTTGTGCACATGAGGAATGAATGTGCGGGGGCCGCGTATTTGTAACATGGTAAAAATTGGAAGCGGCGGGAAATGAATCTTAAAAGACACGAGCAGTTAAAACGCACTACACGCATGTCAGAAAATTACGGTGCAATTAAAGCGGCAGTTACTCTATGAGGATTAGCAGTTAGCCGACGGAGAAAAGCCCCTATTTGTAATTTTTGAAAGATAACAAGTCATCTCTCAAAAATGGAGGGCATATGTTTGCACCAAAATTTGGTAGGTATGGTCAAAATCGGCAAGAGAAAGTCAACATGTAGTAACCAACAGACGATTTGGAAAGATTTGGAGATATTTGGTAGCGGTAAAGATCTTTAAGGGAAAACTATCCGGATTGAGGCCGATACGGATCAGGTTATGTAACGTGTTGTAATAGGACACGATCGGCTGACGAGTATAAAAGAAGGGCAAGGGCGAGCTGCAAAGATATATCAATCATAATCCAATACACCAATTTACATTACTTTTTCCTGTCGACTAGGAGTAATTCTTGTAATTTAGTCTTTGTAATTCGATCTTGAACAATAAAGTTGCGCATCACCGATTGTTGATCTTCTTCAAATTACTCCCCAGGTTCGATTTATTCTGATTTTGTTGCGCATCGCCTTCTTCAGAATCGATCTACCTTTATCATCTAATTAGCCTTAATCGGCTAGTTAGACTTATCCTTTTATCTTAATTTAATCGGCTTTGAACTGATTGAATCTAAGCCGATTGATCTTCACGATCGGCTTTGAGTGAATTATTTATTTTTTTACCTTGTTGATTACAGGTCAAATCTACTAGCACGCTCTGAACCAGGTGTTCGTCTGGTGTGCTGTTGTCAGAAACCCTACTTCAAGTTTTTAACGTCAACAGATAGATATCACGTCAATATCGTAGAGTTCATAGAATATGAGTGTACTCGAGAAATGAAGTTACTTAATAATTAAGTTGACAAGCATGTGCTCTGGTGATTGACCCTTGTATATTTTGTTAAGGAGCAGTAGATATGGTTGTATTCGTGGAAAGGATGTACTTATATTGTCTTTATTATACAACTCTAATATCTATGTGTTAATTATTTGCACCGCTATAATCTAGTCTCATCCAAATAAGGAGTGTAGACCTTGATTAATGAGACAATTTCTAGGTTTTTTTTTCTTATTTTGGATTATTGAGATTTTCTTGGCCTCCAAAAGATTGAGTACCTTAAATCTCACTAATTGTTTGTATTTATATAGATACCAATAATACAGAATGATAACGTTTGATTTGCTTGCAGGAAAATGTGAGGTAGTTGCAGTGCTATGAAAATATTAGAATTTGGAATACATAAATTCAACCTTTTTCACATCGGACATTTAGAATTCAAAGTTTCAAGGCCGAAAACTGCAATTAATTTTTTAAATAAATTTCTAGTTACATTTAAATTTGCATGACTTAAGATCTAGGATTTTGGAAGTTCAAACTTCACACTTTGAATTCGTCCCTCGCATAATCATGGACGAGAAAGCTAACAAACATGCTCGAAAATCTAATCAAATGGCGCGCGCGAGCAAGGTGTATGGAATTGCACATAAGAAGAGTTGCAGACGAGTAAACTTTCATAAAGTATTTCTTTTAGCTTCTCATTACTTGCAGTTTTTCCAACTTAAATGTGCAATTCCAACTTAGCTGTGAATGAAGTCCTCGATCCAGAGGTCGCACTACCGGGAACACTTTTGATAGGGACTTAAACAGAAAACTAACCAGAAGAACAAATTAACCCGGGTGGAGGCCGCTTTCAGGGGAGTCCCTCTCCGGCCCGGCCGCCCCCTCCGTTAAGAAAGAGGCAGCCATAGAAAAACACAAGCGCGCACCAGTGGAGTGGACTATGGGCCCGACCGGTTGCTCTCCCTCTCCCCCGGTCTGACAAACAAAACCAACGTCGAAACACGTCAAACCGCAGGCGCCGCACCATCCTGTTGTAACACAGGCTTTCCCTCCCCCTGTATCAATCCAAGCACTGTCTTATCCCCCCTCCCTTTCCTTCTCCTTACAAGACAGCGACCAGCACTGCACCGAGAACTGCACCACACCATTGATAGAAATCTCCGAGGTCTGGGAGGAGAAGACCAAGGAGAAGAGAGAGGACCACAGAGGAGAGATGAACGCGGACTTCGGCGCGCCCAAGGAGCTCGCGGGGGGCCTGCAGCAGAGGAGGGCTCTCTACCCGCCCCGCCTCCCTCCGTGCCTCCAGGTGATCGACCGATCGGCCTCTCCGCCCTGCACCCCTGCTCATCTCTCCCTACCTCCAATCCATCCACGCCCATGCCCATTTCTTGGCTTTAGTCGTAGATGTTGAGATGCTATGAATGCTGGTTGCCCGCAAGTTCGCAGCAGAAAGGGCAAAAGGAACATGGGAACAGAAACAACATCGCAACCAGGAGTTCCTCACTTCCTCTGCTTGCTATGTTCTCTGATGAAGATTTTCGTAGCTTCTTGTTTTTGTGTGTCCCAAGATAAGTGCGCTACAGAATCGTTGTTTGACTGAGTAGTCTGGATTCGTTTATCTCTATCAGGGAGCCACGGTGAGAGTGGAGTACGGCGACGCGACCACCACCATCGACCCCAGCTGCGCGCACGTCCTCGCGCAGGCCTTCCCGCGCACCTTTGGCCAGCCGCTCGTCAACTTCCTCGCGCCGCCCGCTGCAGACAAGGCGGTCGAGGAGCGGCCCCCGATCAGGTCAAGGTCCTCAGGACGCCAACATCACAGGACGAGATTTTTGCAGTTTTTAGCAAGTCAACCGTTGGAGTTCTGAGTGTTTGTGTGACTCCTTGACTTGTTACAGGGTGGGCGTGGTGTTCTCCGGGAGGCAGTCGCCAGGAGGGCACAATGTGATCTGGGGCCTTCATGATGTTCTCAAGACTCGCAATCCTCATTGTGTTTTGTATGGATTCGTTGGTAAGGGCTACTCCCAATCTCTTCACATTATCAATTCGGTAGCGATACTTGAAGTATGTTATTTCTATGATGGATTGGGTCTTTTTTTTTTCCATCAGTAGCAACAAGCATCTTGATGGAATAATTCAGACTTTCTGGCATAACTTTATTAACTATCTCAAGGAGTGGGGGAATTTTTTCTGTTTACACTGGTAATATGTACTTGTGTTTTGTCTATAGGTGGCACCGAGGGACTGTTTGCAAACAAGGCATTGGAGATCACTGATGATGTTCTTGCTTCATACAAGAACCAGGGTTGGTACATGTACTTTTCCTTGATTCTTGACATGCTTCTGTTATTATTAAGGATTAAAAATATAAATTTTTGCTTTTTCTTCGAGGTGGTTTCGATTTGCTTGGTAGGAGTATCGATCAGATCCGCACAAATAAGCAAGTGAATGCTGCAATGACTACATGCCGTGATCTGAACTTGGATGGCCTGGTCATTATTGGAGGTACTAATAGGAGTAGATAAAAAAAATACCACGTAACCCAAACTGAATCATGTTTCTTTTTACTTATTTTGCATATATTGGTGAGTGTGTGTATTCCAAAATAAGTTGACATATTTGAGCATGCTCATATGACATAGGAATTAAGAGTGCGATTATAGTGTACCATGTTATTAAAATGCAAGGTATTTGTTAAATCATAGTAACTCTGTATGATGCAGTAATTTCAATTTGTCAAATATTCTCTTAGTAAAATTAAGCATGTATTTCTATGAACGCTGTTCCTGTAATCTTATCTCCAGGGGTCACCTCTAATTCAGATGCTGCACAGCTTGCTGAGACCCTTGTCCAGAATAACTGCAAGACCAAGGTATAACAGTTTAAGTGGTAATTTCAAATGCTCATTTTCTTCAAGTACACAAGAAATTTCTCAGGACCTAATGTCTCCATTCAACAGGTTGTGGGTGTGCCTGTTTCATTGAACGGTGATCTCAAGAACCAGTTCGTTGAGACAACAGTTGGCTTTGATACAGTGTGCAAGGTAAACATCATAGGGCACTAGAATTGCCGCAGAATAAACTGACCTAGAAAACACTTTGAAAGGCTTCAAATACAGTGTACCACTGTTAGTCTGTTACTCCTGTCATTTTGTATGGAATTTCTTTTCAGGTAAATTCTCAACTTGTGAGCAATGTTTGTCTTGATGCAATCTCGGCTGGAAAGGTAATTTTCATATCATCTTTTCTGATTAATAAATTCAACAAGCTGACATCTGACCACCCTAAATACTTATCACTAAGACACCACTTACTGATGTGTTGTTGCCTATCAGTACTACTATTTCGTTCGTCTGATGGGTCGGAAAGCATCGCATGTTGCCTTCGAGTGTGCACTTCAATCACATCCAAACATGGTATTATTTGATCAAACTTGTGGCCAAAACTCTACCCTGACAAAAATAGCGTAAGCATCTTTTTTTTTTCAACATATCCATGCAGCTTATCTTAGGAGAGGAGGTCGCATTGTCAAAACTCACATTGTTGGAAATTATAAATAAGATATGTGATGGAGTGCAAGCAAGGGCAGAACTAGGTTTGTACAGTTCTCTTATTGTTCTGTTTGAAGCGATTAATCAAACAAAAGCTGTTAGATATTTAAACTAAGAAATATTTAGGATACTGTAAATCTGTAATAAACTGATGCCCTGGGTATCTATGTTCAGGGAAATACCATGGTGTGCTACTTATTCCAGAAGGACTAATTGAAAGCATTCCGGAAATGTATGCACTCATTCAGGTATGATTGTTCAGGCTACCTGGTATGTGGAACACCATTTTGGTTGTGTCTTATTAGTTTCGGTTCTGACTATTTCAGGAAATCAATATCCTCCATAACAACAATGTTCCTGTGGCGGAGATGTCATCGCAACTGTCTCCATGGGCAGCTGCGCTGTTCCAGTTCATGCCACCCTTCATCAGAAGAGAGGTCTTGCATTTCTAGCAAAGTTGCTTTTCTTAATATTTACGACATTGACATAAGTATAAATATTTGCTACTTTTTACTCAGCTCCTCCTCCATCAAGAATCAGATAACTCTGCACAGTTGTCGCAGGTTTGTGATTCAGGATGCTCAGTTAACTACTCATTGAAACTTATTTCATGCCATTGTTGGTACCATAATGTCCTTTTCTTTCCAGATTGATACTGAGCAGCTGTTAGCTCACTTAGTAGAAGCAGAAATGATAAAGAGAACAGTAAGTTTCACCGCAGTTACTTTTTTTTGGTTTTTTACTTTCTGGAACAGTCCTGTCCGATTGTGTTGATTGATTTTCAGAAAGAAGGACGATACAAGGGAAGGAAGTTCAGTTCAGTCTGTCATTTCTTTGGATATCAGGCTCGAGGGTCCCTACCATCAAACTTTGACTGCAATTATGCTTATGTAAGAATTGTAACACTGTATGTTAAAAAATTGAATGATCTGATGATAATGCTATGGACATTGGACGATTTAGGCTCTTGGCCATATCTCCGTTCATATGATAGCAGCCAGGTTGACTGGGTACATGGCAACTGTGGCTAATCTGAAGGATCCTGTAGACAAGTGGCGATGCGCTGCTGCTCCCCTAACGGTACGATCTTTATTTCTGTTTCTTTTTTCTCTGTAACTTTTCTTGTTATACTTGTATAAAATCATGGTATTTACAAAAAGGTCAATTATTTCACTTTTCCGGATATACAGTCAGACATACCTATCTTTGCCCCACTGTCAGTAACTGGTCTGGAAATGAAAATTTGCCTTGACCATTCTCTTTAAGATGCAGAGAGATTAATATCTGTTTAAGTACTTAACTGACCTAGTAATATGATGTGTGGTAATTACCAGGCCATGATGAGTGTCAAGAGGCATTTACGTGGGCCTGGAGCAATCCCTGTAGGGAAGCCTGCCATCCATCCTTCTCCGATTGACCTGAAAGGGAAGGCTTACGAGTAAGTCCATGTGATTCAGAGTTAAATGATTCATTCCTTTTTATTGATGCTTTAGAATGAAATATCACCGCAAGGATAAAATTTAGCTTTTTTTCTTGTTTATTCTGTTTGAAATTGATATTGTGAACATAAAGTGCATTATGTTGATTTATGACATCACCAATAGATGAGAAAGAGCAAGGGAGAACACTTGTTTTAGTTCACACTTGAATTTAACTTATTCTGGCTCGAGAGATCGCCATTGAACCAAAGAAATGAATAGGTTGAAGAAACATGAGATCACATCATTTTGTGCTCCAAATGCAATTTAGCAAACAGTGATGCCTAAATGCCTAATTACTCCCTAGTCCTTTGCAACACACTAAAAGACCACCAACTATCTGACTAGCCTGGACTTTATGGACTAAACTACTGAATTGCTTCTTGTATGACTTAGGTTGCTTCGAGAAAAGGCTTCAAGCTTTCTCCTCGACGACTTCTACAGGACTCCAGGAGGCATTCAGTACGAAGGACCTGGTTCAGATGCAAAGCCCATCACACTGACCATTGAAGACCAAGACTACATGGGTGACATCGAGATACTGAAAGACTACCTCAACAAGGTTCACACTTGAAACCCTGTGCATTGTATCTGCCTTTAAGTAGTTTCAAATAAAACCTGTCTAAGAATTAAACAGGTCTCTAACAATGGCATGCATGCCTACTGATGTACTCGCAGGTGAGGGCCATGGTGAAGCCCGGGTGCTCACGGGAGATTCTGAAGGCGGCCATAAGCTCAATGGTGTCAGTGACTGAAGTGCTGACGGTCATGTCCCACCCTCTCAATGCCGAGCTGCCTCTCTTCCAGTTCAATTGAGTGTGGAAGTATGCCTCAGAGTTGTAGAGTGAGTCCAGTTTTGGAATACGAGCACAGACTGGCTTCTTGGGCTACTAGTATTTGGTAGCTTCCTTCTTTTGATTTTCCTTTCTGATCCTTTCTGTGAGTGGGAAGCACTGGAGCTCATGTCAATAAACATTGGAAACAGTGGTTAATCCTGACCTGTAGTTATTGCAGGATTTGAAATGCATGTTTTGGCCATTGGTTGTTTGGAGTTTGAAGTGCAAAACCATCTACCTGACCGAGTAAATCGAAGTGAAACCTGTTCTTCAAATTCGACTTCAGCAAGCGAAGACAAAGGAATGGTTCCTGCAGAATCAAATAAAACTAGTGAGAAAAGCAACTCCACTTGTAATGGAATGATAGATTGCAACTCTATAGGCTGAAAATCCTAGAATATGCACATTCTTGCGGTCAAAATTTAAGGACCTCAGTTGCCTTCATTGCAACTGGTAGATTACTCAGGTTCAGGTTTCTAATATAGTTGGGTTATATAGAGATTCCAGGCAAACAAATACAACAGATAGCAGTATAGAACAATGATACAATCTATGTCCGAACCATATTCTAAGCCTGATCGAGACGCTGCTTTACGATAAAAGTGGAGGTTAGGAATCTCGAGATGATACAATGAATTAAAAAAAAGTAACTGATTTATAGACAAAAAGTAAACTCTTCCTCTAATAAATTAAACTGATCTTTTTTGAGAAAAATAACTTCACATATATATGGACATCCATACACTATCCTAACATCCAAAGTGCTTCGAGATTTATGCAAACTACCTAAGTGCCCATACGTTGCAATGAAAACCTATTCTTTTCATCAAATGTTAATCACATTTTGTGATACCACATGGCTCATCTCGCTACGCCAAATTCGTACAAAGAGCTATTGCCAGCTAGGTTTGCCAAGATGCTAAGCACCAGCTACAATAAACAAAAGTACACTGAAAGACTACGTGGAGGTCTACTCATGTTGGTGATTAATATTTGACTGTATTTGAGTTATGAATATGATTTATCTTTAAATATTGGATAATTATTGTATATCATTTTGGATATTACTATGTGATGGGTTTCCTTGTTTTTGATGGTTGCAGGATGATGGGACAGATCATGGTGAGGCGGAGAATGACCAGGACTAGGGGAGGTGCACTAGAAGTCCAGACGGTCGGGGATCGCCAGAGGATGACCGGAGACAGAGTCGCTGCAAGCCTAGAAGACAAGGAAACGGCTGAGATGCTAACTTGGGGCTGCTTGGATCAAAGAGAGCCGTTGGATTACGGTTTAGAGGATATAATACGAGTCAAGTTAGCTTGAGTGAATCTCAACCCTTATGAGGTTTCTTGAGGGCCAAGTAGAACGCATCCAAGGGTGGAGGATGACTCAATCTCCACCCAGGTTTACTTGAGGGCCAAGTAGAACACATCCAAGGATGTAGGATGACTCAAGAGTAGTATAGAGAGGTAGGGATAGTTCTGTCATATGGAAGGTTTTGTGTGGTCCTTTGAGCTTTGCCTACCTTATTGTGAGGCTTTGTGAACCTTCCTCCAAAGAAATAAAAGTTTACTTCCTTACTTTTCTGGATTTAATTTCAACATTTACATTACGTCTTAAATTCAACATTTAAAATCTGCACTTTAAATTCCATAATTTAATTTCTTGCAATTTATATTCTCGCAAGTTGGATTTGCCTCCTCTCCTTCTACGTGCTTGTGCTTCTTGTGCCGAGGATATATGATTGATGGATGAATCTTCTTCAGATCATATCCTCATCATCTAGGACATCCTTTGCAAGAACTCGATCTTTTTGCTTAATCTTTGAGAATTTTTTGTAGATCGCGTTTGAGATTTTTGTTTCTTATGTTCTTGCTTGTTGTGACAAGTGGGAGAATATCCAAGATCATCTTGATCATCACAACCCCACGAGCAAGTTCAAGACAAAGATTTTCTCTGTTTTACTCATTTGCGTTTGATTGTTTCAAGTAAGGTTTTGGTTGGATTCATTGAGTGGGGGAAAAAATTTAATTGTGATCATTCACCCCCCCCCCCCTCTAATCGCCACGTTGGTCCTTCAATTGGTATCAGAGCTCAGTTTTGCTCTTTTATAGATCTTGACCGGTATCAAGAGTCAAGGCGATGGACAAGTATTCCACCAAGCCTCCGATTTTTTCTAGAGTTGATTTTCCTTTTTGAAAATCGAGAATGGAGTCGTATATCACTGCCCAGGGTTTCTTGATTTGGCAGAAGGTGAAGCTCCCGTATGAGGTTCATACCGATGAGAACGTCACGGCCGGTAATATGGCTGACGTTGAGGTGAATGCTAAGGCAAGGAACATCCTCATACAGGGCCTTAGCCGTAGTCAGTATGACAGGATCTCTCACCTACGATTTACTCACCAATTTGGGTGACCCTCGATGCTTACTATGAGGGCACCACCCAGATCAAGACGGTGAGACAGGATCAGTATAAGCGTGACTAAAACAAATTTGAACAGCATGCTGGTTAGACCCTTGATGAGTGTTTTGGACGTTTCACAAAGATCTTAAGCACATACTCTGACTCGCAGAACGCTCGACACTTCTTGACCGCACTCGATCTTCGGGTTTGGAAAATGAAGCTGACCACCATCAGGGACACCACGGACTTATCGACTCTAAGTCTTGACGGGCTTTATTCTCAACCCAAGACTCATGAGATTGTCATCGTCTCTTGTAAGACAAAGTCGTAGTCGATGTCCTTGGTCACCGATCCCATTGGATCCTGTTCTGAGGCTTCAGTTGGTTTCTCCCTTTCTGCCCTTTGTGAGCTAAGTGATGAACAGTTAGAAAATTTTCCAGAAAGTGAGCTTGCTCTTTTGGCCCGTAAATTTTCTCATGCTTACAAGAGGGTGAGGGAGAGGAAAAGAGGTGGCACAATCACCTGCTTCGAATGTGGTGGCCCCAACCACATTCGGGCAAACTATCCCAAGCTGGAGAAAGGCAAGAACGACTCCGGTGGTCCGGAAAAGAACGACTACACCGATAAGAACCTCAATAAGAAGCCTCCAATTCGTGACCCAGCGCGTGAGAAGAAGTACCGCAACTTCCCAAAGAAAAAGAAACTCTTCCACCGCGTCCTCGCCGCACTCAACGACATCGGCCTCTCCGATATGGAGACCTGGAGCGATGAGGGCGAGGATGATTCGCAAAAGAAGAACAAAGGCGATGACGACTTCACCAGGATGTGTTTCATGGCAGACGCCAACGGCATCACCGACTCCGAGCTCTACAGTGACTCGGACGAGGTACCCTCCTATGTGACCAGCTCAATGAAATTTTCTGCAAGTTAGGAAAATTTCATGCTAGAGCTAGAGCTAGGTGTATAGCGTTAGAGAAGGAAGTAGGTACCTTGACTCAGGAGTTAGCTTCACTTAGATCTTGTTCCTCCCGAGCATCTGATGACTGTACTCTTTGCGATGCTTTGCTTGTGGAGCTTGAGAACCTAAGGACTATGCATGATAATGTACTTTCTGAGCTTGAAGGTCTTAGGTTGAAGAATGCTAGCACTAGTTATGTTGACACTATTCCTGTAGATGCTAGTTTTCTTCATGCTCACACTAGCGTATCTTGTGAAAATTGCCCTAAATTGCTATCGAAAATTGATGCAATGAGCACTCACCTTAGGAAGCTATCTACTAGAAATAATGAACTTGAATTGCATGTTTCTAAGGACTCAGTCAGCTTATGTGGGAGTTGTAGGCAACTAAAACTTGACAATGAATCCTTAAATATCAAGTGTGTTGAACTTGCTAACGACTTACTAGTTAAGTCACAAGAAAGTTGCTTACGATGTGCTGAGATTAAGGGGGAATTAGATAAAATCCAAGTCGAGCTTAGGAAGAACCTTGAGGCCCGGACCCTTAGGATTAGAAATGCCCCTTGCGTTTCTTGTGAAGCCCTCAAGGTTGAGGCAATCGTGCTGAGGGAGAAAAATGCACGTGCTGGTTGTTCTTCCTTTTCTGGTTCTTCTTCTTCCTTTTCCCCTTGTTCTTCCTGTGCCTGTCTCTTCCAGGAGTTTGAGTATCTCATGAGCACTCTTGATAAGTTTGTAGGAGGCAAGAAGAAGCTCAATCTCTTTCTAGACCAGTCAAAGATTAGTCGATTTAATCAATGTCTAGGATTTGACTACTTGGAGCAGGCTAGGGCTCATCCTCCTACCATTTTGTGTGGCTCCAAGAGTGGAGAGATTGTGGTTGCTCCCAGGGTGAGCACTACCGTGGTTAGGTCTACTGGTGTTATCCATGGGATCTCTGACCAGAAGGTTGCTCATCCTGCTGCTTCTGCCTCTAGCAAGGCGAAGTACTCATGCACCTTCTGTCAGAAGGATGGTCACCTAGTAGATTTCTACTTTAGGCGTGCCAAGATCACGAGGTGCGAGCGTGTTCGTGCCCTTACGGGTATTCAGGGTCATCCCCAGACTCTGAGTGCTCCTAAGGCACACACTGCTGCCAGACAGGATAGGGTGTCGCCTATTTTTTAGAAGTGTTCGGGACTTGAGTTTAATGCTATTCATTCGAGTTTTTGTCCTGGATCTGCTCTTGGTCAGTCACTCTGTTGTCCTTTTGATATTCCTCATGTTTCTCCTAGAGGTAGATATCAGCGGCGTGAGGTGTTTCCTGGTAGGAGATTTGGGCAACCTCACCAGGATGGTCAGGCATTTGCATGATGGTGGGCCAACCCAGCTCCAGCTCATAGATCTTCTGCTACAGCTACTTCTAGTCTTGTTAGAGTATAGCATTAGAGAGACACTAGAATCCAGTCTTTTGCTCCTATGGCTGGTAATTTCGAGATGTCGTGTGGTTCAGTATTGGGTCCCTAGATCTTCTCTTTGTCCAAGTGCTGAGTCATCTCTCTCTCTTATGTGTTGACCAGGTCCGTAGGATGGCGAAGGGAGATATTTGGATCGTTGACTCTGGTTGTTCTTGTCATATGACCGGAGACTCAAGATGGTTCTCTTCCCTAGTCCGAGCTCTCGGTGATGAGTTGATCACTTTTGAGGATTCCTCAATAGGTAGAGTCATTGCAAAAGTTACCGTCTACATTAATGACAATTTCATTCTGAAGGATATTGCCTTAGTGAGTAAGCTGCAATACAATTTGCTTTATGCCTCTCAGCTTATCGATGATTCTTTCGATGTAAGCTTTAAGAGTAGTGCCTGTAGAATCCTTGATTCATAGGAGGGTTAGTTTACATGATTTTTAGATTTGTGAGAGTCTTTCGTGCTGATTTTTTTGATTTTTCTGGAGACTCTCTTCGTTGTTTGATTTCTTCTGAGTCTCGTGATCTCTCGTTCTAGCTTAGGAGACTTGGTCACATTGGCTTCGATCATTTGACCTGAATTAGCAACCATGATCTCATTCGTGGTTTGCCCAAACTCAAGATGGTCAAAGATTTAGTTTCCTCCCTGAAGGACCAAAATGGCGATCAGAGAGGGGGTGAATGATCCAAAATAAAATTTTCTCACTCAAAATGATCCAACCAAGCCCACAGACAATTCAATCAAAAGGAGCAAAAGAAATGGAAGAAGTTTTCCTGCAAGTCCGGTATGATAGGATTGAATCCGGTAGCACCGGAATTCGGTATGACCGCATGAAGGGCGGTATGACCAGGCTCAAGGACAGTAGGAAGAACAGAGCTAAGAACAGCATGGACTCAAAAGCTAATTTGAGAAATCTTTTGATCGACTGAATAAAAACTTACGAAACTTGGTAGATGTGATCCTAAGGATGTCAGGAACTTATTCCAACCTTCAATCGCAAGGATTGACGTCAAAGTTCTGACTTTTTTCACTTTGAAGGAAGAACACACCAAGTTTGAGCAAAACTCGAGAACTTGATCTTGGACTTGCTCATGGGGTTTTCATGATCAAGATAATCTTGGATAATTTCCCACATGTCACAGCAAGCAAGAACACAAGTCCAAAACCCCTCAAACACGATCTAGAAGAATGATTCACTTAAGCATACAAGATCGGTTTGTTGCAAGAAAGAACACAAGATTTGCCTAGATGATTGGGATATGGTCTGAAGAAGACTCATTCATCAATCATACATCCTCAGCACTAGATCCACAAGTATTTAGAAGGAGGGGAGGCAAATCCAAATGAGCAAGAAGTAATCTGCAAGAAAGTAAATTGCGGAATTTAAGTTCTGAATTTAAATGCGTAAAGTAAATTCAAGCATAAGAGAAAATAATTTGCATTTCTGGAAGGGAGGTTTACAAAGCCTCATAACAAAGTGGGCAAAAAACTCAAAGGAGCCAAAACCTCAAAAACCTTCAGGAGGAGGAAGGCTATCGCTCCCCCTCTATTTATACTACTCTCGAGTCAGCCTCCTCCCTTGGATGAGATCCTTCTACCCTAAGGATCACCGTCAAGGGCTAAGAATGACTCCCAAACTCAGCCATACTAACTAGACTTACTACTCTATCACTTAGACCGCAATCCGATGGTCCTCCTTGATCTAAGTAGCTCTTAACTAGTATCTCAACCATTCCTTATCTTCTAGGTCCACAGCGACTCCGTCTCCGATCATCTTCCGGTGATCCTCGACTGTCTGAACCTCCGGCGAACCTCACCTAGTCCCGGTCATCCTCTGTCTCACCATGATCTAGCACTATCGTCCTGTAACCATCAAAAACAAGGAAAACCCATCACATAGCAATGTCCAACAACGATATGCAATCATCACCCAATTGGATTGCTCAACAAGTTAGCACTACCGACCACTATATCGACTTCATCGAGTTTCCATCATCGAGTCGGATCATTGCTCGAGTAGTAACTCCACCACCGTATCGCCCGCATCGAGTCTATCGACCACATGTCAAACTCGATACCAAGTCCATTGACCACAACTCGATACCAAGTCTATCGACCTCAACTCGATACCAAGCCACTCGAGTCCATCGTGACAAACACAACTCAAATTGCTTCAATTTGAAAATCCAATTCAAATCAAACTCAAATCAAAGCATACTTAGATCAAACTTAGTCAAATACTCATCACCAACATGGGTAGACCTCCACATGGTCTTTCACTCTCCTTGCCGACATGGTAAGATGGTTGCTGCTTCTCATCCTCCAGTCACTCTTGTGTTGACTGATGCACCATGATAGCTTTTACATATGGATACTATTGGTTCAGCTAGAGTGCAGTCAGCGGGTGGGAAGTGGTATGTTCTTGTCATTGTTAATGATTCTTTGAGGTATTCTTGGGTATTTTTCATGGCCTCGAAGGATGAGCCTTTTGCCTATTTCAGAGGTTTACTCTATAGGTTGTCTGTTGAGCTCCCTAGTGCCTTACAAGCTATACGTAGTGAAAATGGCATGGAGTTCAAAAACTCATACTTTGAGAGCTTCTGTGAGGAGTTAGGCTTAGAGCATCAGTTCTCCTTTCCATACGTCCCTCAGCAAAATGGCGTAGTGGAAAGGAAGAATAGGACCTTGGTCGAGTGGCCAGAACGATGTTTGATGAGTATCAAGCCCAAATACCAAATACTCTCCTATCTCATTCCAATTCAATAGAGTACGATAGGCCCAAAGCTTCAAATGGTAACATTTGCAAACTTGCCTGATAACTGTTGTTATAACTGAACTCAGCATGCGGCAAACTTTTATCCCACAAAGTAGCGTAAGCCAATGCACAAGCTCTTAGCATGTCTTCTAAAATCTGATTAACTCTCTCAGTCTGACCATCAGTCTGCGGATGATATGCTGTACTAAAATTCAAACTAATCCCCGTTGCTTCATGCAACTTATTCCAAAATCTCGAGGTAAATTGGGTACCTCTATCTGACACTATCTTCTTTGGCAAACCATGAAACACACAATCCTTGACATATACAGCTCTGCCAAATGATCTCCGGAATAAGTAGTCTTTACTGGTATGAAATGAGCAACTTTGGTCAAACGATCAACGATGACCCATAGGAATCATAACCCTTCTGGGTTATAGGCAAACTAGTAATAAAATCCATACCGATTTCCTCCCACTTCCATTCAGGAACTTTTAATGACTGCAACAAACCTACGGGTCTCTGATTCATTGCCTTTACTCTCAGACATACGTCACATAGAACAACATGCTCAGCAACTTCACGCTTTATATTAGGCCACCAAAATCTTTCCTTAAGATCTTGATACATCTTGATACTTCCTGGATGAATAGAATACTTTGAATCATGAGCTTTCTCAAGAATCAATTGCTTAAGCTCCTTCTTGTTTGGTACACAGATTCGACCTTTAAATCAAATAGTACCTTGACCATCCAAAGTAAAATCCTTGGCTAAGCCTTCATTCTTCTTAGACTTGATTCTATTGATCTTTTCATCATCCTTTTGATCATCTCTGATATGATCTTCCAAAGTCGACTTTACTTCCAAAGTTGCTAGAAATCCTTGTGGAACAACTTCCAGTTTCAACTTCTGAAATTGCTTGCATAATTCTGACTGATCATTTAACATTAGTGAAAGATCGAAATGGCGATCAGAGGGGGGGTGAATGATCCCAAATAAAATTTCCCCCCACTCAAAATACTCCAAACAATCTCGCAATAAAAATCTGAAACACCCAAAGATTTTCCTTTAAAATGGTGTTTCTCGGATTCGCACACCCTCAAAAAACCCGAACAATTAGACAACTATGTGTACCCCTAGTTTGCATGGATGAGAACAATGAATCATGTGAGGGATTTTTTAATCACAATCCTAGTTGTCAAGTGTCCAAACAAAGAGGAATGAACTCAAAGACTACTTTTCTAAAAGATATAAAGCTAAAACACCAAAGTCTCTTTCAGAAAAGTAAAAGCAGATTTTCCAGGAATTGTCCTCAATTGGAGTAGTTGGTTGGTGAGTTTTTGTTGCTCTAAAACTTTTGGAAATTTTTCTCCCTGTGAGAAGTTGGGTCGTGAAACACTCCACCAAAAATCACCTAAAACATCTTTGTAGAATAAACATGAAAAATCAAGATTTGCAGATAGTCAGGAACTTCGACCAGAATGTTTGAGGCTCTGTTTTCACTTCATAGCACTCAAACTGTGCAACCACTGGACTTAAAATTTTTTCCAGAGATGGATATATGAGTCGTGCACATTTTCCAAGAAGAATCACTTAAAAAAGTTTTTTCTATATGTTTATAAAAATCAAAGACTGACTGCTGCGCGAAGAACAAGTTCTGGACAGATTTGCAATTTGATAAAAACTTGATCTCTAGTCTATCCTAGGGTACAAGAAAGATGTAAAACCATATGAACACCCTCAAGACATCCTAGAAGAACAGCATTTAGAAGGAGGGGAGGCAAATCCAAATTGCGATAAAGTAAATTGCGAGAATGTAAATCGGGAAGTAAATGCTGAATTTAAATTGCGTAATTTAAATGCGTAATGTAAATGCGTAAAGGAAATGAAAAATGAACATAAATGAAGAAAATTTCGTTTCTAGAAGGAGAGGTTACAAAGCCTCATATTTCATGTGGGCAAAGCTCAAAGGAGCATCAAAAACCTCAAAACCTTCAAGAGGGGAAGGCTACCCCTCCACCCCTATTTATACAACTCTTGGGCCACCTACCACCCTTGGATGAGCCTCTAAATCCTAGAGCATCCATCAAGGGCTAGGGTTAACCTACTCAACCAGCCATGCAAGGGTTCACCCAAAACCTACAACACATAATGGGTTTTCTTGCACGGTTTTCAAAGCATACTAACTAGACCCGCTATCCTATCAACCAGACCGCAATCCGACGGCCCTCATCGATCCGAGCAGCATCTAGCTAGCATCATATCCATTCCTTGTCTTCATGGCTTGCACGAACTCTGTCTCCGATCATCTTCCGGCGATCCCTGACCGTCTGGACCTCCGACGCTCCTCGCCTAGTCCCGGCCATCCTTCGCCTCACCATGACCTAGCACTGTCGTCCTGCAACCATCAAAAACAAAGAAACTCCTCACATAGCAATGCCCATAATGATGTGTAATAAATCCATCAAAGTCCACTCATTAAAATTCATTTTTACTCTATCTGACCGGTAGCACCGGGAAAACAGAGACGACCTCAAATTGCTTCCAATTGAAAATCCATTTCAAATCAAACTCAAACAAGAGCAACCCAAGCTCAAATTTAGTCAAATACTCATCATAAATCTGGATAGACCTCCACATGGTCCTTCAATTAGTATATTAGCACTGTGGCTCTTACAACTCAAAGCATGAACTACAACATTAGATTTTCTAGGATGATATTGGATTCCAAAATTATAATCTTTTATCAACTCCAACCATCTTCTCCGTCTCATATTGAGATCTGATTGGGTAAATATATACTTTAAACTCTTGTGGTTTATATATATCTCATGTCTATTTCCAATGAGTTAATAACGCCATAACTTCAAAGCATGCAGTACGGTAGCTAATTCAAAATCATGCGTTGGGTAATTCTCTTCTTGTGGCCTCAATTGCCTTGACGCATATGCAACTACCTTGCCATTCTATGTCAATATGCATCCAAGACCTTGTCTGGATGTATCACAGTATATATCAAAACTGTTCTAAACATTCGGCAACACTAACACTGGTGCTGTCGTCAGATGCTTTAACTCTTAAAAACTCTTTTCGCACTCTGTTGTCCATGCAAAATTCTTCTCCTTTTTCAACAACTACGTAAGGGGTCTAGCAAATCATCGAGAATCCTTCGATAAATCGATGGTAATATCCCGCCATCCCCAGAAAACTACAAATCTAGGTAATTGACTTTGGTTGTTCCTAATGTAGCACTGCTTCCACCTTACTTGGGTCAACAGCAACTCCTTTAGCAGTCATCACATGGCCAAGGAACTCAACCTTCTCTTTCCAAAAGTCACACTTGCTAAACTTAGCATATAGCTGTTTCTTTCGCATCTTTTCAAGGACTATTTTGAAATGTTCTGCATGCTCTTCTTCCAACTTAGAGTAAACAAGAATATCATCTATGAATACAATGACAAGCTTATTCAAATATTCCATGAAAACTTTATTCATCATGTTCATGAAATATGCAGGAGCTTTAGTCAATCCAAAAGGCTTGACCGTAAACTCATAATGTCCATATCGTGTAGAAAATGTAGTTTTAGGAACATCCTCTGCACGAATCTTCAATTGATGATATCCTAATTGAATATCTATCTTGAAGAAAACTCTAGTTCCTCTTAACTGATCAAACAAATCATCGATCATGGGTATCGGATACTTATTCTTTATCGTCACTTCATTAAGAGCACAATAATCAATGCACATCCTTAGACTTCATCTTTCTTCCTGATGAATAGAATAGGTGCTCCTCATGGAGACGAATTAGGTCTAATGAAACCTTTCTCTAGCAGTAGGCATCTGATACAACCTTTTCGCTATTGGTGTTGTACCAGGCACTAACTCAATAACAAATAAAATATCTCGGTCTGGCAGCATACCAGTCAAATCCTCAGGCAAAACATCCATGTATTCTCTAACAACTGGCATATCCACTAAACTAGAAACCTTCACACTGCTTACCTTCAACTGGCCATCATGAAGTGTAGTCGCTTGAAATTACACATTCTCACCTTTAGGGCTTTCAACTGACATAACTCTTCGACCACAATCCAAAATAGCCTTATATTTGGATAACTAATCCATTCCGAGGATAACATCTAAGTTCTGGTATCCAATATGATAAGGTTTGCTGGGAACTCTACTCCATCAACCCAAGGCTAGATTGAAATTCTGATCCTAGGGCTTAGACTACTAGCACACACTTAAGATTCTTAACAACCAACCCATTTTCAATAGCAAAAACTCGAGAAAGAAAACAATGCGAAGCTCCAGAATCAAATAAAACTGTTGCGGGTACTGAGTTAACTAGAAACTTACCCAATACGACATCTGATGCATGTTGAGCTCCATCTGCGGTGATATGGTTGACTCTACCTCTCACTGTTGCTTAGGGCGTAGCTCTAGCTTGATTTGTTCCTCGGTTCCCTCATGACGTAGGTGCCTTAGCAAGTGTAGTTCCTAGGTTGAAGAGTACAGGTGTGATACCTCCCTTCCGAGGACATTTGTTGGCAAAGTGTCCTGGCTCGTTGCAAGTATAACACCATCTGAAAGATGACTGTTGATTTTCTCCTAGCGTGTTGTTCCCTTGAGCAAGCGTCTGAAAACTCTGACCAGATGGACGTGGTGTAGGTGTTGATGTCTTGTTCGTAACCTACGGCTGAAACCTTGCAAACTACTGATGAGTCATTCTCAATCTTAACTGATTTCAACGTCCTCCTTGATTAGCCATCCTGCACTTGCGATCCTCACCAAATTCTTTGCACTTATCCTCCAAAATTAAAAGCCTTGTTGACTAACTCCTAGAAATCAGGGAAGTTATGGGTAATCAATCCAACTAGTAACCTATAGTTTGGTCCTTTCATGAAACGATACTGTCTAGCTTTATCAGTCGCAACATCTTCAGGGGCGTAGTGTGCAAGCTATGTAAAGTTGTTCAAATAATTAGCCACTAACTAGCCTCCCTGCTTAAGCACCCTGAATTCCTCCTTCTTCAGTCCATCATTCCCTTAGGCACATGATACTGATGGAATACAGTGGTAAATTCCTCTCATGTGATCTCTTGTGAGGCTTCATGAGCAGCATAGTAGTTCTCCCATCATTCAGTTGTAGTTTCTTCTAGTTGATGGGAAGCATAAAGAACCTTCTCATTACCTTCACATTGAGTTATGTGCAACTTCCTTTCTATAGTTCTGACCAATCATCAGCTTCTAAAGGATTGACATTCCCTGAGAATGTCGGTGGACGAGTCATCATGAAACCAGACAGCTTTGAATAAGGACGAGATCTATTGTTGTTAAGTTGAGCATTGTTGTTGTTAATTGCAGCTTGATTTGTCATGCTCTGTATCTGTTGCATCATGGTCTGCATTAGCTAAGTCTAAGAAGTGAGAAAAGCTCCGAAGTTCAGCATATCTACTAGCAGTAAAGGTTGAGGAAGTGCTGCATCATTGGGATTGTCATTGGGTTGGTTTTCACTACCAGAAGCTCCATTGTTTCCACGAGTGTTAACTATCTGTTGATTACTTCATAGAGTTAGGAGAAAGAGAAATAACATAGGTAAGATACAAGAATCCAAATGCAGGGGAAACATGTTTAACCCAACAACTTAAGAAAACTTTATTAATAACTTGGTATGGTTACTTACAAAAGCCTAAAAGCTATGCAACACATAATGTACACTCAGCAATCCTAAAAGATCCAAACCAACCTAAACACACCAACTAACGACTACTAAGATGACACTTTCTAACTTAAACAGACGTGACTCAAAACAAGAGTCTGAACTACTAGCTAACTCTATCACTCATCCAACCACCAAGTTGAGGCTCTCCTGGTGCATACACTGGTGGGTGGGCTGGCATGGATGCGAAATGATCCTAATGTCCAGCAACTGGCACCTCCATGTCCACATGCACATCACGCTCCTCTGGCTCCATCTCAAGCTCCTTGGGGTCCTCCTCTTCCTCAACTTGTTCTTGCTGAGCTTGGTCACCATCACCATACAAGGCCTCCTCCAGCTCCATGGTCCTCTCAGTCGCTACGATGCGTGTCTCATGAAGTTCCTCTTCAGCAACCCTCAATGCTTCATATACTTGCTTCAACTCTTGAGCTGTATCCTTCAAGTGATCCTCTTGAGCAGCATCAAACTTTGCCAAATGCACCACCATGGCATCTTCTTCTTTGTCAATCTTCTGACGTTGAGAAGCACGTCTAGTTGGATGCAGCCTGAAAAATAGTGTCCTCCAACTCATGGGCATAATCTTGGCAAATCCGTCGTAAGGCAAGACGTGAAAACTCCTGGATCCCAATATCAAATGTAGCTCTTTTAACAGTAACGTTGATTGGCTTGTTGGCCTTCTCATCCTCTCAAGCATAGATAAGAATCTTTCAAATAAATCCTCACTCCACACCATTAACCACCCAGCAGCTCCCTCTGTAAAGCGGTCAAACAAAGCCTCTAAGGACCTGCAAAACCTTCCATAGTTCTACAGCATAGCCTCCCACGCGCTCGCCGTACATCTAAGCCACTTGAAATGGTAGCAAGAAAATGAAAAATTGAGTAAAGGCAAGAATATGATAATAAGAAGAGTCAAGAGTTTCTTATTAGTCAAATTTAAGTTCTCTTAGAAAATAATTTTAGACACACCTAAGATATAATCAGACTATCTAGGGCCAAGTCCTACAGTCAAAAGGCTCTAATACCACCTCTGTCGGGACCCGAATATGCAAATTCGGACACTCTGTGTATA
The DNA here is from genome assembly GCA_036346275.1 of Otatea glauca. Classification (NCBI taxonomy): domain Eukaryota; kingdom Viridiplantae; phylum Streptophyta; class Magnoliopsida; order Poales; family Poaceae; genus Otatea; species Otatea glauca. The sequence continues at coordinate 22,851,611 of CM070725.1, read as the reverse complement.
TAGCACTAGTCGAGGATCATGCTAATACACACAGGCTCAACATATATGAATATCATAATCATACACAACGGAAACATAATAAAATATCATAATCATACACAACGGAAACATAATAAAAGACTCCATATATTAAATATAACCTATTGACTAACATTATGGTCAACTTACATGATTAAGCCATGCAGGACTAACTAAGAACATTAAACTAAATTATTGCAGCGGAATAGAAAATGTAGATAACCCTTCTGTATACCATAGGCAACTGACAAGGCTCGCACCCTAAACATTTGTCTCCTCCTGGTACTCCTCCACAGCTGGTGTAGACTCCTCAACTAGTGATGTTGTTGTTGGCAAGGGTGAGTACTTAAAGCACAAAATAAGTTGTGCACAGAATGCAATTCTAACATAACTATATGCAAGGCTTTTTCCAATGGAATGGCTAACATGGCTATTTTGCAGTAAAGTAGTATTTATAAATGAATACTATAAGTAGATCGAAAAGACAGTAAAACAAATAACAGTAATAATAACTTTTAGCATTTCTCAAGTAAACATGGCATCTAGCCCTAGTCAAGTTCCAAACTTTCCAATGGCAACCTGTCATTCCATCCAAGTTTTCATTTTATAAAATCTAACCCTTGACTGTAATCCTCGAGCATTGTTCAAAACCGCGAGCACGGCTATTCGAATAGATTTTACACTTTACAGAGGTTATGCGCTTTACCAACACTACATGATCGTCTCTTTGTGCAACGTCATTAGCACACTTCCTTTAGTGTGTCGCAGAGAGATCATGACAAAGCATTTACAATGCTCAGTCTTAACCCAATACTACCCGCTAAGGTTTCAACACTGAAGGGGCTGGTTACCACAACAGGGCCCCCTCTTGCGCCACATGCGTTTCATCGTTCAGTCAGATCTCACACCATCACTAGTCGTACTAAAGCTAAGACATTGCAAATTAATTAGCTAGGTCCATCCCATTCTAGACATGTGGTTGCATGTTTGACTCAGGTCAAATGCTTACAAGGTTAAGTTCTTAAGATGATCGAGGCAAGACTTTGACAAACCCTCTGCCCTTCTGGCCCACCCTGGCACACTACCTATTGCCACTTGCCCCAGTCAAAATGATTACCACCCTAGTTGATTACCAAGCACCACGTGCTATCAACAAGTCAACATCGTCGCGTGACCTCCTCATCACTACAACTCAACATCATTGTGTGACAACACCTGACACACCAATTCCATAAATAAGTTCCATATTCCATTAGTCAAGATTAACTTTCGATATCTCGAAAGACATGAGTTACACGTGGCATGGCTAAGCATACTAACACGATCTAACCAACCCATGTTGATTACTACTATTAACCGATTAGTAATGAATAATCTTAGGGTGACAATTAATCATGGCATACAAATGACAAGTAGGGTATAATTCAATTGGGCAGATTAACTTAGTCCCAAACTATTTTGAGACAGTTATTCACATAAAATATCATGCATAATACTAGATGGGGGCTCGACAAGCTGTTATACCTTGTTCCTCTCGAAGCTCTCAATTTCCTCTTGCATATGTAACATCCCAAATTTTGTTTTTGTTGAATTTATTATGTTTTTCCCTGTTATTGAATTTTCTGGGATCTTATTTGATTTATTTGGAATTTATGGAATAAAGCCTTTTGCTATCTTTGAAATCATGTGCTGAAAAATTGGCTTAGTGATGAAATTGGCATTGCAAAGTGGTTGTGCTTATGGCATATGTAGTGCTTGTGCATGTGCTGTTTCAAATGATTATTTGATATGCTTGTGATAGCATGGTAATTGTTTTGCTTGATGCAATGTGCTCATGTGAGTGGTTGCATGGACTGATCTTGAGTCAAGTCGTGGACTTGTGCTCGTACACGATTTTTGTTGGATCGAGGCGCACCAAGAGGGGGTGAATTGGTGCAAACTAACACCTAAAACTAATTTTTTATGTTTTTATTAATTCTGGAAATTAACAAAATAATGACTAAACTAAACAAATCAATCTAGGATAATTGATCTAATACTATGGAAGAGAAACTAGATTAAACATGCATACTAGAGAGCAATTACACGTAAACATGAATTAGTAGATCGGAATCCATACTCATTGGTTTTCATCAAAGAACACGCATATGAATCCTTTTACATGAAAACACAAACCTCAAATAATCTTCTGAATTTTGCTTCTTCAAATTTCTTCCCTTTTCGCTCCCTTCTGATCTCTGTTGTTTTTCTTCTCTGCCGCATGCACTGTCTTGTCTTGAGATCACAATAGAATTAACCTGCTACTGCTTGTTCGCTTTGCACATGCACGAGAGCTTCCTGCTCCTTAACACGGCAACACGCCCCTGCGCTCTTCCTCTTTTTCTGCGGCTGCACGATGCCACCGCCGCGTTGTTTCCACTGTTTTGTGCGGTTCCAAAGTCAGGAGGCACCCCTCCTATTTATTCTCTGCAAACCCTAACTTCTTATCTCTAATCAAATACATTCATATCCACTTGGCCCAATACATATGGCCCAATGCATGCACATACAACCAAAAACTCACACATGCATACATACGGTCCACCTGCCGCTCTCGCATGACTCACTCTCTGCACGGCCCGCTGACTGCCACACTACGTCATCCGTCTGCGTAGACCTCTATGCGTCTCGTCTCGCTGCACCTACGTCCTTCGCTTGCTGTGCCTCCTGCACCTGCGATCTCGCATGCCACCTGCACCTCTGCGACCTCGTGTGCTGCGCCTGCACCTTTGCAACATTCGCTTGTGCTGCTCTTGGGCTACGTGCCACCTGCACGGATTCCCCTCGACCTGTAGTGTACGTCCATCTGCGTTCGCCTGCGCTGCAACGTGCATCTCGCGTCCCTGCGTTGCACTTCCTGTTGTCTACGCTGCATCTCCTGTCACAAATAAAACAAACCCTCACAGTACCTTGTTCCGTAACAAATATTGTTGTCCATAAATCATCACACATATATTATATTGTTGTCAAATTAATCATCACATATAAAAAACACAAATAGAATTAACAATCTCACCCTTGATGAGTGATTGGACAACACACAAGTAATCCATAATTTTTTATTAACAATCTTCCCCTTAATTATCATTCAATAACTCCCCCTTAATTATCACAGTTTAAGCACATTTAGCATATTATTTCTCCCTCTTTGGCAAAACACACATCAAGGTTGAATGAAAAAATGTTATTAGAGCAATAAATAATCGAAATAAATTCATGTATTTAGAATATATCATGAGCAATCGAGTTAAATTAAAAAATATAAATACCCATGCAACATCTACTCCAATAGTAAGTAGTAGAAAGGAACATATAAACATCTAGAAACCGTCCACTAGATCACACCTCATTTCAACTCACAAATCAAGGTAAGCATTTCATTCACACATGAGCAAATGTCAGGATTGCATAATAAATCTTTGTGTAGCATAAGCAAGAACCTTTCTACAAGATTTTAGAAGGTTATACATAATCATTTTACTCCACCCAATCACTCACACCATAAGTATTTGTCTAGTATGCCACTACATTTGTTCACTTGTACCACTTTGAGGTACCTTTTTCCTTTTTTTTTCTTTTGCATCCACTTTGAGGAAGCTTCTCTTTTTTTATTTGACATTGGAACATGTAATTTTGGGCATATGTCGACTACTACCATGGTGTTAGAAAGTAATGGAAGTAACTTACATTTAGCATAACCCACTAAATCTTGAGTACTAGTGAACACTCATGGTATAATTAAATGTGATTTTAGCAAGTCTCCAATACTGCTCAATAAAGAACAAAAGTGCCCAACATTCAATAAGTAAGGAACTCGGTCCTGAACCAATGGGGATTAGATAGTCTAATGTAACTTGCTACGTACCACTACCAAGAACAGATGTCGACAGATATTTACATATAAATAGATTTTCAAAAGATATTGCTCACAACACTTCTAAATAAATGTATATATTTCAACACATATGAATATGCTCTCCCTCAATTGTTGCATATACATCACATTATTTGAATGAATGATACACAATTCTCTTCTTAATCTTGCAAACTCAGAATATGCCAAAGGTTTAGTAAGAATATTAGCTAGATGATTCATAGATTTCACAAAAACAATTGCAATAATATCTTTCTCCACATGATCTCGAAAAAAAATGATGTTTTATATCAATTTTATCACTAGTAGAATCAGCATAAGAATAACCGACAAGTTCCAAAAAAGTAATGAGAGTACCAAGGACAAAAGCACATGTACCTTGTTGAATTCATTGGTTCTCCATTCACATTTGTACCAACTACATGTTCAAGACTTCTTGTTATTGGTGTAGCTTATCATCACTTTATACCATCTGCAAACCTGCACTTTGTAAAACAGTTCTAGCATAGGGGCTGCCTCATCAAAAGAAATATCATATGAGACCTTGAGTCGATTAGTCTCAACATTAAATTCATTATCACCACTCTTCACAATTTCTACACATGGAAACCATTTTTTTTATCTCATGTCATGTGTCATATGCAAACCAAATCAATTATCCATCGGTTTCCAAGCCCTTCATCTTTATTCTAAAATGAGAGAAGATGTTTAGGAACCCACACTTTTCTTACTTTGCTGTTTTTAAAAGAATTCTTGGGAACCCATAATGTTTTAGCACTATTTGACTCAACTGGGCTTCTAGTTCGATATGTATTATATAAAGGTAAAATGCCCAAAGTTGCTTGCTGTTTTTGAGAAGTTTTAGGATCAAAATAAACATTTTTTCTTTGCTGGAAATTAATTTTATTAGTCTCAAAACAATGTGTAGGATGCTCAAAACAATTTCTAGCAATATGACCAACCCTACCACAATTATAGCAATTAACATTATGAAAATTATCCCAAAACTTTGGACCTAAATTAGTATAACAATTGATTTTAATATGTCCAAGTTTTCCACAATTAAAACATTTTTTCACAATTTTATTTTCAGATTTAGCATTTGAGGTAGCAACATGCAAATTGGAATTCTCTTTAGCTAACAAAATTTGAGAACAAGAATTTTTAATGTATCCTAGACCTTCTTTCATGAATGAGCATTTTGATGTATCTAGGATCATATTTAATTTTTTCTCACCATTTATCATTTTCTCTAAAGTCATTTTCAAGTAATTGTTTTCTTTTGCAAGATCAGGACATCTATTACATAAAAATGTGTAAGGACGTTTTTCAAGTTCAATTAATTTTCTCCTAATTCCAGCAAGGTCCTCACAAGAAAATTCTTTTGCTAACTTATTTACATCATTTTCTAAATTTGAGCAATTTTTTACCAAAGAATGTTTCAAGGAATCTACCTCCTTTTGCAAGATAGGACAATTGTCACATGTTAAAGAACTAGTTTTCAGCAAAGCATTCTCACTTCTATAAAATTCACATGACTCACAAGAAGAATTCTCAAGATCAAAAATTTTATTTTTCAAAATTTCACATGATTTATAAGGAATATCAATTTTCTTTTTCAGCTCTACACAAGAGTCACAGTTATCATCTTTTTTACTAGCGGAAGAAAGAAGCACATCATACTCCAATTTTAATGCTTTATACTTCTTGATCAATGCTTTTGAATTTCTTTCTTGTGCACGAAAAGCTTCAAAAATTTCAGACTTTGTTACCTCATTATCATCGTCGGTGTCCTCATCGTCGTCGTCCTCATTATCCATGTTCCTCCCCATGAGACAAAGATCAGCAATATCATCATCATCCTTTCCAAGACATGCTAATGGATCATCCTCATCACTATCACTTGAGAGATCAAGCTCCTGCGCCATCTTCAATAATGCCTTATGAAGTACATGCTTCATCTTCTTACCTGAAAATTTACTTTTGCGAAAAGAGCTAGACTTCTTGTTAGCAAGCTTGGGACAATCACTTTTATAATGACCAAATTCATCACACTCAAAGCATTGTATTTCACTAAGATCACTTCTTCCTTTTCGAAAACCTTTTTCATTATTCTTTGAAAATTTTGTTCTTAAGGCTTTGTTTACTCTTTTAGACAGAAGTGAGAGCTCATCAAAATCCATATTATCAATGTCTTTTTCTTTTTCAACAGTGGCCAATGCAATGAAAGTATCATTAGACGCATCATTATTAAATTGACTCATACTCATCTCATATGTCATCAATGAACCAATTAAAGAATCTAGTTTCAAAGAGCTCAATTCCTTAAGACTCATTTATTGCAGTCACTTTAACATGCCAAATTTTTTGATCTAGAGACCTAAGCAATTTTCTACATTGATCTTCCTGTGAGAGCACTTTTCCTAGGGCAGAAAGTTTATTAACAAGTTCATTAAAGCGAGTACCAAAATCTTTAATCGTCTCCCCAGGATTCATCTTGAATAACTCATACTCACGTGTGTACAATTCGATTTTAGCATTTTTAACTTCATTAGTACCTTCATGAATGATCTCTAAAGAATGCCAAATCTCATGAGCAGTTGTCAATGTAGAAATTCTATTAAACTCATCTCTAGACAATGCACCATAAAAATAACTCATAGCTTTTTGATTCAAGGTGTAAAGCTCTTTTTCTTCCTTAGTGATGATATTTTGAGGTTTTACATATTTCGTAGCTACAGTTTCCCATAATTCATACCCTTGAGATTTTAAAAATGACTCCATGCGAACTTTCCAACAAGGGTAATCATCACCGCTAAAAACAGGAGGTTTAGACAAAGAAAAAGATGCAACATGCGCCATGCTTTTTAATTGTTAAATTAAAACTAAAGTAAACCCGCTCTGATACCAATTGTTGGATCGAGGCGCACCAAGAGGGGGTGAATTGGTGCAAACTAACACCTAAAACTAATTTTTTATGTTTTTATTAATTCTGAAAATTAACAAAATAATGACTAAACTAAACAAATCAATCTAGGATAATTGATCTAATACTATGGAAGAGAAACTAGATTAAACATGCATACTAGAGAGCAATTACACGTAAACATAAATTAGTAGATCGGAATCCATACTCATTGGTTTTCATCAAAGAACACGCATATGAATCCTTTTACATGAAAACACAAACCTCAAATAATCTTCTGAATTATGCTTCTTCAAATTTCTTCCCTTTTCGCTCCCTTCTGATCTCTGTTGTTTTTCTTCTCTGCCGCATGCACTGTCTTGTCTTGAGATCACAATAGAATTAACCTGCTACTGCTTGTTCGCTTTGCACATGCACGAGAGCTTCCTGCTCCTTAACACGGCAACACGCCCCTGCGCTCTTCCTCTTTTTCTGCGGCTGCACGATGCCACCGCCGCGTTGTTTCCTCTGTTTTGTGCGGCTCCAAAGTCAGGAGGCACCCCTCCTATTTATTCTCTGCAAACCCTAACTTCTTATCTCTAATCAAATACATGCATATCCACTTGGCCCAATACATATGGCCCAATGCATGCACATACAACCAAAAACTCACACATGCATACATACGGCCCACCTGCCGCTCTCGCATGACTCACTCGTCTGCACGGCCCGCTGACTGCCACACTACGTCATCCGTCTGCGTAGACCTCTATGCGTCTCGTCTCGCTGCACCTACGTCCTTCGTTTGCTGCGCCTCCTGCACCTGCGATCTCGCGTGCCACCTGCACCTCTGCGACCTCGCGTGCTGCGCCTGCACCTTTGCAACATTCGCTTGTGCTGCTCTTGGGCTACGTGCCACCTGCACGGATTCCCCTCGACCTGCAGTGTACGTCCATCTGCGTTCGCCTACGCTGCAACGTGCATCTCGCGTCCCTGCGTTGCACTTCCTGTTGTCTGCGCTGCATCTCCTGTCACAAATAAAACAAATCCTCACAGTACCTTGTTCCGTAACAAATATTGTTGTCCATAAATCATCACACATATATTATATTGTTGTCAAATTAATCATCACATATAAAAAACACAAATAGAATTAACAATTTTCATGTTTATTCATGTGCAAGTGTTGCTTGAGGGCGAACATGGTCGATGACGGGACCAGAACTAGGTTCATGGAGGAACTGAGGTTCAGGACTAGGTTCAGGGAGGAACTGAGGTCCTAGTTGTCAAGGATGTCATGTGGGACGTTCGGACTAGAGAACGGTGCGCATGGAGGTTGGTTAGTCACGTGAGTACGGCAGGTGGACCGTACGCGTGCAGTTGTAATCGTTTGGAGTAGTTTGTTTGTGTTGGGCCATGTTGGGTCAGGTGAACATGCATGCGAACTATTGCTCATTATAAATAGGAGAGGGATATCTTCTTTATAGGTGAGAGAGTTGTGCATTAGCGTTTGTACTATTTTGTTTGAAGTATTATAACAGACTAGATAAAAGAAATAAAAATCAATTTCTTGGCCAGATGTTTTTCTTGCGACCAAAAATTTCTAGCGGCTAGACTTCCTATCACCTGGAGGTTTTCTGGTGATTGATTCGTTCCTGGGCAGCATTGTCTTCTGCGTTAGAGCTCCTGGTGTTCCTGGCGACTGCAGCGATCCAAGCAAGAAAATTTTCGGTGCTACAGTAATCTGCGAAGCTACAGTGCTTAGCTGCAGTATTCACGGATTACTGTCCATGCGCGATTTGCTCCGGTACTCGGTTTCTGATTTTGGTTGCCCGGTTTTAGTTTTTATAGATTGATTCATTATCTCTCTTGATTCAACAAGTTTAATCTTGATTTGATCCATCTAAAACCTTCGTAGGGTATCAATTTAGTGTTTCTGAAAGTTTCGTTGGTTAATCTTTTGTAGATTGTGATTAATCACGAAATTAGGGTTTGCTTCATTTTCGTCATAATCTGTCACAACAAGATTTAGGGTTCATAACTTTTGACCCGTAGATCCGATTGAGCTGATTCCTTTTTTGTTAGATTCTTATTGGAATGTAGTTTCTTCTGTTCAAAGTTTAGGTTAATCCGATGGTTGGATCTCTGGGAATGCGCAATTTACCGAATGCATCTACTCTGTTTTATTGAATACGAAGCAATTATTTGAGTCCGAATTAGGGTGAATTTTTAGTTGATCAAAAATTTAATTTTAGCTTCCACGCAATCATTCACCCCCCGTCTGATTACTAGTTTAGTGTATATCGATCCTACACTATCCTTTGATTATTTAGTGAAAAGTATTGGTGATATTTTATTGAAAATATTTTATTTGAGTTCTAAATATCTTAAAATATTTCCTGGATTTTTTTGTATTTTTCTGGGTATTTTTGCTATTTATTTGGGCTTTGTTTAATTATTTGAATTATTTTAATTAGAAAATAATTTATAAATAGATGGAATAGTGTTGGGCCGAAACCCAATCAGTCCAGCCCATTTTTCCGCGTTGCAGCCCAGCCCGCTCGCGCCACTGGTCCGCGCAGCCCATTTCCCCGTCGAAACCCTAACCCTAAACCTGTCGACCGTGGGATCTTGATCCAATGGGTGTCCCTTCTCCAAGTCGCCCGCGAGCCTCGAGCCATCGATCGATGCCGTGTGGACGTTTGTGATGTTGCCACATTGCCCTTCCGTATCCCCAACGGATTCCGCCGCCGTATCCGAGCGAACCTCTCGTTTCACGCAAGATTCGCGAAAGCCGAGGCCGCTATTTAAAGCGCCGCCACCACCCTCATTTTATTCACCTTGCACCGCATATTTTGGTCCAGTTGCGCACGCCGAGACGCCGTCGTCTACCTGTGCGAGCTCACCGAATTTGTTGCTTTACTCCATCGCGGTTTTTGCTTTGATCCACCGCCGTTCAGCCGTCTCCGCCATTGCCATTGGTGCTTGCGAGTTCGCCGTGCCGAGACGCTTCGATCGCGCTAGATATCATCGCCGGAGTCACCCTAGAACGCCGTCGGACATGTCGTCGTCTTCATCTCCTGATGTGACCATATGGGCCCAGCAAGCCATGCTTCACCTCAAGCCAAGACAAGGGTCCAACAACTTCTGATGCTCCAAGCCCAGCCCGAGATCAAGTTCAATTCATTCACGAGTCTAGTTCGGCCCCAGGAGTAGTCCAACTTAAAACGACCATATCTGGGTCATACGATGTTCGTTTGAGGCGTTCTTAGACTCTACTGACAAGCCCACGATGCGAGCTTTCCAATGGAAGTGGTTTCACGTCCAAGCTCCTTCTGAATCGATGGAAATCATCAAATGAATATGACGAACAGAATCTGTCAGGTGCTATGCCACCTCCACTTGGGCTCAAAGGCCTTGTACGACCTAGGATTGCACGGCCATCCCCTTGGCCGCCTCCCTTGCCCTCTTCCTCATATATTCAGTAGCCATCACTATAATAGATGGGTTTTACTTAAATTATTTTGTTTTAGACAGTTTCACCGTTTGTTCGGTTTGTGGAACCCCAACTGCGAGTTCTTCATTGGTAATTAGCAATATTCAGATTGCATCTACCTGTTCTTGCTTGTGTTCTCGATTTGCATGCAGGGATAAGCCTTCTTGGTGAGGTCAACCATATTTGCGTGTGGTTGATAACCAAAGGAGCCGTGGTGTAGCGATTGCAGGGTTTCAATCAGTTCTGATTAGAAGCCAAATCATTAACGTTGAGTTCTCCACCAATCGATTTAGTCCTACTTGTCGGAAGATCGGGCCATCGTCCCCATCAAGTGGTATCAAAGCCTTGGTTGTTCGATAGGTAATTCTTGTATCCCTACTTTTATTTTGCCATCGTTTTAAAGTTCAGGAAAATTGCCCTACAAAAAGTTCTTCATCGGTTCCGCTATCCTACAACCCCTTGTGCCTTTGCAATTTTTGTTTTAGTTTCGCTTTGTTGAATTTGCATCCATCGTCATCGTCTTGTTGCCGGTTTGAGGGTGTGATCCTAGTTTCTAGTTGTCCCTTTCCGTTGCCTTAGTTCTTGTTTGCACTGTTAGTCATCCCACCACCACCAACCCCAGAACCAAACTGAGTCCTACTCGGTTTGTCCCTGCCGTTGCTCTGCATTATATATCCCGCTTCGCAAGCCCTAGATAGGTCACGAGCCGCCTTGTGTCAATTGCCCTACACCGCTGGCCACCCTTTCTCACCCGCGATCCTATTGCTATTTTAGCCCTAACTAGAAGGAAGAAGTGAAGTCGCAGGCAACTCTAGATTGCGCAGTGTTCAGTAAAACTGGCATAACTTTTGCATACAAACTTCGATTAGGGCATACTTTTTTTTGTTTTGAAGAGGACGACGATACGCATCTGAAAAATCCACTGGTCAAAAGACTTGTGAAATTTTTGACCCTCAAAATCGGCCTCTAAGACTGAGTTCTAGACCCTGAAAGTTTCCTATGCTGTTTTTACCGATTTTTCAGTTATCTGTTTAATGTTTTCTCTCATTCCAAAACATGAGATTTTTGTTTTGCCTTTGAGTGAAAATAGAGGAAAATAAAATGCAAGTGGAAAAAAAGGAGGAGAACGCACTGAAAAAATCAGAGAGAAGAAAAGAAGCAAAAAAAGGGAAAGAGAAGCAGATAATCAGAATTGCTTGCGTCCTTTGAGTCCTATGTGCTTTGATATATCCATTGCTAGGTTGAACTAGTTCTAGGAACACGTTTAGGCCAGCAACTGTGACAAATACGTTGGACATTTATTCAGCTTGCTAATCTGATTTCGATATTGCTTATTCCTTACTACCTAACATTGCCTTCCGAGCTCCACATACTTCTTATCAGTTCAGGTTCTCCTTTACAATCGTCTCGCTCATGCTTCGGTCACGGTATCATGAACCAGCCACCGGTTGTACCACCTGCTGCTTTGGTAAGAACATTTGTAAGGGTGCAGTAAGACGCGTGAGAGATCCCACTGTCCACTACCTAGTAGTAGATAGGGATAATACATTGTGCTATCTTCTGTTTTCTACTAGCAATAGCAGGGGTACTGGAGGACCAGGACGGTAACCAGTGTGTTCTTCAAAACAAGCTTCGAGAGATGCTTCGAGAGATGAATGAGACTATGAACAAGCAAATTCAAAACATGGAGAATGCTCTTGACAGAAAAGAGTATAAGCACCAACCCTACTTTAATTCATCTCCTTCTGCTGGTAAAGGTAAGAATTTTTCAGTTCTTCCTTCTTATAGCAGATTTGGTGTTGATGCTTATATTTATTGGGAAATAGAGGTAGATAAATTTTTTTCGCAATGTAACCTCTATAATAAATGAAAAATTAGAGTTACCGCTACTGCTTTAACTTGTTGTGCATCAATTTGGTGGAATGATTTTTGTTCTTATAAGACAGTACCACAAACCCGGGGATTTTACTATCATAGGGTTCTTTAGGTTCATTGTATCCCAATGGTTCCTTTCCACAAAACCCTTGGATATGAATGAATGAGATGCACCGGAATCAAACAAAATTGTAGCAGGTACAGAGTTTACGAGAAACGTACCCATCACTACATTCTGAGCTTCTTGTGCTTCTTTAGCAGAGATATGGTTCACATGGCTTCTTCCAGCTCGATTTGGGGTTCTGGGAGTCTGAGGGTTACCACGACCTTGACTTGATGCACGGACTGAAGCTGATCCCAGGTTGATTGGAACTGGAGCTATGTTTGAGTGCCTTTGAGGACACTTGGTTGCATAATGTCCCATTTGATGACAATTGTAGCACTGCACATCTACTGTATTGTTAGTTTTTGCTGGCTGAGTAACTGGGTTTTGACGGGGTGTTTGCTGTATCGGACGAGGTACAGACATCATAGCCCTTTGCACTTGCTGAATCGGCGGCTTGTTAGCTTGAAACTGTCCAAACCTTGGCCTAGACCCACTGGCTACATGTTGACCTTGAATTGCTAGCTTTCTCTTACGATTCTCGTTTGTTGTGTGTGTATGTCCTCTTGGGCTAGAGCTTTGTTCACTAGTTGTTGGAAAGTGGCATAACCATTGGTAGCCAATAAAGCCTTGATCTCTGGGTCCATCCCTTCCATGAATTTCCAAATCTTGTCGGCCTCATTGGCCACTTCAGTTGGAGCATATCGAGCCAATTGGTTGAACTTATGCAAATAGTCAGTCATGGTCATATTACCCTGTTGGAGCCTATGGAATTATCGCCTCTTCATTTCCATAACTTCTTTGGGAATATGAGCATCCCTAAAAGCCTGAACAAATTCTTCCCAGGTAATGGCAGGCGCATTTTGATGGGAAGCATAGAAGTTCTCCCACGAGCAATGCACTACCTGCGAGTTGATGTCCAGCGAAGTTGACGCTTTTATAGTCATCACACTGTGCTAATGTCAACTTCCGGTCCATTTCTTTGATCCAATCATTTGCGACTAATGGATCAGTGGACCCCGCAAATGTAGAAGGTCTTGTGCACATAAACTCTCCGAACTTGGACTGCGGCTGGTGAGGTTGGGTTTGATTATTGAAGTTATTGGCTATGCCTTGAAGTACTTGAAGATGCATAGTCAGCAGCTGTTGGATAGTCGGCTCTCCAATGGGGAAAGGAATTTGTACTGGGTTCCCTTGTCCGAGCGGTGATTGATTGTTGGCAGGGTGTTGAGTTTGCCCACGACCTCTGCCACGACCAATACCGTTGCTACAGCTCCAACATCACCATGGCCTCTGCTACGAGTATTCACCATCTGTCATTGAGAATGGGAATATCACAAGGAAAGAGGAAAAAAACAAAGTTAAGAAAACAGGGAAAATAAGCAATCATCCCACAACATGACAAAGACTAAACCACAGAAAGAAACACCAACTGAAATCTCATATAAAATAAAAGATTTTGATAAGATGGCGGTATCACAAGCGCATAAAGCACGATACAATCCATCACACGAATTATTCAACGTTCTAGCATAAACAACCGCAAGGTTCTACTGACAAAGACCGAAACTAACAACTCCCCTTGCTCTCCTCAAAAATACAAGGGGAGGGATCCTCCTCACTCCTGCTGCAGGAAGGGTCAGCGGCACGAGAAGGTCCTGGCTCTCCAGGAGCAGCCAAAAATCCCTGGGAAATTGCCAAGGACGGCTCGCGACGCACGGACTTCCGTGCGGTCACACGGAGCAGCGGACCTCTGTGATGCTTGACTCGCGGGGCGTCGGGAGTCAAACCCTGAGGCAGAAGCTCCTCACCAACAGGGACTGGAGGCGGTGCTACAGGTTGTGCCTCCTGTACAGGGGCCAGTAGTGGAAGTGGAACTGCTGCCCGCCGAGTCTCCTTAAGCTGACGGTTTTCCTCCCTTGCTGCAGCTAGCTCCCTGCGCCAAGAGATGTGAACATAGGCGTCATCCTACGCCCGGATGAGCAAACCCATGCGCACTATCGTCGGGTCAGTCTCCAACTCCAAGCTCTGGAACTAGCTGTGACTCCTCCCAACCTTGTGTCGGGGAAAGAGCCGGTATGGGGTGTCGTCCAGCTGAACACGATAACTCTCACCCAAGTGGATGAGAGCCTCTCTAGTAGCATCCTGAAGCGCATCTCCAAGCATCAGTCATTCCGAGGTGAAGTAGTGAGGACGATCTTCTGCCTGTCGTCGACTCCTGGCGTAGACAAGCAACCTGACTTTCCATGAATTATAACCAAGGTTGGGCACAGAAGTGCAACAATACTTCAAACGATGAGGAAATCCCAACTCCTGAAGCATCAAAGATAATTCCTCACAGAATCCTCCAGCTGATGCAGCAAAGGTGGTGTAAACCGACATCTACAAATTTTGAAACGAGACAAGGCTAGTAAACAAATTTCATATGAAGGATGAGGTAAGGACCAGACGCTAAGACAGAAAAGATAGAAGCAAAGGAACTTACAATTTTATAAATATATTTTTATAAAAATATTAATCCTTAAGGCTTTGCCATTCTAACTAGATCACATTCTACAGTCTTGGCTCTGATACCATTCTGTCGGAACTCGCAAAAAGGATACGGGCCCCAGCTGTGTTTACTGTACCAATCCCTGGATCAATAGCTAGTACACACAGAGCATAACAGTATGGACCATAACCATGCGATAAACAAAAATTGAATTCAGAGTACTGGCTGACATGGCCCATTATTACAAAAGTTGGACCCGTGGCTCATTTAGCAGCGAAAACATTAAACTGGCAAACAAACTTGATGAAGCGAAGTCCAAAATACCACAGGCAAAGACTGGAGAAAACGCGATCCTAAACGTCTGGATAATCCTCCTCTTCAAAGCCTTCATCGCAGATGTCGAACGGTGGGATGCAAGCTCTTGGATAGCTATCTCTGATCTCCTGATCTGCTTTATGGAATAAGCAACCCCGCAATGAAAAGCGGGGGTGAGTATGCAACATACTCAACAAGTCCGGAAAGAAATGCAGTATGTAGTTTAATTCAAGGGAGGGAATTGGTTAATTTGCCAAAAGCCGAATTTTAAGATTTTATCCCAGAATTTTGAAGAGCAGTTTTCAAAGCAATTTTCTTTTAAGAAATAAGATCTTCAAACTTTTCAGGACATGGCTCCAACCGTGGGAAAAACAAAACATAAACCAACTCACGGCATTGGCCATGGTTTTATTTTAAGAATACTTTTCCACAGCACCAACCGTGGTTTTCTTTTGAAATGTTTTCCTCGTGGCTCCAACCACGGACTTTTATCAAATCAAAACATTCGCGGCTCCAA
This sequence comes from Otatea glauca, assembly GCA_036346275.1. Lineage (NCBI taxonomy): Eukaryota > Viridiplantae > Streptophyta > Magnoliopsida > Poales > Poaceae > Otatea > Otatea glauca. The sequence goes on along the minus strand of CM070725.1, from coordinate 22,835,978 downwards.
CCGTGCTTCATTTTATAAAAATCTGATTTTGAAACCAAATAGGGAAAATCTACCATGTGACAACGCCCTCTGTCTACCCTTGACTGTGGGTACGGCTATTCGAATAGTTTGTTTACTTTGCAGAGTTTGCACGCTTTACCCGCGAGAGATATTTCACTATATTTGGTCATACACTTCCTTTGGCATATAACCCCAAGTGAAAATCACAAGGCCATTTCTCTAGCTACATCTTCACTAAGTCACGCCCGCTGAGGTTTCACCGCCAAATGGCTACAACCATAATGGAAGCCCCCTCTTGCGCTTGTAGGGCTCCTGTGGCTCCAACCACGCCTACTCCACCGTCTGGCATGCCTTAATTAAGTTTTCACTAGTTACTCGGCCAAACCCGTCCCATACCGGAACCCGTGGCCGCACTGTTATACATTGTTTGACAATCACAAGGGATCGGTCCTTAGGGTGACTAGGGTGGTACATACTCAAACCCGAGTCTCGTGCATTCTGCACCCGCCTTGCAACCTTCCACCCTATTCAATTTTTAAAATACCAATCTTTTCTTTTATTTTAACAAACTGGCAGCACCAACTGCTCTTTTTAAATAATATTTTCACTTAATCATTTAGAATTTCAAGTAACAAGCCTTCAATTAAACATACAAATAGTATTTAGCATAACTAAACACTACTATTATACTAAACAAGGTGTCAAGCCATTTATAATATAATTAATCATTCTAGGGCAGCCAAAGAACAAATGGATTAATATGTAGCAAACATACATATTAACAAGGTATTTAACTACAATCTATCATAATATAATTTTTTTTAATCAACATAGCATGCAAGTTTGTAAATCTACAAAGCATTTCAAATCATGGATCAACATGCTTCAAGGAGACTTTCCTTCATCGATGAAGTGCGCTGCGCTGTTCTGGAGGTCTTCTCCTTCGTCGGCGACAACGACCGCTTCTTCGACTACGCGCAAAACGGTGCACGAGATGAATAAAATAAAATAAACAGAAAATAAAAATTATAATAAAAATACTGGCAGATAGAGGACGAATTTAGATGAATTTAGAAATTTGAACCACTCGATTCCGAGTTCGGATGGAGGAGAACGGGTCAAACAAAGTTTGATAAACACTAAAATCACGAAATTGCAAAATTGCACTGTACAGTGCTTCGTTCTCCTGTGCGCCTGTGTTACAGAGACATATTAGAGCTTCTTGCGCAAATGATTACCGGAGCTAGAGGGCACAGCGGCGAGCAGCGAGCGGTAAATTGGAACGAGGACGACATCGCGGTGCCGGGGCAAGTGACGGCACGAAGAATGGTGGCCGGAGCGACACTCAGCGACGACCATGAACGGGTCGGTGGCATGGCGGCCAAAACATGTCAAAACACGAAATTTATCGAAACTAAGGTGAGCACGCGATAGCTAGCATCAAGGGGAGTCTAAGGTTGCAAGGAATTGAATTGAATCGTACGTACCCAAACGGGAGAAATCGACGACGAACGGAGCGACGACCGACGATGAACAAACTCGAAGTACGGGGTCAATCTGCGACGAAAATCAGATCCAATTGAATGATTGTGATCACGGAAGCAAAAGGCACAAAGTGACGCAGTTAGTTTACCCGAAAACTCACCGGAGCGAAAGATGGCTCGCCGGTGTCTTTGGAGAACACCGGGCGTCGGTTTTTCTCGAGTTTTGGAAAGGGAAACGTCACTGAATCAATGGGGCAAGGTGAGCACGGGGTAGAGGACAGCAAGACGAAACTTTTGAGTACTCGCACGTCCGGTGGGGTGAGGAAACGCCCGAGATAATGACCGAGCAATAAATCGTCATTAACGCATAATTGCGGCCGTTTCACTCGGATTAAAGATGGATAACGGTAGGGCATTTAATCTCCATTACGACGCCCTAACGATGCTTCATATCTCACTTGATTTGGACATTCATGGAGAAAGATATGAGAGATTGAAGTTCTTGCTTGCAAAGAGCTAGAACATGAACAAGATGATGAAATTTTGCGGAAGATGAACAGTGCGGATTTTAAAGCGCGCGAGATAAAATAGATAACAAGATCTAAAAATACCGGAAAAGATCCTAAAAATCCTATCGAGTAAAATGGAACCCAATAAATTTTGGATGAATTTTGAAATTTAGATAATTTCGGGACGAATATAATGGATTTGATGAAAGCGCGAGAGATAAAATAGCAAAGAGATTCTATAAATCTTGGAAAAATTCCCAAAATCATTATAGAATATTTGGAACCTAATTCAATGTATTTTGATATTTTTTGAGCATTTTGGAACTCGGGTGAAATTTCGAATAAGGACCGGAATTTGGAATTTTGACTTTGCAAACGATAAAGAATTGAACTCCAATTTCAGAAGGATATGGATGCCAGGTTAATTAGAACACCAAGGAAAATCCAAAATTTGAATTTAATTAATTTTAAAATAATTTTTGGAACAACAGAAAATCTGGGATGTTACAAAAGGTAATGACATAGGTGATATTTTCACATGAGGAGACAATTATGTTGATGTGCTAAATTTGGCCACTAGTGGTGCTTGCTAGAACAACAGTTAGTGGATACTCAAACTGAATCACCTTTTTCACAATATGATTGTTTTGCAGTCCCTGGTGATAAAGAAGAGTTGTGTGATAATGTCTCATTTATATCCATGCCTCAACTAGTGAATTACATGTCAATTTTATTTCTGTTCTAAACATGTGTGCTGAAAATAAACATGTTATTCACCTTGCTAATGAAAAAGATGAGATTAAACTATTGTCTTCCTTGAATACTTTGGGTTACATTGAATTTGATGTCATATGTGATCTCAATTGTTTAGAGAGATTTTCTATGCCGGCTAATTTGTCATGGTCATCCAATGCTAGTTTTCATGCTATTGGCAAACATAATGATAAAGGAAAGTACATGTGCATCGAGTTTATATTTGTACCATTTTGAAATCTTCTTTTAATGTGCCACACTATCAGCAACCAAAGAATATGTTGGTTTCTTTGCCGCCTCTCGTTACTAACCTTTTGTAGGCTAATGAGCTTGAGTCAAGGACGACACAAAATCAAGAAAGGGAGGATGATGTGACCATGCTGGCCCAGCAAGCCATGCTTCTACCTCAAGCTAATACAAGGGCCCAACAACTTCTGACGCTCCAAGCCCAGCCCGAGATCAAGTCCAATTCGTTCATAAGTCTAGTTCGGCCACTAGGAGCAGTCTAACTTAAAACAATCATATCTGGATCATACGAAGTCCGTTTGAGGTGTTCTTGGACTCTATAGACAAGCCCACGATGAGAGCTTTCCAATGGAAGTGGTTTCACATCCAAACTCCTTCTGGATCGATGTAAATCATCAAATCAATATGACGAACATAATCTACCAGGTGCTGCGCCACCTTCACTTGGGCCCAAAGGCCTTGTACAATCTAGGGTTGCACGGCCATCCCCTGGCCACCTCCCTTGCCCTCTTCCTCATATATATTCAGTAGTACTTTCTAGAATAGATGGATTTTGCTTAGATTATTCTGTTTTAGACAGTTTCTCCGTTTGTTCGGTTTGTGGAACCCCAACTTCGAGTTCTTCATTGGTAATTTGCAATATTCAGATTGCATCTACCTTTTCTTGCTTGTGTTCTCGATTCGCATGCAGGGATAAGCCTTCTTGGTGAGGTCAATCATGTTTGTGCATGGTTGATAACCAAAGGAGCCGTGGTGTAGCGATTGTAGGGTTTGAATCTGTTCTGATTGGAAGCCGGGTCGTCAATGTCGAGTTCTCCACCAATCGATTTAGTACTACCTGTCAGAAGATTGGGCCACCATCCTCATCAAGCCCAATCAATATAAGCATCAACACCAAATCCGCTATAAGAAGGAAGAACTGGAAAATTCATACCTTTGCAAGAAGAAGGAGAGGGACTAAAGTTGGGTTGGTGCTCTGATACCACTTGATGGGGACGGTGGCCCGATCTTTCGACAGGTAGTACTAAATCGATTGGTGGAGAACTCGACATTGATGATTAGGCTTCCAATCAGAATTGATTCAAACCTTGCAATCGCTACACCACGGCTTCTTTCGTTATCAACCACGCACAAACACGGTTAACCTCGCCAAGAAGGATTATCCCTGCATGCGAATCGAGAACACAAGCAAGAATAGGTAGATGCAATCTAAATATTGCTAATTACCAATGAAGAACTTGAAGTTGGGGTTCCACAAACCAAACAAACGGCGAAACTATCTAAAACAAAATAATCTAAGCAAAACCCATCTATTCTAGCGACGGCTACTAAATATATTTGAGGAAGAGGCCAAGAGAGGCGGCCAAGGGGATGGCCATGCAACCCTAGGTCGTACAAGGCCTTTGGGCCCAAGTGGAGGTGGCTCATCACCTGGCAGATTCTGTTTGTCATATTGATTTGATGATTCCCATCGACCCAAAAGGAGTTTGGATGTGAAACCACTTCCATTGGAAAGCACTCATAGTAGGCTTGTACGTAGCATCCAAGAATACCCCTAACGGACTTCGTATGACCCAGATATGGTCTCTTTAAGTTGGGCTGCTCCTGGGGGCCGAACTAAACTCGTGAACAAATTGGACTTGATCTCGAGCTGGGCTTGGATCGTCAGAAGTTGTTGGGCCCTTGTCTTGGCTTGAGGTAGAAGCATGGCTTGCTTGGCCGGCATGGTCACATCATCTCCGATGAACCTACTCCGCCGCGCCATCATCGCCATTGCAAGCTTCGTCAGCTGTTGGATCTGGTGAGCACCGTCGGATCTTCTCCACGTGTCGCGCACTGGGGTAACCACGTAGACGCCCTTCTGTCGCCACTTCGCCGCCGTAGGATCCTCATCGCCCATCTGTGGTTGAGCCACGTAGCCGCCGCCGTCCTGCCTTACACCGTTGCATCGTAGCCGTCAGACCCACAGCGTGCACCCCGGATCGTGCCACGCGCCATCCACCGGGCCAGCCGCGTCACCCGCAGCTTCAGTTCTCTCCCGCAATCGTCGCCATCCAATCAGATCTAAATGATCCAGATCGCATCGCATGTCGCCTCCGCAGTAGCTCTGAGTCGCATTGAGTCGGCTGATCTCGGCCGTCCATTTTGAACTGGCTGGATATGATTGCGCCGAGTTTTCCGCCAGGAACCTAGCGCCGCGTGTCGCACCGTAACTATGTCCTGTGTCACTGTTGACGCCATGGCTTGTGTCAGCTAGTGCATGGGCACAGTGCCGTTGATCCACGGTGGACCAAGGTCGAACCGTGGACCGAGTCCATGCACCAATGACACGTGTCGCCTCCAGATTGCGCCACGTGTCCGCTGATGTCAACGCGGCGCCATAATCCAGTTTTCTTCACAAAAGTAATTAGCCGAAAATTATATTCGGTGCTGACGTCAGCATGACATCATAAACGCTGTTTTTCAGTATACAAATAATTCGGTTTTTCCAATTTTCTGATTTATCTTTTACTTCAAACTTTGAATAGCTATATATTTTGCATCCGAGCTCCGATTGAGGTGATTCCAATTTCTAAAAATTTGTAAAATCAGGTTCTATTTAATAGTGAATTTTATTTTATTTTTGTAGTTGATCTTGCTATCTGTTTTTGCTATTAATTGCTTTCTCTCTCGTTTCGCGTAGACGTCGAGTTGCTCGGTGAGTTTGTGGTTGAGGAGCCAGCACCCGAGCAAGGTCTAGAGCAGGAGTCGGAGCTATTTGAAGGCAAGTTGTGCTTTGATCATGTTGATCCCATGTTTAAAATATTATTTAGCTTCAATGTATTGCATACTAATTCAATTATTACTTATTTCAGTTATGTTTGGTATAGTTATTCATCCAATTGTGATATATCCACCTTGCCATGTCGTATGTCTCATCTCATTTGTCACCTTAGATTGGTTTAATAATAATTGCAAGCTATAATTGCCAATGTGGTTAGTTAGAACGCAAGTAGAATGCATAGACGTGCAACAAGTCACCATTTTATGTAAAATTAGTTAATCTTGCTTAATGATTATAGAACATGTTTATTAACTTGTGTGTCGGGTGTTGTCACACAATGTTGTTGTTGTTGATGGCACGTGGTGCATGGTAAATCAACCGGGGTGGTAAAATGATTTAGAATGAGGCAAGTGGCATGTATTTGTGGAGGTGGGCCAATGTGGCACTTGGGCAGTTGTCGGGACTCGAATTTGCAAATCCGGACCCTCTGTGTGTACCGCACTAGTCCAGGATCACGCTAGTGCACACAGGCTCAACATAGATGCTATCATAGTCATACACAACGAAATATAGCATAAACTTCAATGATTAATAATAACTGTTGTCTTACATGAATAATGCCTCACAGGGCTTAAATAAAAAGTATCAATGAAAAGCAGCGGAAATAGAATAAACGCAGTGGCGTTCCAGTTCGCCACAGGCAACTGACGAGGCTCGGACCCTAAGCATTCGCATCTAAATAATCTTCCTCCATGAATGGCGTATATTCCTCTCCTTCTGAAGTTGTTGTTGTTGGGGTGAGTACATAAAGCACTCAACAAGTTGTGCACAATAATGCAAGTCTAATATTCTATATGCTTGGCTTAATCCAAGGAATGGCTAATAAGGGTATTTTGCAATAAAGCAGCATTTAACAAGAATACAATAAATAGATTAGAAAGCAGTAAAACAAATACAGTAATTAATAAATTCAGTATTTCTGAAATACACCAAGTTCCTAATCCTAAATCAATTTCCACCTTCCATGGCACCTTGCCATCCCAATAGGTTTTTGTTTAACAAAAGTCTAACCCTTAACTGTAATTCCCGAGCATTGCCCAATACCGTGAGCACGGCTATTCGAATAGATTGTACACTCTGCAGAGGTTATGCACTTTACCCACATGATACAACCAAACACCACCAAGGCGAGTGATCGTAACAAAGCCTTTACAATGCTACACCTAGACCCAGTACTGCTCGCTAAGGTTTCAACACTAAAGGGTTAAACTGAAGAGGAACGCGGTATGGTACGCTAGCACAAAAAAAAATCTACCGCGAAACCAGAAAGCTACTCGCAAGAAGGGGATCATAGATAAGATTACCACTAGACGCGCAGTTGCGGAATCCTTCTCGCGTCGATGTAGTGGATCGTCCTCGCCGCAGTCGTTGCGTCGATGTAGTGGATCGTCCTCGCCTTGCCGTGGATCGTCCTCCCACGCCCGATCCACAGCAGCGTCACGCGATGAGTCCACACGTCCGGAGATGGAGCGTCGTGCGTCGTTGTGCAAGCACACAGTCGCTCGGCGAGGGACAGCGAGAGGAGTAAGCTAGGGTTTGAGTGAATCACTCCTAAACCGTGGAAAGCACACCTGTGCCCTCCTCCTCCCCTCCTTATATAGCCACGAGATGAAACCTAAACTAGGGCCCATCGTGCTAAGCCCACGAGGTTCATTAATTACGGATCCAATCCAAATTAATGCGTCCCAGCCCATTAAGTGTGTGACCTTGCAGGTTCACGTACGTTTGGACGTGGATTCGAAAAACTCCTTTTCAATCCAATAGTTGGTATTGGCTTCTTGCAATGTATGCCAACTCCCAAACATACTATGATCAAATCGGACAGAACCTATCAAAAGTACTCATGTAATAATCCCTTTGCCAAGTATATGAAGATTGATCTCAAGGCGAGAAGCATGTCATCCTTTGATGATTCAATCCATCTCTCGTATCCGTGATATATTAATAAGTTGTGATTGACTCCTCAATCACGGCATGGCCATGCACTTCCTTAATCATATCACACGAGTGGCCTTGTCATATATCTCCGTTTCATTGGAGTGGCAAATTCCATCTTGACTGCTCACTTCCCTCAGCACGTTTCATAGTAAACATGAAAGCTACCTTTATAACTATCCGGTTAGGAAGTAGTGTTTGATAGCCCCAAGGAAAACTATTACACATGTAGGGAATATGACAATCTCGGTCTAAGGATCATACATCTACTAGGTATGAGATACTGCGATGACACATAAGAATGAAACATTCTCGCAGATGTCCCATTGCGGGTCTATCTAACCCATGTTCTTCAACATGCGTCCACAATGTATAGATGATATCTCCATATCCCATGATCTATGAAGCATGATCATCGATCACTACATGTGCTGATCTATTCATCGTTGTCCTATACGATGATATCCGATCAGAGATATTTATCGAATTACATCATTAAGTAAAGAGCTTCATAAGCAAGTCACATACTTGTTGACCAATACAATGATATACATTCATTGGACCAATAATCATATTATTATTCATAAACATAGTCATGTTACAATCATCTAAATGATTGCCTCAAGGGCATAACACTAACATAAACCACCACAACAGGGCCCCCCTCTTGCGCCATGTGAGTTAAACCGTAACCCGGGACTCACTATTCACCATGACAGTACCGAAATCTAGGTTTCACAAATTATTCAGCTAGGCTGTCCCATTCCAGACATGTGGTTGCAAGAAGGACTCTTGTCAAAGGTTTGCAAGGTTAAGTCATTAAGGTGATTAAGGCAAGACTTCCACATACTCCTGCCAACCCTGGCCCACCTTGGCATACTGCCCCTTGCCACTTGCCCCAATCTAAAATCATTACCACCCCAGTTGATTACCAAGCACCACATGCCATCAACATTTCAATCTAGATGTGTGACCTCCTCGCCACGACAACTTGATATCACTGTGTGACGACACATGACACACCAATTCATAAACATTGTTCCATATTCCATTAGTTAAGATTAAGTATCAACATTCGGACACATGTGATGACGTGGCATGGCTAAGCAATCTATGACGGTCTAACTAGCCCATGTTGATTATCAATATTAACCAACTATAATTCCACATCCTAGGGTGACAAATAGATCATGGCATAAAATTGACAAGGTATGATTTAATTCAAATAGGCATATTATCTAATTCCCAGATTAATTGAAATCATTTATACATATAAAATTTCATGCATAAAGTTTAAGAGATAAAATAGCAATTTGGTGAAAATTAGGTGCAACATGATCAAAGCACAACTTGCCTTGGAGTAGGTGCTGGTCTTGATCTGAGCTTGGGTCTTGGAGCGACGAATCTTCCTCCGGATCACCGAGCAGTTCAACGTCTACGCGAAACGATGCCAAAATAGCAAATAAACACCAAACCAGAGAGAAAACAAACTAAAAAAATAAAATAAAATTCACCAATAAATAGATCCTGATTTTACAAATTTTTAGAAAGTTGAATCACTCAAATCCGAGTTAAAATGCAAAAGATATAGCCTTTTGAAGTTTGAATAAATACTGAAAATACAGAAAATAGAATTTCTGATTTTTCTGAATTATTTTTCTATTGAAAAAGATCTTTATTACGCAACGCTGACATCAGCCCTGACTCGGACCAATCAGGCGCTGACACGTCGCCTGGTCCATGGACTCGGTCCACAGGACCGCCTCTGGTCCACCGTGGACGTGGCCCACGGCGCCTCGCACCACGCGCCCGACACGCGGCGCACATCAACTGGCTGCAACGCCGCCCGTGCCGATGCTCGACACGCGACGCACATCCGAGCGACGATCCAACGGCTAACGCTCTAACGCACACGCGGCGCGATCTCAACCGAACAAACCTGATCCAACGGCTGACGCTTACCCGAGCCGTTTATTGCTCTTACCAGAGGCGTGGCGCGATCGCGTGGTCCGGCGAAGATCAACGGTGATGAAGCTTCCCGGCGAAGATGGCGACGGCGCGGCGATGCCGCACCGGAGCGGAGGGCGGCGACCACCGAGCGGCGTTCGGCGTGACTCGGTGGATGAAATGGCTACGCCGATGCGGCTTGACGCGACGAGCCCGGATCTGGAACCGATTCGGCGAACGGCGGCTTGACGGAGACGCAAACTAAAGAAAACGACCGGCGGTGTTACGAAGAACTACGGCGAGCTCTATTGCACGGGCGACGGCGACTCGACGGTGAAGACTAGAGCGGCCGAAGCGCAAGGCGATGAGGAACCTCGAGTGCAGCCACGCCTTTTATAGCCTCGGCATGCGCGCTAAAGCGGCAACCCTAGACAATCCCGTCGAAAGCGGAACCGGATTAGGGGCGACAAGCGCGACCGTCCGATCCAAGATGGCGCCACGATTAGATCGAGCGATACGATCCGATCCGCTCCTTCCAAATCCAACGGGCGAGATCTAAACTTACCAAAACAACGCGAAGCGATCCCGACCACTTGATCTCGATCCAACGGCTCGTAGTACTAGGGTTACGCGATGAAGCGGACTGCCCGATCTTCATCCAACGGTCTGCAGGCATGGCGGCGGCGGTGGTCGACAGGCCGCGATCTTGGGCTTATCGATCTTGTTCCAAGATTTTTCAAAAGCTTTTTGATTTAAAATAATTCCCGAAATTAGATTAATCTATTTTAAGTAATTAAAATATCAAGAAAAAATCCCAAAAAATTCTCATAAATACTTTGAGACATTCTGAGCTCAAAAAATATTTTTGGTAAAACTTTATATTAACTTTATCTATATATATTTAGTTTTGACCAAAGGTTCAATATACTTAATTAAAATAAATTCAAATAATTTCTGGAAAAATCCAATAAATTCAGAAAATCACAAAAATGCACGTGAGCGAAATTATAGGTCAAATTTTTGGGATGTTACAACAGTCGCATTGCTTTTTATGATAATTGTTGGTTCATGGTTATGATGATTTTTAGTTAGTCTTCCCTTGGTCAATTAAGGATTTAACCTTGCAAGAATTTGAACTGAGTTATTCATACAACCACAAGTCTGGTATGGGACAGACCTAGCTAATTAATTTGTTGAGTCTAAACTTTGGTACTATTTGTGGTGGTGTGAGGCCCGGGTAGTGGTAACCAGTCCTCGCACAAGTGTGCTCACATGGCGCAAGATGGGGACCCTGGATATGGTAACCAGTCCCACCAGTGTTGAAATCTTAGCGGGTAGTACCGGATTTAGATAGGCATTGGAAAGGCTTTGTTATAATCACTCGCCTTTGTGGTGTATGATTGTACCTTATGGGTAAAGTGTATAACCTGTGCAGAATGTAAAACCTATTCGAATAGCCGTGCTCGCGGTATTGAGCATTGCTCGGTGATTACAGTCAAGGGTTAGATTTTATTAAACAAATGTGGTTATGGGTGTGGAAATGTGGAATAAGGTTATGAGTTGGTTATTGGAAAATAAATGAAAAATGTATTATTGTTACTATTTGTTTTACTATCTTTCAATCTATTTATAATACTCCTTTACAAATGATGTTTATGCAAAATAACCATGTTAGTCTATCCTTTGTAATAGGCCATGCATATAGTATATTAGACTTGCATTCTGTGCACGACTTGTTGAGTGCTTTATGTACTCACCCCCTTGCAACAAAACATCACCAATTGGAGAAGAAGCAATATCTGCTTTTGAGGAAGAGTATCAGGAAGAGGCGAATAACTAGGGTGCGAACCTTATCAGTTGCCTATGGCAGATTGAAGGGTTTTCTATGCTTATGTTTATTTTCGCTACTATTTATTTACTTTTCAGTCTTAACCCTGCGAGGCATACTCATGTAAGGTTGACCATAAGATCGTCCAATAGTTATATTTAATATTGATGAAGTCTTTATTATGTTATCATTGAGTATGATTGTGATATTCATCAATGTTGAGCTTGTTTGCACTAGCGTCATCCTGGACTAGTGCGAAATACACAGAGGGTCCATATTTACATATTGAAGGATCGAGATGGTGATCAGAGGGGGGTGAATAATCCCAATTTAAATTTTATACCCCAAATATGATCACAAATGCAATTTTTCACCCTAATAAATCAAGCTAAAATACATAGGGTGTGTCTGGTGGAGCTGGGTATTCCTAGCTCCACCAGATCTGTGGAGCTGGCGCTGTGAGTACATTAAGAGTGTTTAGATAGATCATCTTTTCAAATTTTAGACCAAAAATATAAACTTAATTCACTTTATAAGCCTACAAATTTCAGATCTCAGGTGAAGCTGGGATCTAGAGCTCTACCAAACAGGCCCTTAGGTTCAAATGGAGGCGGAAGAATCAATTTTCATAAATTTCAGCCTGAGACCGGCACTACCGCCCATGCAGGGGCGGTACTACTGGAGTACTGTAGCTACAGTAAAAACAGGTATATGAACAGTGCTTTCAGCACGAGTCCAAAGGAAAAATCGAGGAATATTTTGATCCACTGATCCAAACTCAATGAAACTTTGTGGACACCTTCCTATGGATGTTAGGAACCTATTCCAACTGTCGATTGCAAGAATCGACGTCAAAGTTCCAACCTTTTTCAAATTTACAGAAGGGTGAACAAAAGCTTGGCCTTTAGCTAGCTCGTGGGTTCTTATTGATCAAGATGATCCTAGATGGCTTCCCACATGTCATAGCAAACTAGAACAAAAGTCAAGAACACCAAAAACCCGATCTTCCAAGAATCATCCTCTCAAGAACAAAAAATCGGTTTCTTGCAAAGAAGAACACAAGATTTGCGTAGATGATTGGGATATGGTCTGAAGAAAACTCATCCATCAATCATACATCCTCAGCACAAGATCCACAAGCATTTAGATTGAGGGGAGGCAAATCCAAATGTACAAGAAGTAAATTGCAAGAATGTAAATTGCGGAATTTAAAGACTGAATTTAAAGCATAATGTAAATATGGAAAGTAAATTGAGAGAAATGGATTAAACTTTCATTTCTAGAAGGGAGGTTTACAAAGCCTAACAACAAAGTGGGCAAAAAAGCTCAAAGGAGCACAAAAACCTCAAAACCTTTAAGAGGAGGAAGGCTACCCCTACCCCTCTATTTATACTACTCTTGAGTCATCCTCCACCCTTGGATGAGTCCTAAATCCTAAGGCACACCATCAAGGGCTAGGATTGACTCACACATACAGCCATGCAAGGGCTAACCCAAAACCCAACATACAAATGGGTTTTCTTTCATGGTTTTCAAAGCATACTAACTAGACCCGCTAACCTATCAACTAGACCAAGATCCAAAGCCCTCATTGATCTATGCAGCGCCTAGCTAGCATCTCGTCCGTTCCTTGTCTTCACAGCTTGCCACGACTCTGTCTCCGATCATCTTCCCGCGATCCTCGATTGTCTGAATCTCTGGCGCACCTCTCCTAGTCACGATCATCCTTTGCCTCACCATAATCTAGCATCGTCGACCTGTAACCATCAAAAACAAGGAAACACATTACATAGCAATATCCAAATTGATATGCAATAAACCTCAAAATTTCAAACTCAAAATTCGCTCAATAGGCTGGCACTACCGCCCCATCATGGCCTATAGTGCCACTCTCCTGAAGAACTAGCGAATACCCTCTCTGGAAAATAACTACCACTCCTCAAGCCGGTAGTGTCACCCCCTGGTTGGCAGTAGCCCCTCTTGAGACCGGTAGTGCCTCTTTGGGCAGACTCAACTCAAATTGCTTAACTTTACAAATCCAATTTAAATCAAACTCAAACTCAAGCACCTCATGCTTAACCATAGTCAATAACTCATCACCAACAGGGTTAAACCTCTACATGGTCTTTCAATCTTCCCATTGATGAGTATATTGACAAACACTCGAAAAGTCATAAAAAGTTGAGTTTAAAAGAGAAGAAGAAAGCAATTTGAATGCAAAGCCAAACTTGGTTCAGAGAGAAAGAAAATAAGGACGCGACCAAGTTGGTGAGAATAATTTTAGAGCAATCTAATAGAAAGAACAATTTTTCGACAAAAGCTCTAAAATTCCAAGAAAAGCTCAAATATAATTATGATCTTCCTAAGAATTAGCAACTTTTTACCAAAATCATAAGAACCAACATGCATTCACATTTTTATCTTTTTAATAATGCCTTTTTCTATAATTTCTCCCCCTTTTGTCAATATAGGCATCAAAATGGTATTTTCTCCCCCTTTAACCATGTATGCATGAAATGCATCTTAAAAGAGCTTTGAAAATTTTTCAAGTGATCACAATGACAAAATATGACACCAAGCTAGTCATTTCAGATTAGACTAAACTAAGACATGTCCAAGTGCAAATAACAAATTTTGCTAACAAACTTATTTTAAAAATATCATTTTTAGCAAGATTTGACAAGTGCCACACTTAGCATTAGTTTCAAAACTAGAAGCAAATTCACTCAAAGGATCAAATGGAAAACCTAGAGTTCAACCTACTCAACACTTTGGGGAATCTAGAAGTGCATACAAGGTCTTTCGAGCTCATTTTTCAATTAATGCAAATATACTTGAAGACTTTGAAAGACATAGTGGGGTGCAAATGTTTGACATTATTTTCAATCTTAACCCACTTATGTTTATTTTCATTTGCATTTTTTAAGACAATTGACTCAAGCCATATTCGACCATCTCAAGAAGAAGTCTTAAGAGTATAGTCTTGGTCATTCACGACACATTCCAAGTTCATCCCAAGTGCAGTGGGAAGCTGTCTTGTGAATGCGAGGTGTGGAGTCTAATGCGCACAAATAGAGTCAATTTTGCTTAATTTTCATTTTAGCACATTGATTTATGAGCAAAAGAAGGAATCAAGTATGGATTAAACAAGTTTCACCCAAGTTGCTATAGGGACTCTAGAGAAATCCAAAATTTCACAAATCATGGCAAATACACCTAGAGAAGAAACTTAGCAAGTAAAAGCAATATGCTTCATCAAGTTTTCATTTAAAGCTTTAATTTTCAAATTTTAACAAGCTTAGCAAGACGAATTGAACTTGGACATATCTAAGCTAGCATTTTTCTTCATATTATGTAGCATGGTGTATAGCATGATGAGTAAATCATTTGCATAATAGACAAAGCTCATAAAAGCAGAAAATGCAGTCTATATGCAATGCATGAACATATTCTCAAACTCCCACTCAACAAGTGAATCAATTTTAACCACAAATCTGGTTCAAGTTGAGTTATTAGCAGAATTAGCTCAAGGAAGGTCCAAACAAACTTAATCGAAATCAGAAACACAGAATGAGGAGAAGAAGTTGAGAAACTGTATATGGGTGGCTATAGAGCATAGAAAAGATAGTAGAGAACACTATGGCTCAGACTCACTCTCAACTTCCCCAATGACTGACATAGGAAAGTTGACTCTAGATCTCACGCTAAGGAATGCACACAGACCCTGTCTACCTAGGGGGCCCTACACCTGCTAGACTTATAAGACTTTTTGGGAACTCAACCTAGAGAGAAGAGAGAACAGCTAATTGTGCATGATAACAACCTAAAGCATAAGATGAGAGGTCCATGCAAAGTATGCCAAAAGTCTAAGTGAAGATAACTCAACTCAGGAAAATAAGCCCATAATTGAAGGGATACGGGTAGGCTACACTAGCGCACAACAAAAATTTCTGCCTTGTAACCAGAAATCCATGCAAGTAGATGATCATGGATTGTTACCACTAGACGCACAGTGCAGCGGAAGGAAGTTGATGCAGCCTGAATCAACAAAGTGCGCATCCCGTTGCAGTGGTCGATCTTCCTTGTTGCGGTGGTCAATCGTCCTCACGTGGTGGTCGATCGTCCCGAATATTGTTGTAGTAGTAGCAACAACTCTACTGGTGTCCACACTTTCGGGGAAAGGAACGCCGTGCATCGGTATGCCAGCACCAGAGTTCAAGGGAAAGGCTCAAGTGGTGATGGCTAGGGTTTCGGTGGCTACGCCCTCTTGTGTGATCTATGGCAATCACGAACCCTTTTATATAGCCATCCCCTCCCTTATGATGGAACCCTACATTAGGCCCAACTGAAGGACAAAGCCCACTTGGCTCATTAGTGACGGATCCAATCCGTACCACTATATTCCAAACCCTTAAGTGTGTTACCCTGTATGTTCAGCATTATTTGGACACGACTCGGAAACACCTTTCCGACTGATAATCGATAGCGGTACCTAGTAGTACATATCGATTCCCAAATATCCATAAAGCACTATTGGTTCGACCTGAGCCATGTAATCAACGCAGAACTCTACGACTTCTTCGGTTGCATAACCTTCGACAATGCTACCCTCCGGCCGAGATCGATTCCGTACGTAGGACTTGAGAATTCCCATATACCTCTCAAATGGGTACATGCTACGTAGTAACACAGGCCCGCATATCTTTATCTCTATCACAAGGTGAACAACGAGATGGACCATGATATCGAAAAACGATGGAGGGAAATACATCTCAAGATTACATAGAGTCATCACCACCTCAGCCTGCAATGAATCTAGTGCTTTGGGATCGATGACCTTCTGAGCAATTGTGTTAAAGAAATAACACAGCCTCGTGATTGTCTCTCGGACCTTGACTGGCAAAATACTTCTAATTGCTACAGGGAGCATTTGTGTCATCAGCACATGACAATCATGAGACTTCATGCCAACTAATTTCAAATCTTGCATCGAAACAAGTCTCTTGATGTTAGAGGAGTAACCGGATGGAACTTTCACACCATGCAAGCACTGGCACAGTTCAGTTCTCTTGGCCTTAGACAAAGTGTAACAAGCAGGTTCGCAGTATGTTCGGCCTGTATCTGTCTCTTTCGGTGCTAACTCAGGTCTTATGCCCATATTGACCAAGTCAAGGCGTGCATTGATACTGTCCTTTGATTTGCCTTTAATATTCAATAAGAGACCAATCAAGCTATCACAGACATTCTTCTCCACGTGCATCACGTCGATGCGAGGTCGAACTTCTAGGTGCTCCCAATAAGGTAGGTCCCAAAATATTGATCTCTTCTTCCACGTGCTCTTCTCACGGGACCTCGATTTATGCCCCTTTCCAAACGCAACATCCAAGTTCTTAACCATATCATGGATATCTATCCCACTTAAAGGCTTTGGAGCTAAATCATCTTCGCTCGTTCCATCGAATTGTTTTTTCATTTTGCAGTATGGGTGATTCCTCCGAAGTAACCTACGGTGATGCATGTAAACAGTTTTATGCGAGTGATTCAAACCACACTCTCGGTATTGTCTAAGCAGTGAGTGCAGCTTTGGTTCCTTTTGTACTGCCCGATAGGTTACCAAGGGCAGGGTAATCATTTATGGTGCAGAACAAAAGGCAGTGCAAAGTGAAGTTCTCTCGTTTGTACGCATCCCATACCTATACCCCGGGAACCCATAGTGTTTTCAAATCTTCCACCAATGGTGCTAGGTACACATCAATATTGTTCCATGTTGTTTCGGTCCTTGGATAAGTACAGACAACAAAATGTACTTACGCTTCATACACAACCAAGGAGGAAGGTTGTAGATACAAAGATTCACGGGCCAAGTGCTATGCCGGCTACTCATGTTACCGAAAGGATTCATTCCATCTGTACTCAATCCAAACCTTATATTCCTCGGATCCTCACCGAATTCTTGAAACCTCCTATCGATGTTTCTCCATTGGATGGAATCAGCAGGGTGCCTTAGCATTCCATCGTTCTTACACTCCTCCGAGTGCCAACGCAACAGTTTTGCCTCATTTGGGTTCGCAAACAAACGCTTCAAACGAGGAATTATAGGCAGATACCATGCCACCTTAGCAGGAGGTCCTTTCATCACCTGGATGCCCTCACTTTCATCATTCGAATGACTCTTACGCTTGTACGGGATGCATTGCACACAGGACATATGTGCAAGTTCGCGTACTCTTGGCGGACAGAGGATCTGATCGTTCGGACATGCATGTATTCTTTCTACATCCATTCCCAAGGGACAAAGAACCTTCTTAGCTTTGTAGGTGGTTGTCGGCAACTCATTTCCCTCGGGAAGCATGTCCGTCAATAAACGTAACAGCGCTGTGAAACTCTTATCGGACCAACCGTTGCTTGCTTTCAATTTCAGCAGTTCAAGCACGGATGACAACCTTGTGTATTTCGACTTGCAGCCTGGGAACAAAGGTTTCTCCGAGTCCTCCATCAAGCCCCGGAATTTACCATATTCTCTATCATCATGGTTCCCTTCTACATCGCGCAGCATCTGATTTAGATTATCTTCCTGCAACCTATCCTCATCGGAACCACAATCGATATGACCATCCGACATATCATTGACTTCGTCGACCATGTTAGTACCTGCTTCCTGTATCTCCTGCTCTTCACCGTGATTGGTCCAACATGTATACCCCGTTTTGAAACCCCTCATAATCAAGTGTGCTTCGATCTGCGCAAAGTTTTGAAACATCTTCAGATTCTCACAGTCAATGCACGGACAAGACATAAACTGCCCCCCTTATTAAACATATCGTCTTCTGCAGCTCTTCTAAAAGCGGAGATGCCATTAATGTACTCGGCACTCACACGGTTCTTAGTGTACATCCATCTTCGGTCCATCTACACCAAGCATATAGCATTAATTAGTGTTAATGCAAGTAAACCCCATTACTACCCTTACATAGAAAGAACACATGAATCTACAAGCTAAATCTAAAAAATCATCAAATTCTATCCTTACCAAGCAAGATCTTGAATATACTGCAATTAGACACCGTTACTAACCATAGATCACCAAAATCAAATGGATCCTCAATCACCCTTCAAAATCAATGGTCTTCTTTTACCAAATCGCCTCACAAACAAGACACCAAATGACCAAATGAATATAGATCCGAAACCTAAAATGCACCAAGTGGCTCGGCCTCTGTATTTTATATTGCTGATAGAAATCCCAGACGGTTTTATAAAAAACCGTCAATGATAAACATAGCATTCCAGACGGTTTTATCATAAAACCGTCTATGATATATCACAGACGGTTTTATTACAAAACCGTGCAGGATATCGTGATATTACGCATGTTTTATAAAATAACCGTCTGTGATATCTTCACAGACGGTCTTTAACTAAAACCGTCTGTGATATTGATGTATATCTCAAGGACCGAGATGGCGAACAGAGTAGGGGTGAATGGTCGCAAATAAAATTTCCCTCAAAATACTCCAACAAAAAATCTCGACAAGATCGCTCAAAGGAAATCGTGAAAAACCTGAAAAACTAGACAACTATGTGTACCCCAAGCTTGCATGGATAAGTACCATAAAATTGTTAGTGCTATGCCCTTGAGGCAATCATTTAGATGATTGTAACATGACTATGTTTATGAATAATAATATGATTATTGGTCCAATGAATGTATATCATTGTATTGATCAACAAGTATGTGACTTGCTTATGAAGCTCTTTACTTATTGATATAATTCGATAAATATCTCTGATCGGATATCATCGTATAGGACAACGATGAATAGATCAGCACATGTAGTGATCGATGATCATGCTTCATA
Organism: Otatea glauca; assembly: GCA_036346275.1. Taxonomy (NCBI): domain Eukaryota; kingdom Viridiplantae; phylum Streptophyta; class Magnoliopsida; order Poales; family Poaceae; genus Otatea; species Otatea glauca. The sequence continues at coordinate 22,816,593 of CM070725.1, read as the reverse complement.
GATCATGGGATATAGAGATATCATCTATACATTGTGGACGCATGTTGAAGAACATGGGTTAGATAGACCATAATGGGACTTCGCAAGAATGTTTCCATTCTTATGTGTCATCAGTGTATCTCATACCTAGTAGATGTATGATCTTTAGACCTGAGATTGTCATATTCCCTACATGTGTAATAGTTTTCCTTGGGGCTATCAAACACTACTTCCTAACCGGATAGTTATAAAGGTAGCTTTCATGTTTACTATGAAAGCGTGCGAGAAGGAAGTGAGCAAATCAAGATGGAATTTGCCACTCCAATGAAACGGAGATATATGACAAGGCCACTCGTGTGATATGATTAAGGAAGTGCACGGCCATGCCGTGATTGAGGAGTTAATCACAACTTATTAATATATCACGGATACGAGAGATGGATTGAATCATCAAAGGATGACATGCTTCTCGCCTTGAGTTCAATCTTCATATTCTTGGCAAAGGGATTATTACATGAGTACTTTTGATAGGTTACATCGATTTGATCATAGTATGTTTGGGAGTTGGCATACTTTGCAAGGAGCCGCTACCAACTATTGGATTGAAAAGGAGTTTTTCGAATCCATGTCCAAACGTACGTGAACCTGCAGGGTCACACACTTAAAAGGCTGGGACGCATTAATTTGGATTGGATCCATAATTAATGGACCTCGTGGGCTTAGCACGCTGATGGGCCTTGTTTTAGGGTTTTATCTCGTGGCTATATAAGGAAGGGAGGAGGGTGGGCGCAGGGTGCGCTTTCCCACGGTTTAGAAGTGATTCACTCGAAACCCTAGCCTCCTCTTCTCGTTGCCCCTGCCGAACGACCAGGTGCTTGCACACCGACGCACGGCGTTTCATCCCTCGACGTGTGGACTACTGCAGTGACGCTGCTGCGACCGCAGCGTGGGAGGACGATCCACGGCAAGGCGAAGACGATCCGCTCCATCGACGCAACGACTGTGGCGAGGACGATCCACTACATCGACGCACGAAGGATTCCGCAACTGCGCATCTAGTGGTAATCTTATTTGTGATCCCCTTCTTGCGAGTAGCTTTCTGGTTACACGGTAGTTTTTTTTATGTGCTAGTGTAGCATATCGCGTTCCTCTTCAAAAATATGTGGGGATTTTTGAGTCACAATACTTGTTGTCTAGTGTCCAAGATAAAGAGGAATCAATTCAAACTCTTGCTTTTAGAAAGGACATCAATTCAAATCACAAAAGTCACTTTCAGAAAAGCAAAAGCAGAATTTCCAGAACTTGTCCTCAATTTGCACAGGAGGTTGGTGGGTTTATGCAGCTCACAAAATTTTGAGACTTTTTATGCCTATGAACATCAGAGTTGTGAAGAACTCCACCAAATTTCTCCTCAAAAAGCCTTACAGAAAAAACAGGAAACATCTAAGAACAAAGTCTGGTCAAGAACATTGAGCAGAAATTTTGGGGCTCGGTTTTCACCTCATGGCGCCCAAACGGTGCAACAAATGAACTCCAAAATTGTTCTGCAAGTGGATATCAGAGTCCCGCACCTCCTCCAACAAGAATCACTTGAAAAAGATTTTTCTATATTTTTATAAAAATCAAACACTGACTCCTACGCGAAGAACAAGTTCTGAACAAAGTTGGAACTTGAAAGAAAAGATGTTCTCTACTCAATCCAAGAGTGCAAAAGAGATGTAAAACCATATGAACACACTCAAAACATCCAAGATCAGCAGCATTTATAAGGAGGGGAGGCAAATCCAAATTACATGAAAGTAAATTGCGAGAAAGTAATTGCGGGAAAGTAAATGCTGAATTTAAATTGCGTAAAGTAAAGACATAATGTAAATGCGCAAAATAAATTCAGAGGTGGATGGATAAAACTTTCATTTCTGGAAGGAGAGGTTACAAAGCCTCACTTTCATGTGGGCAAAGCTCAAAGGAGCATTCACAAACCTCAAAACCTTCCAAGGGAGGAGGCTACCCCTCCACCCCTATTTATACTACTCTTGAGCCACCTACCACCCTTGGATGAGTCCCTCAACCCTAGAGCACTCATCTAAGGGCTAGGATTAACCCATACACACAGCCATGCAAGGGCTAACCCAAAACCCACACACATACCGGGTTTTCTTGCACGGTTTCCAAAGCATACTACCTAGACCCGCTAACCTATCAACTAGACCTCAATCCGACGGCCCTCATTGATCCACGCGGCATCTAGCTAGCATTATCTCCTTTCCTTGTGTTCTTGACTTGCCCGGACTCCGTCTCCGATCATCTTCCGGCGATCTCCCAACAATCTGGACCTCCGACGCTCCTCGCCTAGTCCCGGTCATCCTCCGTCTCACCATGACCTAGCACCGTCGCCCTGCAACCATCAAAGACAAGGAAACACATCACATAGCAATGCTCACAATGATATGCAATAAACCATCTAACTCATCACTACCGTGCCCATACGCCGGTACTGCCACTCCTGGCAAAGACAACTCAAATTGCTTCATTTTTAAAATCAATCCAAATCAAACTCAAACTTGAGCACACCTTGCTCAAATAAAGTCAAATACTCATCACAAACATGGATGGACCTCCACATAGTCCTTCAATATCACTGACGATTTTTGTAGAGTACCGTCTGTGATAATGTCACTGACGGTTTCAATATAAAACCGTGAGTGATATTATTCGTCACAGACGGTTTTGAGGAACCGTCTGTAATGAGGCGTCTAATATAAGCCTTTCTATAGTAGTGTTACTTGTTGATTAATCCAATGAATATTTATTCAAAGGACAAGCAATTATACTGTTCCATAAATATAAGGCGTAATACAATCATCTTTATGATTGCCTCAAGGGCATATCACCAACAATAATCACCCAGAAAAAGCAAAAGAAAGGAAATACTGGAATAAAACATATAATACATAATATACAAACCAGCTCCCCCTCACGATAAGCCGTAAGGGCTCACGATTCTAAGCTCACTCCTCAAGGCAACAAATCTGGAGCTATCCAATGGCTTGGTAAAGATATCGGCTAACTGGTGGTCACTCTCTACAAACTGAAGCGCGATATCTCATTTCTCCACATGGTCTCTAAGGAAGTGATATCTAACATCAATATGCTTTTTCCTGGAATGCTGCACTGGGTTCTTAGCAATGCAAATAGCAGAAGTGTTGTCACAAAAAAGTGAAACACTCGCTATCACTAAACCAAAGTCCTGTAGAGTCAAACGCATCCAAAGCACTTGACTACAAAGAACTCACGCAAAGAAGATACTCGCCTCTGTGGTGGGTCAGGCAACCCATCGCTTCCTAGATGACCAAGAAACAAGAGAAGTACCAATGAATTGGCAAGTGCCAGAAGTGCTCTTCCTAACTATCCTACAGCCAGCAAAGTCCGCATCGGAAAAGGCTCGAAGGGACAAACAAGAAGAAGAAGAGTACCAAATACCATAATCAGTGGTAGCACAAAGGTATCTGAAGATACGCTTCACCACTTGGTGGTGAGATATACGAGGAGAAGCCTAAAATCGAGCGCACAGACATACAGCAAAATGTATGTCCAGCCTTGAAGCAGTGAGGTACAAGAGAGAGCCGATCATGCTCCGAAACTCCTTTTGATCAGTAGGCTCACCATCCTCATTAGGCTCGAGGACAGCAGTGGTGGCCATAGGTGTCATTACCGGTTTTCCATCAGACATGTCAAAGCGCCTCAGGAGGTCCCGGGTGTACTTGCCTTCATTTAAGAAAGTGCCCTCCCGAGTCTGTTTGATCTGGAAGCCAAGGAAGTAACTCAACTCGCCCATCATACTCATCTCAAACTCTGTGCTCATCACGTTAGAAAACTGAGACACAAGAGAATGAGATGATCCACCGAAAATGATATCATCCACATAAATCTGGACGAGAAGAAAATGGGACTCATGGTGTCTGATGAACAGAGTCTTATCTACTATGCCCATCTTGAAGCCATGGCTGAGAAAATAAGACTTGAGCCTCTCATACCATGCTCTGGAGGCCTACTTGAGTCCATACAAAGCTTTGGAAAGCTTGTATAAGTGACTCGGAAACTTAGGTTTCTCGAATCCTAGAGGTTGCCTGACATACACCTCTTCTTCAATATACCCATTGAGGAATGCACTCTTAACATCCATTTGATAAATCTTGAAGCCCTTGGATGCAGAGAATGTAAGCAGGATCCTAATAGCCTCTAGTCTAGCTACAGGGCAAAGGTTTCTTCAAAGTCAAGACCCTCAACCTAATAAAAGCCCTGTGCATCTTGCCTAGCCTTGTTTCTAATGAAAACCACATCCTCACTATGCTTGTTCTTTAACACCCACTTGGTCCCAATGACATTATGACCAGATGGGAGCTCGATAAGTTACCATACCTTGTTCTTCTCGAAGTTCTCAAGTTCCTCATGCATAGCATTAATCCATGACTCATCGGATAAAGCATGAGAAACATCCTTCAGCTCAAAGGAGGCAACAAAGGCAGAGTGGAGGCAGAAACTGGACAAACCCGATTTTGAGTGAGTGACCCGCTCAAACAGATAACCAATGATCTGATCAGGTGGATGAGAACACTGAATATGACGGGGAGTTCCAGAAGCAGAAGTGGTCTCTACCTCATGCATAGAAGAGGTAGGATCAGAGTCACTAGCTGCATGAGAGTCAAACTCAAGGGCTGGTCTCCCTGAGGTGCAGAGATGGAAACAGGAGGCATGTCAGGCGTAGTAGAGGGGACTGGATAAGGTGGAACACTATCATCTCCATCATCCTCATCCTCTACAAAGATGGTCTCGAAGGTGGAAGAAGAACCTGAAATGTCAAGTCTAACTCCTGGGCTAGCCTCATCAAAGGTCACCTCGCAGGTCTCTATGATCCTATACGCATCGCAACTCCAGACCCTATAGCTATGAGAAAAAGTCGAATAACCCAGAAAGATACCATCAGAAGAACGAGACTCAAACTTATCCAGGTTACCAAACTTCAAAATTAAACACTTGCAACCAAACACACGAAAATGAGAAACAATAGGCTTTCGCCCTACCTCAACTCGTAAGAAGTGCGGTGAAAATGTGCTCTCAAGAAAACGCGATTAGAAACATGGCAAGCAGTAGCTATAGCCTCAGCCCAATACTTCCTAGGAGTGCTGTACTCGTCTAGCATCGTCCTAGCCAACTCTACTAGGGTCCTATTCTTCCTTTCCACTACGCCATTTTGCTAAGGGACATAGGGAGAGTAGAACTGATGCTCTAAACCAGACTCCACACAGAAACTCCGTACCATTGTCACTGCGCATAGCTCGTAAGGCAACAGGGAGCTCAAAAGACAACTGTATGGACCCGAATCCACTGATTCGAACCCATTGTGTTTACCGCACTAGTCCCAAGATCAACGCTAGTACACACAGCTTAACATTGGAACATATCACATCATACTCAACGATAATAATAATAATACTTCATTTATTGATATAGCTAAGTGTGTGATCTCATGACCAAATTACATTATTAAGCCACGCAAAAATATCAGGACAAATCCCAGAAAAATCTCAAAAATACATTGAGATATTTTGGACTTAAATAAAATATTTTTGGTAAAATTTTATATTAACTTTGTATATATTTAATTAGTTTGCTCAAAAGGCCAAAATACATACTTCAAAATAAATTCAACTAAACTCCAGAAAAATCCAATAAATTGCATAATTTCACAAAATGCACAAATAACAATAAAAATAATAATATGAAAATTTTAGGATGTTATAAACCTCCCCCTTAACAGAATCTCGACCCCGAGATTCAGGGCTAACTAGGGAATAGGTTTGGGAATTCTGACTTCAGATCTTCTTCATGCTCTAGGTTGCTTCATTCTCCGAATGATTGCTCCACTGAACTCTACAAAAGCGAACATACTTATTCCTGGTCTTACGCTCCTTCACATCCAAGATCTTGATTGGCTGCTCCTTATAAGTCAAATCTTCCTGCAGTTCAATTGCTTCTAAGGGCGTCTGCACCGTTGGTACTCGTAGACATTTCTTAAGCTGTGACACGTGAAATACATCATGCACTCCTGCCAATGACTGCAGCAATTCCAATTGATATGTAGCCTCTCGTCGTCGGCTCAAAATCTGGAACGGACCAACATACCTTGGTGCAAGCTTTCCTTTAACGTGGAACCTTTTAACACCATTAAGAGGGGTAACCCTAAGATACACATAATCATTGGGCTCAAAGCTCAATTCACGACGACGATTATCTGCGTAGCTCTTTTGCCTTGATTGTGCTATCTTTAACCTCTCTCTAATCATAGTGACTTGATTTTCTGCTTCCTCGAGAATATCTGGCTCAAACACCAACCGCTCTCCCGTTTCATTCTAATTCAACGGGGTACGACAAGCACGACCATACAATGCCTCAAATGGTGACATCTGCAAATTAGCCTGATAACTATTATTATAGCTGAATTCTGCATATGGCAAACATTTTTCCAAGGACATAGCATAGGCTAATGCACAAGCTCTCAACATATCCTCCAAAATCTGATTTATCCTCTCGGTCTGACCATATGTCTGCGGGTAATACGTTGTACTGAAATTCAGGCGAGTCCCCATTGCTTCATGAAACTTGTTCCCAAATCTCGAGGTAAATTGGGTATCTCTATCTGACACAATCTTCTTGGGCACTCCATGCAAACACACAATCCTCGATATATACAATTCTGCCAAACGGTCTCCTGAATAAGTCGTCTTCACTGGGATGAAGTGAGTGCCTTTGGTCAAACGATCCACAATAACCCAAATAGAATCGTAACCTCTCTGAGTCTTAGGCAAACCGACAATAAAATCCATACCGATTTCCTCCCACTTCCATTCAGGAATTTTCAACGGCTACAACAATCCAGCGGGTCTTTGATGCATGGCTTTTACCCTTTGACATACATCACACAGAGCAACGTGCTCTACTACTTCACGCTTCATGTTAGGCCACCAAAACCTTTCCTTAAGATCTTGGTACATCTTAGCACTTCCTGGATGAATCGAGTACTTAGAATCATGAGCTTCCTCAAAAATCAATTGCTTAAGCTCCTTCTTATTTGGTACACAAATCCTTCCTTTAAACCACATGGTACCTTGCTCGTCAATGACAAAATCCTCCACTAAACCTTCATCCTTCCTAGACTTGATTCTGCTGATTTTCTCGTCATCCTTCTGACCCTCTCTAATCTGATCTTCATGTGCCGGCTTTAATTCTAATGCAGCTACAAAACCTTGCGGAACAACCTCCAATTTCAGCTTCTGTAACTCACTACATAACTCTGATTGTTCACTTGATATCAGCATATTTGCACTATGGCTTTTGCGACTCAAAGCATCGGCTACTACATTAGCCTTGCCCGAATGGTAATGGATTCCAACGTTATAATCCTTAATCAATTCTAGCCATCTTCTTTGCCTCATATTGAGATATGACTGAGTGAATATATACTTCAGACTCTTATGGTCTGTATATATCTCACACCTATTTCCAATGAGGTAATGTCGCCATATTATTAAGGCATGCACTACAGCAGCTAATTACAAATCATGCGTAGGATAATCTCCTTCATGCGGCCTCAATTGTCTTGACGCATAGGCCACCACCTTGCCATTTGCATTAACACACAACCAAGACCTTGCTTTGAAGCATCACAATATATATCGAAACTATTCTGCACATCTGGCACTATTAACATAGGTGCGGTAGTCAATCGCTTCTTCAACTCCTGAAAACTCTTTTCGCATTCTAGCGTCCATGCAAACTTTTTTCTTTCTTCAACAACTGTGTAAGCGGTCTAGCAATCGTAGAGAACCCTTCTATAAACCGACGGTAATATCCTGCCATCCCCAGAAAACTACGAATTTGAGTGACTGACTTCGGTTGCTCCCAATGTAACACGGCCTCGACCTTGCTCGGATCAACGACAACTCCTGCAATCATCACAGGACCAAGAAATTCCACCTTATCCTTCCAAAAGTCACACTTACTGAACTTAGCATACAACTGCTGCTCTCGCAATCTCTCTAAAACCAACCTCAAATGGTCTGCATGCTCGTCTCTCGTCTTGGAATACACAAGAATGTCATCTATAAAGACAATGACAAATTTGTCCAAATAGTCCATAAATACTTTGTTCATCATATTCATGAAATATGCCGAAGCATTGGTCAATCCAAAAGACATAACTGTGAACTCATAATGTCCATATCTCGTGGAAAACGCAGTCTGAGGAACATCTTTCGCTCTTATCTTCAGCTGATGATATCCTGAACGAAGGTCTATCTTGGAGAAAACTAAAGAGGAACGCGGTATGCTACGCTAGCACAAAAAAAATCTACCGCGTAACCAGAAAGCTACTCGTAAGAAGGGGATCATAGATAAGATTACCACTAGATGCGTAGTTGCGGAATCCTTCGCGCGTCGATGTAGTAGATTGTCCTCGCCTCGCCGTGGATCGTCCTCCCACGCCGCAGTCGCAGCAGCGTCACCGCAATAGTCCACACGTCCAGAGATGGAACGCCGTGCGTCGGTGTGCAAGCACCTGGTCGCTCGGCAGGGGCAGCGAGAGGAGTAGGCTAAGGTTTCAAGTGAATCACTCCTAAACCGTGGGAAAGCACACCCTGCGCCCTCCCTCCTTATATAGCCACAAGATGAAACCCTAAACTAGGGCCCATCAGCGTGCTAAGCCCACGAGGTTCATTAATTACGGATCCAATCAAAATTAATGCGTCCCAGCCCATTAATTGTGTGACCTGCGCAGTTCACGACGCTTGGACATGGATTCGAAAACTCCTTTTCAATCCAATAGTTGGTAGCGGCTTCTTGCAAAGTATGCCAACTCCCAAACATACTATGATCAAATCGATGTAACCTATCAAAAGTACTCATGCAATAATCCCTTTGCCAAGTATATGAAGATTGATCTCAAGGCGAGAAGCATGTCATCCTTTGATGATTCAATCCATCTCTCGTATCCGTGATATATTAATAAATTGTGATTGACTCCTCAATCACAGCATGGCCATGCACTTCCTTAATCATATCACACGAGTGGCCTTGTCATATATCTCCGTTTCATTGGAGTGGCAAATTCCATCTTGACTGCTCACTTCCCTCTGCACGTTTCATAGTAAACATGAAAGCTAGCTTTATAACTATCCAGTTAGGAAGTAGTGTTTGATAGCCCCAAGGAAAACTATTACACATGTAGGGAATATGACAATCTCAAGTCTAAGGATCATACATCTACTAGGTATGAGATACACTGATAACACATAAGAATGAAACATTCTCGCAGTGTCCCATTGCGGGTCTATCTAACCCATGTTCTTCAACATGCGTCCACAATGTATAGATGATATCTCCATATCCCATGATCTATGAAGCATAATCATCGATCACTACATGTGCTGATCTATTCATCGTTGTCCTCTACGATGAAATCCGATCAGAGATATTTATCAAATTACATCATTATGTAAAGAGCTTCATTAGCAAGTCACATACTTGTTGATCAATACAATGATATACATTCATTGGACCAATAATCATAATATTATTCATAAACATAGTCATGTTACAATCTTCTAAATGATTGCCTCAAGGGCATAACACTAACAATCTCCCACTTGCACTTGAGTCAATCAATTAAGTATCTAATACCAATAGACCTTGTGTGCGCCTCATGCTTAGGCTGTGGTAGTGGCTTTGTCAACGGATCGGCCACATTGGCTTCCGTATGTACTTTGCATATTCTCACGTCACCTCTATCCACAATCTCGCGAATAAGGTGAAAGCGACGGAGTATGTGTTTAGACTTCTGTTGTGATCTAGGCTCTTTTGCTTGTGCAATGGCACCACTATTATCACCATAGATGTCCATTGGACTAGAGGCACTAGCGACCACACCAAGCTCTATGATAAACTTCTTAATCCACACAGCTTCCTTTGCGGCCTCCGAAGCCGCAATGTACTCCGCTTCTGTCGTAAAGTCGGCCACCGTGTTTTGCTTGGAACTCTTCCAGCTTACTGCTCCTCCATTAAGTGTAAACACAAACCCGAATTGCGATCGAAAATCATCTTTGTCAGTTTGGAAGCTTGCATCGGTGTAACCCTTTTCAACCAGATCTTCCTCACCTCCAAAAACAAGGAACATACCCTTAGTTCTTCTCAAGTACTTTAGGATATTTTTTACAGCTATCCAATGACCATCACCAGGATCCGCTTGCTATCTGCTCGTGACACTTAGAGCATATGAGACATCTGGGCGTGTACAGATAATGGCATACATAATAGACCCAATAGCTGAAGCATATGGAATCTTGCTCATCTGTCTCGCTCATCGGATGTCGAAGGACACCGATTCTTGCAGTAGAGGCGATGCCATGTGACATTGGCATGAAACCTCTCTTGGATTCATGCATATTGAACCTTTCAATATCTTGTCAATGTACGCTTCCGACTTAATCCAATTAACCTTTTGATCTATCTCTATAGATTTTATGCCCAAGATATAGCATGCTTCTCCCAAGTCCTTCATTGAGAAACTCCTTTTCAATGAAGTCTTAACATCTTCAAGCATAGGAATATCATTCCCGATCAATAATATGTCATCCACATACAAAATCAGAAAAACAAGTGCGCTCCCACTAGCCTTCTTGTAAACACAAGGCTCTTCTTCATTTTTGATAAAGTCAAAACCTTTGACTACTTCATCAAAACGAATGTTCCAACTCCGAGATGCTTGCTTTAACCCATAAATGGATCTTTGAAGCTTGCATACCCTTTTAGCATATTTAGGATCAACAAAACCTTCAGTTGTATCATGTATACATCCTCTAAAGATTCCCATTAAGGAAGGCTGTTTTGACATCCATCGCCATATTTCATAATCAAAATATGCAACAATAGCTAAAATGATCCGGACGGACTTGAGCATGGCTACGGTGAGAAAGTTTCATCATAGTCAACTCCTTGAACTTGTTTGAAACCCTTTGCCACCAACCGTGCCTTATAGATCCGAACATTTCCATCTACGTCTATCTTTTCTTAAAATCCATTTGCACTCAATGGTTTTTACACCATCAGAGAGTCGACCAAGTTCCAAACTTGATTGTCATGCATGGATTGAATTTGGATCTCATGGCTTCAAGCCATTTTTGAGTTTGGGTCCATCATTGCTTCTTCATAAGTCGTGGGCTCATCATTGTCCAACAATAATATATCATTCCCATATCTTATAGGTACATGACGTGGCCTCCCGACCTCACGTGGTGGAGTCTCTTCCACAAGTTGTACAACACTTTGTACATCTTGTGAAGGTTGATGGTAGATTGAACATATTCATGTGATTCTCAAACTTCATCAAGATACACATCACTCCTACTGATTTCTTTTGAAAGAAACTCTTTCTCCAAAAAGACACCATTTCGAGCAACAAAAACTTTGTTCTCGTTTCTTTTGTAAAAGTAATATCCTTTTGTTTCTTTAGGATACCCCACAAAAAAGCATTTTTCTGATTTAGGTGCGAGTTTATCTGATTGTAAACGTTTTACATAAGCCTCACATCCCCATATCTTGAGAAATGACAACATGGGTCTTCTCCTAGTCCATATCTCATATGGCGTCTTCTCAACGGATTTCTATGGGACCCTATTCAAAGTGAACGCAGCTGTCTCTAGAGCGAAACCCCAGAAGGATAATGGCAGATCTGTTTGGCTGATCATTGACCGAACCATATCTAATAAAGTTCGGTTACGTCGTTCGGACACGCCATTCCATTGAGGCGTTCCTGGCGGAGTAAGTTGCGGAACGATTCCATATTGCTTTAGATGATCACCAAACTCTTGGCTCAAATATTCGCCACCACGATCGGATCGTAAGTGTTTTATTGTTTTGCCAAGTTGATTTTGTACTTCGTTCTGAAACTCTTTGAACCTTTCAAAAGTTTCAGATTTATGCCTCATTAAATAGATATATCCATATCTCTCAAGTCATCGGTAAAAGTTACAAAGCATCAAACCCACCCCTAGCAATCGAGCTCATTGGTCCACATACATCTGTATGTACTAGGGCCAATAATTCACTTGCTCTCTCACTAAAACTCGTGAAAGGGCTTTTGTCATCTTGCCAAGTAAACAAGATTCACATGTTTCAAATAATTCAAAATCAAATGAGGTTAGAAGTCCATCACCATGGAGCTTCTTTATGCGCTTCTCATTTATATGACCTAAGCGACAATGCCACAAAAAGGTAGGGTTCAAATCATTAGGCCGATGCCTTTTACATTAATATTATAGACAGTGTTTTTCTTCGAGTTCAAGGACGTACAACCCATCCATCATGGGGCAACAACCATAATACATATCATTCAAAAATATCGAACAAACAAAGTTCTTTATTCAAATCATAACCTTCATGTTCCAAACAAGAAGATGAAATAATGTTTCTACTCAAAGATGGAAAAAATAACAATTATTGAGTTCTAAAACTAATCTCAAGGCAAATGCAATGGGTATGTGCCAACAGCAAGACCAAAGAACTCTTGCTTTATTCCCACGCGAAGATCCACTTCGCTTTTGGCAAGTCTCTACTCTTTAGCAGCCCTCGCAACGAATTGCAAATGTGAGCAACCAACCGGTATCATATACCCATGAGTGAGTGAAGAAGTAGCAAGATTAATTTCTATAACATTAATACTTGAAGTGGAAACCACATTTCCATTCTTCTTATCTGCTGTACTTTTCAGATTGCTTCCAATGCCCCGATTTCTTGCAATAGAAGCATTGGGTATCGTGTTGAGGGCCAACTTTAAGCTTCTAAAGCTTAGTTTTGAGGCTTGCGATCTCATCTTGAGCCTTGCCCTTGCCCTTGCTCTTTCCTGTTCCCCCACCTTAGCCTTCCTCTTTTGAAAGCGGTTGTTTTCAACCATCATCACATGATTGGGTTTTTCTTAATGCTTTTCTCAGCCTTGAGCTTCCCATGTAGCTCGGTTAGGTTTTTCTCCATGCTATTCATATGAAAAATCATAATGAATGGCTCAAAGCTCGAGGCGTAGACCGGAGAATAACATCTGTGGCCAAACCGAGGCTAAGGGAAACTCAAGTTTTCCAATCTCCCAATGTAACCAATCATCTTGATCACATGAGGATCGACCTGATCGCCTTCACCGACTTACAAGCAAATAAAAGCTTTGAGATACCATACCTCTCAGCTCTTGCTTGATTCCCAAACATGCCGTTCAAGCCCACAATCATATTGTAAGCATCCTGGTCCTCATATTGCTTTTGGAGCTCAGAGTCCATGGTGACTAGCATGAGACAGCTGACCTCTACAGAAGCATTAACATGCTTTTCATATTCAACCTTCAAATTCCGAGCAGCATTTTCGGCTGGTTCATCAGGAATTGGATTCTCTAGAACATAGTCCTTCTTTTCATGCTTGAGAACAATTCTCAGGTTGCGATACCAATCAACAAAATTAGTTACATTCAGTTTTTCCCTTTCCAAAACCGATCTCAAAGCAAAACCAGGTGTAGCAGGAGTAGGAGAAGGTGCCATTGAACTACAACAAAAACATGCAAAGATTCTAAGCACTATGTTTATGTAAAACTTTTATTAAACCTTTTAATTAAAGACACTCCTATTTTATGTCTCTTTTATAGACACATAGTGAGTATTCAAGATCCATATTCATCAAACACTAGTGAGCTTTGGCATCACTGCTAGAAATTTAATGACATAGGTAAGCAACACCTTTGCTAATTACATCATATGTAACTCTTGTTTGTTGAGTATGAAAACAAGTAATGAATGCCTCCATCAACTTGACTCATGGCCAGGTCAACCTGCCCCAAGGGCTCACATGAGGGAGGGAGAACTTCCCGTATTCGGGTGCCAATTAAGAAACCTGCCTCATGTGTGTTTTCCTAGACACCACTTGTCTTGTATAGGTTCCTTCATTACTGAAATCAAATCCCAACCACTTATGTCCTCAAGCCCAAAACCGTTTTGATAGCTTGATTAAATCTACCATTGTTATGCGTGATGTGTCCAACACATCCCTATCATCTATTAAGATAGCCATTGATATACTACTTTGGCAGTCATATCAATAACGATCTAAATTTTTGATAGGTGCAACAATTGGATGGACATTTGATTTTAAATTTTAACTATAGGGATGAACAATATCTACTAAGAACATGGCATCACATGCAATGAGCATAAAGAAAATAGCAAGGATTAAACACACATCCACAGAAAATCAAAATAAGCTGTGAAATAGCATGGCCCTTAGCATTAAGATCTCCATCATCATGCTTGTTTGTTCACCTAGCCACCTTGCTTGATTTGTTCACCTAGCCATCTTGCTTGATACCATCGTCTTCATCATTATGGATGCAACTCCTTACAACTTTTGATAATGAATTTTACATGAGGGTTTGAAGCATCACAAGTCGACACGCAGGTCGTTATACAATTTAAATAGCCTTATGGCTTGACACGGCACGCAGGCCATGTGGAAATTACATGCATCACATACACATAGGCCATACTATTTCACATAATTCCCTGCAAAAACGAGTTAAACAAAAGCAACCCTACGACTCCGGGGTCCGAGGGGCAGCGCCCCTGGCAGGGTCCAACACCCTCAAAATTTTTTTAGAGGCATGTCTTCTGACATGGGAAAACACCCTCAAAATTTCCACGGATCAACCAGATTGACCCAATCCGATCTAACATGATTGGCTTGGTCCCATATGGATATGTTTCAGAAACCCTGATGGCGGTAACCCGACCGGTAAGGGTAACGTCGTACCATGAACGGACTCACCCAAATCAATATTGAATCTATTTGCGCTTACCATGGATCAACCAGATCGACCCAATCCAACTCAATCGATTGGCTTGGTCCCATATGGATACGTTTGAAACCACGATGGCGGTAACCCGACCGGTAATGGTAACGTCGTACCATGAACGGACTCACCCAAATCAAGATTGAGTCGGTTTGCACTTTCCTCAAACCCTAAACCGATCGATCTCATCGATGGCTGCCGTCACCAATTCATCACATGAACTAGCTGAACAAGTAATAGATCCAATCTACTAACCTTACACATCATATGTGCAACATCCAGATCACAAAACAATACGAGATGGCTCTGATACCACTGAAGAGGAACGCGGTATGCTACGCTAGCACAAAAAAAATCTACATCGTAACCAGAAAACTACTCGTAAGAAGGGGATCATAGATAAGATTACCACTAGACGCGCAGTTGCAGAATCCTTCACGCGTCGATGTAGTGGATCGTCCTCGCCGCAGTCGTTGCGTCGATGTAGTGGATCGTCCTCGCCTCGCCGTGGAACGTCCTCCCACGCCGCAGCGCGCAGCGCACACCATGAGTCCACACGCCCAGAGATGGAACGCCGTGCGTTGGAGTGCAAGCACTGTCGCTCGGCAGGCAGCGAGAGGAGTAGGCTAGGGTTTGAGTGAATCACTCCTAAACCGTGGAAAGCACACCGCGCCTCCTCCTCCCCCTTATATAGCCACAAGATGAAACCTAAACTAGGGCCCATCGTGCTAAGCCCACGAGGTTCATTAATTACGGATCCAATCCAAATTAATGTGTCCTGCACCATGAAGTGTGTGACCGCGGGTTCACGACGCTTGGACATGGATTCGAAAACTCCTTTTCAATCCAATAGTTGGTAGCGGCTTCTTGCAAAGTATGCCAACTCCCAAATATACTATGATCAAATCGGATGTAACCTATCAAAAGTACTCATGCAATAATCCCTTTGCCAAGTATATGAAGATTGATCTCAAGGCGAGAAGCATGTCATCCTTTGATGATTCAATCCATCTCTCGTATCCGTGATATATTAATAAGTTGTGATTGACTCCTCAATCACGGCATGGCCATGCACTTCCTTAATCATATCACACGAGTGGCCTTGTCATATTTCTCTGTTTCATTGGAGTGGCAAATTCCATCTTGACTGCTCACTTCCCTCTGCACATTTCATAGTAAACATGAAAGCTACCTTTATAACTATCCAGTTAGGAAGTAGTGTTTGATAGCCCCAAGGAAAACTATTACACATGTAGGGAATATGACAATCTCAAGTCTAAGGATCATACATCTACTAGGTATGAGATACACTGATGACACATAAGAATGAATCATTCTCGCAGTGTCCCATTGCGGGTCTATCTAACCCATGTTCTTCTACATGCGTCCACAATGTATAGATGATATCTCCATATCCCATGATCTATGAAGCATAATCATCGATCACTACATGTGTTGATCTATTCATCGTTGTCCTCTACAATGAAATCCGATTAGAGATATTTATCGAATTACATCATTAAGTAAAGAGCTTCATAAGCAAGTCACATACTTGTTGATCAATACAATGATATACATTCATTGGACCAATAATCATAATATTATTCATAAACATAGTCATGTTACAATCTTCTAAATGATTGCCTCAAGGGCATAACACTAACAAAAACTCCAGCCCCTCTCAATTGATCAAACAAATCATCAATCCTGGGCAAAGGGTACTTATTCTTAATTGTCACTTCATTAAGTGCATGATAATCGATACATATTCTTAAACTCCCATCCTTCTTTCTGACAAACAAAACTGGATCTCCCCACGGCGAAGAACTCGGTCTTATGAAACCTTTTTCAAGCAATTCCTCGATCTGCTTCTTCATCTCAACTAACTCATCTGTTGGTATGCGAACGGTCTCTTCGCTATTGGTGCTGTGCCAGGCACTAGCTCAATAACAAACTCAATCTCCCTCTCTGGCGGCATGCCCGGCAAGTCATCGGGAAAGACTTTCAGGTAATCCCTTACAATCGGCACATCCTCTATACTAGCAACTTTCACGCTGTTCACCATTAATTGGCCATCACGAACGATTGTCGCACAACTCTTCACTTTATTGCCACTAGGGCTTTCCAATGACACCACTCTTTGGCCACAATCCAACACGGCTTTATGCCTGGATATCCAATCCATTCCAAGGATAACATCTAAGGTTTCAGTATCTAACAAGATGAGATTCGCTAGAAATTCTATCCCGTTCATGAGCAACTTAACTCCCAAACACCCAAGGCTAGATCTAAGCTCAGATCCTGGGCTTGGACTAAAAGCACACACTTAAGATTCTTAACATCAAATCCATTCTCAGTTGCAAAACTCCGAGAAACAAATGAATGCGAAGCTCCAGAATCAAATAAAACTGTAGCAGGTACTGAATTAACTAGAAACTTACCCAGTACAACATCTGTAGCCTCCTGCGAGGTGCAGGGGTTGATGTCTTATTTGCTGTCTGCAGCTAAAACCTAGCAAACTATTGCGGTGACATCCTTAATCTGAACTGGTTTGGTCGCCCTCCTTGGTTAACCATCCTGCGCTTGCGATCCTCACCAAGCTCCTTGCGTTTATCCTCCAAAATCAAAGCTTTGTTAACCAATTCTTGGAATTCAGGAAAGTTATGGGTGATCAATCCCACTTGCAGTCCCGAGTTTAATCCCTTCATAAAGCGTGACTGCCTAGCCTTGTCTGTAGCCACATCCTCTGGAGCATAGCGTGCTAGCTGAGTAAATTTGTTCAAGTAATCGGCCACTGACTGGCCTCCTTGCTTCAAAGCTCTAAATTCCTCCTTGTGGTCCATCATGCCTTCAGGGACATGGTACTGACGAAAAGCAGTAGTAAACTCATCCCATGTGATCTCCTGTGGGGCTTCATGTGCGGCACAATAGTTCTTCCACCATTCTGCAGCAGTTCCTTCTAGCTAATGAGAGGCATAAAGCACCTTCTCATTTCCTTCACACTGAGTAATGTGCAGCTTTCTCTCAATCGTCCTAAGCCAATCATCGGCTTCTAAGGGGTTGACATTGCCTGAAAATGTTGGCGGGCGAGTTCTCATGAAGTCAAACAGTTTGGAGTAAGGACGTGATCCATTGTTGCCATGTTGAACACTGTTGTTGTTGATAGCTGCTTGGCTAGTCATACCCTGCATCTGCTGCATCATCGTCTCCATAAGCTGGGTTTGTGCTATAAGAAAAGCTCCCAAATTCTGCATGTCTACAGGCGGCGATGGTTGTGGCGGTACTCCATCATTGGGGTTGTCATTATGGCGAAGGCCACTTCCTGAAGCACCATTGTTGCCACGAGTGTTCACCATCTACTGATTGCTTCTTGGGTTAGGAAAGGTAGATATAGCATAGATAAGACACCAGAATTTCTGAGGTGGAGAAACAGGTTTAACCCAAATTTATCAACTTTATTAATACTTCGTATAGTTGCTTACAAAAGCCTAAAGGCTATGCAACACATACTGCACACTCAGCAATCAAACATCCAAACTAAGCACACAACCATAACGACTGCTAAAAAGGTAAAGACTATCTTAAATACGCGACTCAACACTTGAGTCTCAACCCAACTCCAAGACCCTCACTCATCCAGCCACCCTGGCTGAGGCTGATCCGGTGCATATACCGGTGGGTGAGCTGGCATGGGTGCAAACCTATCCAGATGACCCTAACTGGAACCTCCACGTTCACGTGTACGTCGTGCTCCTCTGGCTCGAACTCGACCTCCTCGGGGTCTTCCTCCTCTTCTTCAGCTTCCTCGACCGGCTCCTGATCGATCTGAGCTGCCTGGCCTTCGGCCTCTCGCAAAGCCTACTCTAGCTCGGTGACCAGCTCAGCGGTTGCGGCACGAGTATCCTGAAGTTCCTGCTCTGTCACCCTCAGTGCCTCATACACCATCTCCAGCTCCTGTGTGGTCTCTCTCATATGCTCCTCCTAGGCAAGAGCAAACTTTGCAGGGTGTAACGCAGTAGTACACTCGTCCTCCTCGATCCGTTGATGTCGGCTCGCTCGTACAGTAGGGTGAAGCCTGAACTCCATGTCGTGAAGCTAGTCAGCGTAGTCATGGTAGACACGGCGAAGTGCAAGTCGAGCGGCCTCCTGAATCCCATCCTTGTACGAGAACCTCCTCACGGTGATGTGGATCGGCCCGCTGGCGCTCTCGTTCTCTCGGGCGTAGATAGTCAACTTGCAGATGAACCCTCGGTGTACACCATTAACTGACCAGCTACCTCCTCGGTAAAGTGGACGATAGAAACCTCCAAGCATCTGAAGAACTCTCCACAACTCCTTGGAATAGCCATCCTCTCTCTCCTCAAAGGTCGGGACGATCGGCATCTGCTCCACAAAGAACTTTGAATAAGTCCACCAGAAATGGCAACGGAAAATGGTAAATTCAGCAAAGGCGAGAAGTAGGGAGTAAGAAGAGTCAAGAGTGTCTTGTTAGTCAATTTTAGATTTTTCTTTAAAAAATACTTTTGGACACACCTAGGACACCACCATACTATCTAGGGCCAAGACCTACAGTCAGTATGCTCTAATACCACCTCTATAAGGACCCGAATCCACTGATTCGAACCCACTGTGTTTACCGCACTAGTCCTAGGATCAACGCTAGTGCACACAGCTTAACATTGGTACATATCACATCATACTCAACAATAATAATAATAATACTCTATTTATTGATATAGCTAAGTGTATGATCTCATGACCAAATTACATTATTAAGCCACGCAAGGCTAGAATGGAAATATAAACTAAGAAATAATCAACGGAAAGTAGAAGACGTATATGATTCATCAGTTCACCACAGGCAACTAACAAGGCTCGGACCCTAACGACTCGTGTCCTCCCGGAACTCCTCCAACAAAGGTGTAGACTCTTCAATTGTTAATTGTTGTTGTTTGGCAAGGGTGAGTACTTAAAGCACTCAACAAGTTACACACAGAATGCAATTCTATGTAACTATATGCAAGGCTTATTCCAAAGGAAAAGGCTATTATGGCTATTTTGCAATAAGCAGGTTTTACGAACAAATACAATAAATAGATTGTAACTACGGTAAAACAAATAACAGTAAGAGATAGATTCAGCATTTACCAAGTAAACCAAGTTTTCAACCCTAAGTCAAGTTCAACCTTCCACATGGCAATTCCGCTATCCCAACCAAGTTTCCCATTTAATTAAGCTAACCCTTAACTATAATTCTCGAGCATTGCTCAATACCGCGAGCACGGCTATCCGAATAGATTTACACTCTACAGAGGTTATGCACTTTACCCACACGATACAACCATACACCACAAAGGCGAGTGATTATAACAAAGCCTTTACAATGCACCACCTTAACCTGAAACTACCCGCTAAGGTTTCAACACAGGTGGGTCTGAAAACCACAGCCAGGACCCCCCGCTTGCGCCTTGTGAATTACTCCATAACTCGGGAACTCACAGTACCAATGGTAGTACCAAACTAAGACATTGCAAATTAATCAGCTAGGCTGCCCCATACGAGTCATGTGGTTGCATGATTGACTCAGGTCAAAGACTTGCAAGGTTAAGACCTTAGGATGATCGAAGCAAGACTTCCACATACCCTCTACCCATCGGGCCAACCTTGGCATACTCGCCCCTTGCCACTTGCCCCAATCTAAGTGATTACCACCCTAGTTGATTACCAAGAACCACGTGCCATCAACAAGTCAACATCGTTGCGTGACATGACTCGCCACTACAACTCAACCTCATTGTGTGATCTCACATGACACACAAGTTCATATCATTGTTCCATATTCCATTAGTCAACATTAATTATCAATGATTCAAATACATGTGACGACGTGGCATGGCTAAGCAACTAACACGGTCTAACCATCCCATGTTGATTTAGTATTAACCAACTATAGTGAACCAATCTAAGGTGACAATAGATCATGGCATACAAATGACAAGGTAGGGTATAGATCAATTGGTGGATTAACTAGATCCCAATTTAATTTGAAACAGTTGTATACGTGAAATAGTATGCATTAAAGTAAATCAATATAGCGATTTTATAAACATGGGTTCAACATGATCAAAGCACAACATGCCTTGGAATAGGTTCTGATCCTACTCTAGAACTTGATCTTGAGTTGACGGATCCTCCTCCGAAGCATCGCACAACTCAACGTCTACGCGTACCGAAGGAGAAAAGAAAATAAATACCAAAACAGAGAGCAAATGAATTCCAAAAATCAAATAAAATTCTCCATTAAATAGATCTCAATTTTACAAATTTTTAGACATTTGAATCACCCAAATCCGAGTTAAAAAGAAAAATTTATAGCCTTTCAAAAATTCAACTAATTCTGAAAATACAGAAAATAGAAAATTTGATTTTTCTGAATTATTTTTATACTGAAAAACCACATTACTGCATCATGCTAATGTCAGCATGACAACAGCGATGCCGTGGCCAATCATAGAGTGACACGTGGCATGGTCTACGGACTTGGTGCATGGATCCGCGCCAGCTCACCGTGCTCCCGGTCCATGGTGCCTCGGTGCTCGCGTCTGCCATGCGGCGCGATGTGCTTGGCTGCTGCTTGCGGTTCGATCCGATCCATGGAAGTCCAATCAGACGGCCCAGGTTGAGTGTGATGTGGCGATGTCTTGTCCGCCCGATCAGATCCAACGGTGCACACTAGGAGATGGGGTTTACTGTTGATGCGCATACGTGGTTCGATCTCAGACGCTCGCTCCCGATCCGACGGTCGACGATGCTCCAACTCGACGATGGCGTCACGATGGTGATGCTTTACCAGCAGTGGGGAAGAAGACAATCTTCACGGTGATGACACAGTTTTTCGACGACGTCTCCTCATGGGTTTGACGTGGCGCAACACGGGCAACCCAGATCTGGCATCAAATGCGACCAAGACGGCTTGACGGTGATGAATCACGACGAAAACCACGGCGGCTGTGTCCTCTGCTACAGCGAGCTCTTGCGCGATAATGACGGCGGCTTAGGCGATGGCGCTTTAGGGAAAAAATGTGGCGTGAGCTAGCGATCCTCGAGGACCCAACATCCCCTTAAATACCCTCGGCAAACGCGCTCAAACCGAAACCCTAGGCCCACACGACGACAGCGCGCTCCGAGTCCTACGCGAAGACGACAACTACCAACCGTTCGATCGGCGATCAACGGTCACGATTTCCTGCAACTTGGCACCATCTGAGCCGAATGCGAAATCCAACGGGTATAATCATTAGGGTTTCCACCACGCCATCAACCACCAGATCTTGATCCAACGGTCCATACTCAACGTTCTAGAACTTGGGCCTTGCGTAAACAGTGCTAGGCTTCGGCCTAGTACTGTTCACTCGATTTTTCTGCGATTTCCTATTTAAAATAATTCTAGAAATTCATTTAGTTGTTTTTAGGCAAATAAAATATCAGGAAAAATCCCAGAAAAATCTCAAAAATACTTTGAGACATTTTGGACTGAAATAAAATATTTTTGGTAAAACTTTATATTAACTTTGTATATATTTAATTAGTTTGCTCAAAAGGCCAAAATACATACTTCAAAATAAATTCCAAAAAAATCCAATAAATTCCAGAATTTCACAAAATGCACAAATAACAATAAAAATAATAATATGAAAATTTTAGGATGTTACAACAACCTTTGAATCAGACTCCTGAAATGGGTAAAAGACTCATCCTTTGAGGCCATGAAAAACACCCAAGAGTATCTCAAAAAATCATCAACAATGACAAGAGCATACCACTTCCCACCCACTGACTACACTCTAGCTGAACCAACAGTGTCCATATGTAAAGGCTATCCTGATGCATCAGTCATCACAACAGTGACTGGAGAATGAGAAGCAACAATCATCTTACCATGTCGGCAAGAAGAGCAAACTAAGTCTTTAACCATCTTGAGTTTGGGCAAACCACGAATAAGGTCATGGCTGCTAACTCGGGTCAAATGATCAAATCCAATGTGACCAAGTCTCCTATGTCAGAAGGAGAGATCACGGGACTCTGAAGCAATCAAATAACGGAGAGAGTCTCCAGAGGAAGCAGAAAAATCAGCATGAAAGACTCTCCTATATTTAGAAATCCCACAAACTAACCCTCCTGATGAATCGAGGATTCTACAGGCACTACTCTTGAAGCTTACCTCTAAAGAGTCATCGATAAGCTGAGAAACAGAAAGTAAGTTATACTGTAGCTTACTTACTAAGGCAACATCCTTAAGAATGAAACTCTGATTAATGCAAATAGTATCCTTAGCAATGATTCTACCTGATGAAGCATCCCGCAAACTAATCTATCCTGAAGAATGAAATTCTGATTAATGCAAAAGTGAGCAACTCATCACCAGGGGCTCGAACTAGGGAAGAGAACTAATGAAAGTCACCGGTCATATGATAAGAACAACCAGAGTCGACAATCCAAACATCTCCCTTCCCTCTCTGACGAACCTGATCAAGTCTTAGAAGAGAGAAATGACTTAGTACTGGGATAAAGGGAAGACCTGGGAACCCAATACTGAACCATACGATGCCTCAAGGTGCCAGCCAAGGAAGAAGACTGGATTCTAGTGTCTCTCTTATGCTCAACCCTTACGAGATCAGAACTAGCAATAGCAGAAGATCTAGGAGCTGAAACTGGGTTGGCCCGCCGTGGTGCAAAGGCCGAACCATCCCAGTTAGGCTGCCTGAATCTCCTACCAAAAAACACCTCACGCCGCTAATATCTACCTCAATAGGAAAAATGAGGAATATCAAGAGGACGACGGAAAGACTGACCAGGAACAGCTCCAGCACTAAAACTGGACTGAACAGCTTGAAAATCGAGTCCTGAACGCTACCCAAAAACAGGCGACTCTCTAACCTGTCTAGAAGCAGTGTGTGCTTTAGGAGCACTCAGAGTTTGGGGATGACCCTGAATATCCCTAAGAGCAGCTACATGCTCACACCTTGTAATATTGGGGCGTCTGAAGTAGAAATCTGTCAAATGTCCATCCTTCTAATAGAAGGTGCAAGTATACTTTGCCTTGCTAGAGGCAGAAGTAGCAGGAGGAGCAACCTTCTTATCAAAGATCCCATAGACAACCCCGACAGATATAAACACAGTGGTACTCCCTTAGGAGCTACCACGATCTCACCACTCTTGGAGCCGCACACAATGGTGGGAGGATGCGCCCTAGCATGCTCCAAGTAGTCAAATCCTAGACCCTGATTGAATCGACTAATCTTGGATTGGTCTAGAATGAGATTGAGCTTTTTCTTGCCTCCAACAAACTTCTCGAGAGTGCTCATGAGATACTCACACTCCCGAAAAAAAGAAGCACATGAAGAACAGGGAAGAGTAGAGGAAGAAGAACCAGAAAGAGAAGAACTACCAGCACGTGCATTTTTCTCCCTTAGCACGGCTGCCTCAATTTTGAGGGCCTCACAAGAAACGCAAGGGGCATTTCTAATCCTAATGGTCTGGACCTCAAACTTCTTCCTAAGTTTGACTTGGATTTTATCCAAGTCCCCCTCAATCTCAGCACATCGCAAGCAACTTTCTTGTGACTTAGCTAGTAAGTCCTTAGCAAGATTAGCACACTTGACATTTAAAGATTCATTGTCAAGTTTTAGTTGCTTACAGCCCTCACATGAGCTGACTGAGTCCTTAGAAGCATGTATTTCAAGTTCATCGTTTCTAGAAGAAAGCTTCCTAAGGTGATCGCTCATGGCATTAATTTCAGAAAGCAATTTAGGGCAATTTTGACATGAGGGAGTAGAGTGAGCATGAAGAAAACTAGCCTCAATAGGAATAGCGTCAACAGAACTAGTGCTAGCATTCTTCAACCTAAGACCATCAAGTTCAGCAAGCATACTATCATGTATAGTCCTTAGGTTTTCTAGCTCCTCAAGCAAGGCATCACACAAAGACAAGTCATCAATGACTCGGGACGAGAAGATCTAAGAGAAGCTAACTCCTGAGTCAAGGTACCTACTTCCTTCTCTAGCACCATACATCTAGCTCTAGCCCTAGCATGAAATTTTCCTAATTTGCAAAAAGCATCATTGAGCTGGTCATAGGAGGGTACCTCGTCCGAGTCGCTATAGAGCTCGTTGTAGCTGATGCCGTTGGCATCTGTCATAAAGCACATGCCAGTGAAGTCATCACTGCCTTTCTTTTCTTACGATTCATCCTCGTCCTCGTCGCTCTATGTCTCCGCGTCAGAGAGGTTGATGTCATCAAGTGCGGCGAGGACGCGGTGGACGAGCTTCTTGTTCTTTGAAAAGTTGTAGTACTTCTTCTCACACGCCGGCTCGTGAACTGAAAGCTTCTTGTTGCGGTTCTTATCAATGCAATTGTTCTTTGTTGAACCGCCGGTGTCATTCTTGGCCTTCTCCAGTTTGGGGCAATTCTTCCGAATGTGGTTGGGGCCATCACATTCGAAGTAAGTGATCGTGCCACCTCTCTTCCTCTCTCTTACCCTTTTGTATGCATGAGAGAATTTGCGAGCTAAAAGTGCAGGCTTGTTTTCTAGAAATTTTTCCAGTTGGTAATCGCTTAGCTCGCAAAGGGTGGAGAGGGAAAAACCAATAGAAGAATCAGAAGAAGATCCAATGGGATTGGTGACCAAAGCCATCGACTGAGATTTCGTCTTTCGAGAGATGACATCGATCTTGTCAGGGATCGGTACCCTCGCCAAGTGTAAGCATCCCCCCGGGGCGTCGTGGTGGCTTTTCGCGGGCCTGGGGGCTCATCTCCAACCTGGGAGGTGCTCTCCTGATGTTCGGGATCGGGACCAACGAGCTCGGGCAGAGGCACAAGGGCATGCACCATCCCCCTCGACCTCGACACCTCTACGCCCTTCAGAGAAAAAGACTTCTGTATCTATTTGCACCAAAATTTGGCAAGTTGGTCAAAATCGGCTATAAAGTCAAACACGCGGAAATTAACTGACAGGTTGGAAAGATTTGAGGATATTTGGTAACAGCAAGATCTTTAAGGAAATAACTATCTGAGATAAGGCCGATACAGATCAGGATTTGAACGTTTTGTAAAAGGATATGATCGGCCGACGGGTATAAAAGAAGGATCGAAGCAAACTGCGAGGGACAACAACACAATACAATCAACCAGCCTTTACTTTCTTACTTTTTCCTGTCGACTAGGAGTAGCGTTTGTAACTTAGTCTTTGTAATTCGATCTTGATCAATAAAGTTGCGCATTGTCGATTGTTGATCTTCTTCAAATTATGCCCCAGGTTTGATTTGTTCTGATTTTGTTGCGCATCGCCTTATTCAGGATCAATATACCTTTATCCTCTGATTAGCCTTAATCGGCTAATTAGACTTATCCTATTACTTTGATCTTGATCGGCTTCAAGCTGATCGAGTCTAAGCCGATTGATCTTTACGATCGGCTTTGTGAGAATTTTATATATTTTTACCTTGTCGGTTACAAGTCAAATCGACTGGCACGCTCTGAACCAGGTGTTCATCTGGTGTGCTGTTATCAGAAACCCTACTTCAAGTTTTTGACGCCAACACACTCTTGGCATGCCCAGTGGGACCATGTCTTCATCAGGTTAGTCGATTCCACCATTCGATCTCAACACAGAAGCTATAATCGTCCCAACAATGGACGATTTGACTGCAGAACAACGTCAAGAGATTAAAGATCGAAAAAATGAGCTTGAGGAGATGATGCTAAGATGTTGTCAGAAACCCTACTTCAAGTTTTTGACGCCAGACGTGGCGTCACTCAAACATCCGCCTTGCCGACGGTCAACACCCTGGGAGATGCGGGTGTCACAGAACCAGTAAGCCGATATCTGCCTGCTCAAGCCGAGTTATCGGCTATGATTAATCAGTCTGTGAACCATGCCTTAATAAACCAATCATCGGTCCTTGTTACTACGCTTAAGCTAATGATAGCAAACAGTGTTAAAACTATAGCCCAGGAATTAGCCTCGTCAGGTAGTCTGCTCGACCCATTGCAAGCTCTGCCAAATTACCCTGTTTTTTCAGTAGCACAAAATACGCAGGGCACAATGGCCGATCCTAAACCATCGGCTATAACCTCACCTCCTACCATGATGCCTACTCAGCCCACCATCATATTGCCAAGAGACCCTCAGCCAAGTGGGGTGAGCCATTACCATGCCTACACCGACGCCGTTAAATTAGACACATCAACAAATCTGCCGTCGTCGGCCCCGTTCTATGCTTTTCCACAATCGGTTTCACATCCGATTGGGCTTGAGAGATACCCACATGAACCTTCCCAGCTTAGAAATCCAGGACCACATAGGGTAGTAACCTATTCAGAACCTTTTGTACCAGTAACGGAACCCCAAGTCAGACATAATCGACACGATCAGTACACTCGTATGCCGATGGCTCAACATAATTGGCAACCCGAGCTTGCACTCAGGGGGCAGAATGCCAACTATGACCAACATTATCAAGGGCCTGCTGTGCCAATGGCCGATAATGCAAATTGGGCCAATCAAATCTCCACTGTCTTGAGTGATCAATTCGGCATACAACCAAAAGGAAAGGTTGTCAGCTACAGAAAGTCGTATCCTGATTACATAGATCGCATGCCTTACCCTCACAATTACAGAGTCCCAGATTTTGTAAAGTTCTCTGGTGACGACTCAATTACTACCTTGGAGCACATCGGACGCTTCATCGCTCAATGCGGCGAAGCAGCTCAGTCCGATGGGCTAAAAATAAGATCATTCCCGTTATCACTGTTCAGGGCAGCCTTTACTTGGTTTACCTATTTGCCTCCAAATTCGGTCCACTTATGGAACGATTTGGAAAGCCGATTCCACGAATACTTTTTCTCAGACAGTCTGGAACTCAGGATTTCCGACCTAAGTTCTATTCGCCAGAGGTTTGGAGAATCGGTGACTGATTATATTAAAAGATTCAGAGAAATTAGAAATCGGTGTTTTAGTATTACATTGCCCGATAACCAGCTCGCTGATTTGGCTTTTCAAGGGTTAATTCCACCACTTAGAGGGAAATTTGGAGGGCAAGAGTTCACAGATCTAAGCCATTTGGTTCATCGTGTGTCAGCTCAAGAAAGCCGATTCCCAGATAATAAAACGTTCAAACATAGATTTAAGATTAACGGCAATAAAGAAAAAGATAAAATTAAAGTTAACATAGTCGACTATTGTCCGAGCGATTCTTCAGAAGATGATGAAGCAGAAATAAATATAGCCGAATAGGTAAAAGGGTCTAAAAAGTCCTTAGTCTGTTCTTGGCTAAAGCTGACTAGAAATAAGTCGGAAGTTCAGTATGCCTTTGATGTTTCCAAGTGTGATCGTATTTTTTATCTATTATTGTAAGAAAAGATAATACGGTTGCCCGAGGGACATGTCATCCCATCGGCTGACGAGATCAAGAAACTCAGGTATTGCAAGTGACACCATTCATTTTCTCACAATACTAATGACTGCAATATTTTCCGTCAACAGATCCAGTCGGCTATCGAGGATGGTCGGCTAAAATTTGCTGATGAGCCGACCATGCAAGTTGACGCTGATCCATTCCCAATAACATGGTTCAATGTTCGGCTAAAGGAAAGGAGCCGATGAATGATGAGCCAAAGAAGGATCGGCAAGTCAACATTCAGTCGAATTCAAACGGCGGCCAGACATTGAAAATTACAATTGGCTCATTACAAATAGAAGCCGATCATGAAGGAAAAAATTCGAGAACCATTAAACCCAAGGGAAATCCTCAGGTGGGTAAATGGAACAAAGCTGAAAAATCACCATCAAGGCAGTCAGCTAAAAGACCGGGACCAACGTTTTCACAATTGATGGAGAAATATGAAAGAATGAATAGCCGACCACGATATCCTATTCGCCGGTCGGATAATTTATATCACACCGAAAATGTGGAGAGAGCACATAGAAGGTGTCCCTTTTGGCAGTTTTGCTGGGAAAGGGGAGTAGCATTGCCATCACCGTATACGTGCCCGATGGAGCATTATCCCCGAGACGATTGGCCAAGACAATCGGCTAGAAATAGGTTGTCTGGGCCAATTCGAGATCAAGGCGAAGGTTAAAGAAGGCCTGTTCATGAAAGAATATCCCAACCCGATCAGGCACTAGACCAGGTCGAAACACAAAAGCCCACCTCAGACCAGGAAGATTTGGCTAGCCAGATACGAAAGCCAATAGAGCCCAAGCCTAGATGGTGTCCATCTGGCCTTAGCCGATCGCAGCACAGATGGCTTTCGAGGCTAAGGACGCAGGAGATCCGAGAAGCCGACGCCGAAAAACAGAGAGATGAGACGTTCAATGAGCTTCGCCCGATCAAGGTTATTAAGAAAGAGTGGAGAAAAAAAGGAGCCGGTCGAGGAAGATTTTGAGTCGGCAGATGATCTAGATTCTCCTATGATTAGGGACGACACACCCCTAATGGATGTCAATATGGTGTTCACATTGCCAGCCGAATTCAAAATTAAAACTGAGTCGGCTAAAAAACTTTTGCTCAATCATGTTCAGGCATTCAAAACGCCATCTTTGAAAAACCAAGAGATGATCATCGGCGTCTGAAACCATTGTATCTGAAAGGATATATAAATGGAAAGCCGATATCAAGGATGCTGGTGGACGGTGGAGCTACGGTGAACCTGATGCCCTATACGACTTGCAAGAAACTGGGTAAGTCCGATGAAGACTTGATTAAAACTAACATGGTTCTAAATGACTTCACAGGCGATCCCACCGAAGCCAAAGGTGTCATGGTTATAGAACTGACTGTCGGCAGTAAAACTTTGCCGACCGCATTCTTTGTCATTGACGCCAAAGGAAACTAAAGCGTTCTGCTTGGAAGAGATTGGATTCACGCCAACTGCTGTATCCCGTCGACTATGCATCAAGCGCTTGGCAAGTGGAACGGAGAGGAAGTTGAAATTGTCACGGCAGACACATCGGCTCATATTGCCATGGCTAGTTCTGATGTGAATTGGCAACATGAAGAAGCCGGATGCATATCGGGAAAAACACTAGAAGACTACGATTTCATCTGCGTGATCAAAACAGGACTTGTGCCGATCAGTGTCAAGCCAGGCACGTTTGATCGAGCAAACGAAGTATTACGCCGATAGGGACAAGAAAAACAGTGAAGGCATTACAAGACAAAATGCAAAGCTATCGGCAAACAACGGATAGCTATGAGGCTATAGAAGACTTTCAAGAGATTGAAAAGTTGGGTCAAGGCTTCACGTCTACTGATCTGCTTGAAGAAGTTGATATAGGTAGTGGTGATAGAAAAAGACCAACTTTTATTAGCGCGAAATTAGATGTAAAATATAAAGAAAAGTTGATCAAAATTCTTAGAGAATATAAAGATTGTTTTGCTTGGGAGTATCACGAGATGCCTGGTTTAAGCCGACAATTGGTAGAACATCGGCTACCCAT
Organism: Otatea glauca; assembly: GCA_036346275.1. NCBI lineage: Eukaryota > Viridiplantae > Streptophyta > Magnoliopsida > Poales > Poaceae > Otatea > Otatea glauca. Next base: position 22,786,183 of record CM070725.1, on the reverse strand, counting down.
TAAACAAGGTTATCGGCCATTTAAACAGTACCCTAGGCGTTTTAATCCGGCCCTGTATAAAATTATAAAAGAAGAAATAGAGCGATTGTTGGAGGATAAATTTATAAGGCCTTGCTGATATGCGGAGTGGGTTTCCAACATTGTTCCAGTCATGAAGAAAAATAAAAAACTTCGAGTATGTGTCGACTTTAGAGATTTGAACAAAGCGACACCAAAAGATGAATACCCGATGCCAATAGCCGATATGCTTATCGATGATGCATCAGGGAATAAGATCATAAGTTTTCTGGACGGGAATGCCGGATACAATCAGATATTCATGGAAGAAGCCGATATACCGAAAACAGCTTTTAGATATCCTGGTGCCATAGGTTTATTCGAGTGGACGGTTATGACTTTCGGTTTAAAGAACGCTGGGGTGACATATCAGCGAGCCATGAATCTGATTTTTTATGACTTAATCGGCCACATCGTTGAAATATATATCGATGATGTCGTAGTGAAGTCTGCAGATGACTTGCAACATTTGGCCGATTTAGAAAAGGTTTTCCAGAACATAAGATCACATGGCTTGAAGATGAATCCTTTCAAATGTGCATTTGGCGTGTCGGCTGGGCAATTTTTGGGCTTTATGGTACATGAAAGAGGTATTGAAGTCAATCAAGCAAGAGTTAAAGCCATAGTCAATACAATGCCCCCAACATGCAAAAATGAATTGCAGAAGTTGATCGGCAAAATTAACTATCTCCGAAGGTTTATCTCGAATCTCTCTGGTCGGATTCGTGCTTTTACCCCACTTTTGAAATTAAAGTATAATCAAGAATTCATGTGGGGAACCGATCAGCGAAAGTCTTTCGACGACGTCAAAGACTATTTAGCCAACCCTCCGGTTTCGGCTGCGCCACGAAAAGGGATTCCTTTCAGGTTATATATATCGGCTGAGGACGAGACTATCGGGTCTGTCTTAGCACAAGAAATCAATGGAAAGGAAAGGGTTATCTTTTATTTGAGCCGACGCCTTCTTGATGCTGAAGTCAGGTATCCTTTCATCGAGAAATTATGCTTGTCTTTATATTTCTCATGTACAAAGTTAAGACATTATATTTTAGCATCGGCTTGTAAAGTAATCTTTAAAATCGATGCTATAAAATATATGTTATCAGCTCCGATACTACGAGGTCGACTTGGCAAATGGGCTTATGCCTTGATAGAGTTCGACCTGATTTACGAATTGGCTAAAGCGGTTAAGGGGCAAGTTCTAGCAGATTTTATAACAGGACATGACACTATTGCCGATTTGGTATCTGTAGCCCCTTGGCAATTGTTTTTTGATGGGTCTGTATGCAGAGAAGGCGATGGAGTTGGTATAGTGCTCATATCACCTAAAGGGCATAATTTCGAATTCGTATTTCGGCTACATAGCCGATGCTCAAGTAATCAGGCAGAATATGAAGCGTTGCTCAAGGGTTTGCAATTATTAGAAAACATCGGAGTAAGTACGGTTGAGGCATACGGGGATTCTATGTTAATTGTAAAGCAAATAAAAGGAGAATAACAATGTGGAGATGAAGTACTGCTGAAATATTTAGAACAATGCTTCGAGATTATCGGCTCATTTACATCATTTTCTATCGGTCATGTCCCTCGAGAATTGAACGATAGAGCTAATGCCCTGGCTCAACAAGCATCGGGGTATAAAGACTTTGGCCGATATCAGGTAGTCGAATTAGTAGACAAAGCCGTCATGTGCGTAGATACTGGGGATTGGAGAACACAAATAAAAAAGTACCTGATCGACCCATCTAAGCCGACAGAACACAAGGTTAGGCAACAAGCTTTAAAGTACATTGTTATGGACGGTATATTGTATTATCGGACGATAGAAGGCTTGCTGTTGAAATGTCTTGGAGCCGAAGAAGCATGGGTGGTAATGGGTGAAGTACATGAAGGTATTTGTGGATCTCACCAGTCGGCTCACAAGATGAAATGGATCCTTAGGCGAACAGGCTATTTTTGGCCGACGATGCTAGAGGATTGTTTTAAATATTATAAAGGTTGCCAAACTTGTTAGAAATTTGGCAATATACAATCAGCACCGGCATCGGCTTTACACCCAATTATCAAGGCATGCCCGTTCAAAGGTTGGGGAATAGACGTAATCGGCCAAATATTTCCTGCTTCAAGTAAAGGCCACAAGTTTATTTTGGCCGCAACCGATTATTTCTCTAAATGGGTTGAAGCTATACCACTCAAGAAAGTGACCAGTGTCGAAACCATCGGTTTTGTTAATGAGCACATTGTCCATCGGTTTGGAATACCGCAAACAATTACGACCGATCAAGGTACAGTGTTCATGTCTAATGAGTTTCAGAGTTACGCGACAAGTCTGGGGATTAAACTGTTGAATTCATCCCCATACTACGCTAAGGCTAACGGACAAGCCGAGTCGTCCAACATAACGCTAATTAAGTTGATCAAAAGAAAGATTGATGAAAAACCAAGGAATTGGCACTCAACTCTATCGGAGTCGCTTTGGGCAAATCAGCTAGCTTATCACGGAGCAACGAAGCTTTCACCTTACCAGTTGGTGTATGGTCAAGAAGCTGTTTTACCCGTAGAGATCAACTTTGAATCCATACGAGTAGCCAGACAAACGGTTTGTCGGCTCAGGATTATAACAATTCGATGATCGACAACTTGGATGAGTTGGCAGAATTAAGTTTGTCCACACTTGATCGGCTTAAGAAGAATAAAATCAGGGTTGCAAAGGCATATAATAAAAAGGTTATGCCTAAATCTTTCGATCAAGCCGATTTAGTATGGAAAACGATATTGCCAGTTGGTTCGAAAGATAACCGATTCGGAAAATGGTCACCTACGTGGGAAGGACCATACAAGGTTAATCGGCTAGTCGGTGGAAATTCGTATGTAATAGAGACGTTGGAAGGGTATGTATTGCCTAAAGCTATTAACGGGAAATATTTAAAGAAATACTATCCTAGCGTTTGGTTTGGAGCCTAGCCGGCTAAGGATCACGTTCAAAAGGCCTAGTTAACATGATGCTGTTAATCGGCTAAAAGGATTGCAGACTCAGAAGATACAATTACTAGAAAGCGAAATTAAAATCGGTTAAACAGCCGATTATAAGAGTTACAAAAGTATTCAGACAAGTATTTCCAAAACAACCAACAGAAGTTTTACATTTCAAGATTTAATGTTGGATGCCTGAGCCCGGGAGACTTGCGCCTAAAGCCGATAGTGCACCAGGAGCCTTTGCATGCGATCGTCTTCTTTTGCGCTCCCTGGCACCGGCACCACTTTGGTCATTTGCTTTTTTACGCTGACCACGGCCATTGCAAGTCCCAGCTTCTGATCCTTGATAGCCGATGAAGTTTTCTCAAGGGTTTGCTGGCCTTCTGTGATTAGCTTCTCCGTCTTGGCCAATTCTTTCATGAGAAATTTCTTAGTCGATTCAAGCTGACCGAGGGAGTTCGTCGTGGTCTTCATCAGTTCTGTATCAGCATCAAACTTCTATTTCTTGGCCTTGGCGTCGGCGACGAGCTCATCCAAAAGTTTCTGGTCGGCTTCTTGAGCTTCGCGTCGGGCTATTCTTGCCTCAGCTGCCTCCACTTCAGATTTCCTCTCGTCCAGATGGTAGACGTTGAGGAGAGCCTCCATGGCCTCTGGTGGCAGATCGGCTTCAACCGCTGCCAAAGCATCTCGGATCGATTGGTTGTTTGCCAGGATCTCTGATTGCAGACTCATAACCAGGTCAAAAAGCTTGTTTAGTTTTTCTTTCGTGCCTAGGGTAGAGGTGACTGCAACCGACGCCTCCTTCGATACTTTGAGGATTTTCCTGATCTCGGTGTCGTAGTCATCAGTGGCAATGATCTCCGGGTCATCAAGATCGGCCAAGGAGAAGCCCAACATATTTGTCAGGTCAGAAAGCTCCGGCAGATCGACGGTTAGAGCTGTTGGAATCGGCCGTAGTGGAGAGAGTGGCGCAGAAGAGATCTTCGGAAGATCGGCCAAGATCTTTGCGACTTGAGCTGATTGTGTCGGCTAAAGGAAGTAAAATAAAGGGTAAGCCGACGTATTGAAAGACATAAGATACTTAACGAAAGGTACGATTTTTTTCCTCTCCAGTAGACGACGCATGTGGTGAACTCTCGCCACTCTGCTCATTGGGCTTAGGGACCCTCTTGGCAGCAGCTTTGGTATACTTTCGCTTTTTTTCTGAAGAGTTTATCGGATAAATAAATCTAGTCAGATGAAAATTGGTAGAAAATTAAAAGAAAGCCGATAAAAGACTTACTGGGTTGTTTCTGTTTCTCTAAGTCCGACAGAGATGGGCTCTGAATACCCAAGGACCCAAAGGCGTAACCTGTGATGGCAGTTGATTGTTGCTGTCTCTTGGGTTGGCCGTCGCCCGATGGGCCTGAAGCCGCCCTCTTTCCAACAGCCTTGTTCTACAGAGAAGGAACAAAATTAAATTCGAGGTAGGCTTCATAAAATACAAAGTGGAAAAATTTAGACTCTAGGCCGATACCTCTCCAGAAATATCTACGTTCGTGTTAGTATATCCAGACGAAGTGGCCTCACTGCAAGAATTAGCGTTAGATACTAACATCAGCTCCAAAAGATTTGGAAAAAATTCATTGATGATGTTCAACGGAGACTTTGACCGATAGAGAGCTTCTGCAATTTTGACCACCATGAAGTGTAACCTCCTGCCCTTCTGGTATTTAGGAAAAAGTGTGGCAAAGACTGAACTTGCAGGTCATCGGCTACTTCAAGGACAATCTCAGCCGATATAGCATTACAGACTCTAGCTCTTGGCTCAAGCCGATCAAGAAGCTGAAAACTTGGTATCACATGACCAAATCCCAGTTGCCTTGCATAAACAGATGGGTGATAGAATTCGTATGACGGCTGGAATGTCCGATTTCTTGTGTGGAGACCAGCATGAAGAATGCAAGGGGAAATGAAGATTTTATACAACTCGAGTGTCTCCTGGGGCATTGAAGAACTGTCGGCTTCAAGATGTAAGAATGAAGGCCATGGAAAATCGGCCACACCGCTATAAGTAAAAAAGTCCCGCTGTCTCAGATGTTCATCGCTCAGGTGAAGAAAGAAAGACAAGTATTTTCTCGAATTGACAGCGGTGATTTTTGTCTCATTACCAGAACACATGATGAATCGTTCACCAAACGATCGACTCGCTTGATATTGAGGAATGGCACTCTCCGGGTTGTCTTCTCTTGGGAAGGCCGTATCATCACTAGGCTCTAAATCAAAGGGTCGGCTAAAAAAGCAGTACAGCCAAACCTGAATAAACCATAAGGGGCCGCCCACATTGCCTACAGTGAAATCGGCAAAACCCGTATAAAACCGACTTCTAATAATATGCATCATTTGGTACACTGCTCCCAGGAAAGTTTTTCCATGCGCCAGCCGACTGCCCTCTACCAATCCTTCTGCAATTGTCTGATATACTTGGGTTGGTCCTAATGAAGCCCCGCAGAACAAAAATCGGTCAAGCCAGAGGTTAAGGAAAGCAACGTGCTCTTCGTCCGATACTAATCCATTTACTTTATTGTTATTGGCAACATACTTGGACCAGCCTTCACCTTTGGACTGAATAAATTTATATTTGGGTTTGGCACTAAAGGCTGATATTTGTTCCCCATCTGGCCTCAGGCAGCAAAGTTGAGCGACATCCAGCAAGGTTGGGCCTACCAGACCGGTGCGGAACATGAAGGCGTTAAAAGCATCCGACCAGAAATAGCAAGCCGTGGCCACCAAGGGCTCATTAGCCACTGGATCGGCTAAACTCAAAGGAATGCACTCGGCTATACCCATTCTCTCCCAGGATTCTCTTTTTTGGGCCGCTACCCGATTATACTAGTTCTTCCACCCTTTAAGTGAAGTCGGTCAAGCCCTAAAACTCTTACTCCAACCCTCAATATTATACCCTCTAGCCGATAAAGTAAGGCGAGTTACTTCTTGATCAAAAATCGTAGCCGCGTCTAAGTTTCCTAGAGGGCCAAGGAAAAACTGATCAACATTGTTGGGGATCGGGATTAGTACCTGGGAAGGATCCATTCAGTCGATCTTGGTGTTAAAAAGCCGATTGACTTAGAGGAGAGGTCAAGCAGAACAAAGAAGCCGATTGATTCAGATGAGAAGCCAAGCAGGAGGAAGCCGATTGTGAAGATCACGAGAGCTCGAGCGCGTGGAAAATGACCGAGGCGGGGGCCACATTTTATAGCAAGGTGAAAAAACTGAAGCGGCGGGAAATGAATATCAAAAGACGCGAGTAGTTAAAGCGCACTGCATGCATGTCAGAAAATTAAGACGCAAATCAAGCAGCAGTTACTGAACAAAGTTCAACAGTTAGCCGATGGGAAAAGCCGATTATTGCGATTTTTGATAGATGACAAGTCATCTCTCAAAAATGGGGGCATATGTTTGCACCAAAATTTGGCAAATCAGTCAAAATCGGCTATAAAGTCAGACACGCGAAAATTAACTGACAGGTTGGAAAGATTTGAGGATATTTGGTAACAGCAAGATCTTTAAGGAAATAACTATCCGAGATAAGGCCGATACGGATCAGGATTTGAACGTGTTGTAAAAGGATATGATCGGCCGACGGGTATAAAAGAAGGGTCGAAGCAAACTGGGACAACAACACAATACAATCAACCAGCCTTTACTTTCTTACTTTTTTGTGTGGACTAGGAGTAGCTTTTGTAACTTAGTCTTTGTAATTCGATCTTGATCAATAAAGTTGCGCATCGTCGATTGTTGATCTTCTTCAAATTACGCCCCAGGTTTGATTTGTTCTGATTTTGTTGCGCATCGCCTTCTTCAGGATCAATCTACCTTTATCCTCTGATTAGCCTTAATCGGCTAATTAGACTTATCCTGTTACTTTGGTCTTGATCGGCTTCAAGCTGATCAAGTCTAAGCCGATTGATCTTTACGATCGACCTTGTGAGAATTTTATATATTTTTACCTTGTCTGCCATGTGTCAAATCTACTTGCACGCCTCTGAACTGGTGTTAAATGCAGTGCTTTGTTGTCGAAACCCTACTTCATGTTTTTGACGCCAACAGTATCAATTTATTTATCTCGTGTAAAAACTCTCCCCTGCGTGAGAATCAGCGCTCTACCTGCCCCTGTGTGGGAACTAGGGTTCAATAGCTCCTGTCAAGCTCTCCACAGCTCCTGTCAAGGTCTCAACAGCTCTCGTAAAGCTCTCAGCGACTATTGACGCCTCTCGTCAGCCCCCGTCAACTCGTCATGGGCTCCTGACGTCAGCCTCGAGACCATGCAGCAAGGATCCCGGAGGGCTACAAAACCAACGGATCGCCCCGACCAAAAAAAAGAGGGGAGAAAGACAAGAAGTAGAAAAAAGAAGGAAGACACAACGAATAGAACACACAACACACGCCAAAAACACAACACAGTAGGGCGGCGGCGAGAAAAGGGATGCTCGAGCTCCCCCTCGCGGCCAGGCTTCTGAGCGGCCCCTAGCTCGGGCCCTATTTGTATTCTCTCACAGAACTGCATATACACCTTTCACCTCAGGGCAAGACTGGAGTAGAGCTGTTACCCGACCTCGAGGGCTCGAACCAGTATAAACCTCATGTTCAGTGCTTCTTCCCCGACGTACATTCTGCGACGCTAGGCACCTCTGAATAAGCACGACTTCGGGCCTCGCCCCCGAACGATCTCCTTGCATCCCCCCTTTCTGCGGTCGACAGTCCCGATCATCGACAGCTGGTGCCCACCTTTAGGTTCGACGACGACATGTCATGATCAGCAAGGCTGGACTCGATCGACACTCCCGAGTGTGAAGGCTCCACCTCCATGTTCTCGCCTTCGCCGCTGCCGTACGAACGCCTGGCCTTCATGGCCGGCAGCCGCGAGGCAAGCGCGGGGACGAGTGACGGTGACCTAGAAGCCCCGGAGGAGGCGCGTCGATTGGTCTAGGTTGCCATCAACCAGGCCATCACCGCCCTCCGACGGGAGGGGTGTGAAGGGCTCCGCACCTCGTCCAGGCACCGCAATCCTACTCGCCTAGACGATCCCAACCGAGAACGTTTGCGGGCCATCGCCCGGGTCATGGCCGATCCTACCCGGGCGGGGTCGGCCCTCTTTCGCTGGTCCCTTATTGAGGAGCTTGGCAGAGCGGCCGATGAGGTCACGCCCTCGTAGCAAGAACGGCACTGGCCCCTCGAGCCTCGCTCCCTAAAAAGCGACGACAGTTCATCACGTGGCCACCGCCGCTCTCGCCGGCCGGCTCCGTACACGCGGGCCTGGAGCACGCCGCAGCCGTCCCCACCTCACTGGGACCCAGGCCTGGTGCATGGGCGTCCCTGCGGTCAGCAGAGAGGCAGTAGCAGTCGCTTAAGTAGTGACGCTTCCGGAGGCCTGTCTTCGGATATTCCGCCCAGGTATCAGAAGGTTCACGATCATCGCCGTCCTAACGACGCCCTCCTTAACCGCCAGGGCCGTCGCGAGGTGCACCGTTGGCTCGATTTTGATCGCCTCGCCATGGAAACTCCAACCATAGCAGCGGCGACAGCGTTGCCCCGACCTACGGCTGCCCAGCGTACTCCGTCGGCCTTCGTCGGGTGCGCTGGACGGCTCGGTTCAAGCCCGCCTCGATGGAGCGGTTCAATGGGACCAAGAATCCCGATGAATTTCTCACAATCTACTCCACCGCGATCCTGGCAGCCGACGGGGACGAGGCTGTAATGGCCAACTACCTCCCTACCATCCTGGACGGCGCTGCTTGCACCTGGCTTTTTAACCAGGCCCCCGGCGCCTTCCGGCCATGGCGCCAGGTGCGAAGCGCCCTTCGGTCAAACTTTCAGAGCTGCTAGAGCACACTGGATGAGAAAGGGACCTGGATCGCATCATCCAGGGCAAGGGCAAACCTCTCCGTGACTTTGTTCGTCGGTTCACCCGCGCAAGAAACTTAATCCCGAACGTCTCCGGCGATGCCGTCGTCAAGGCCTTCAATTTCAGCGTCCGAGACAGGCGCCTCACCGAGGACCTGGAGATCACCGCCAACCTCAGTGTCCACAGATTGTTCCGGATGGCGGAACGTTGAGTGGACGCAGACGACGTTGTTCGTTGGAAATGTGACTACGACCAGGGCAAGCTCAGCCGCATCCCTGGCGAGGCCAGGCCATCTGGCGCCAAGGACGCTGGCCCAGACCCACGCAGCAAGAAGTGAGGGTAGGGTCACCGCGATGGCGGCGACCAGCTACGCGTGGTCGCCGGGCGCGAGGTGATGGAGGTGCGGCAACCCGACCACAATGAGCCTCAACCTCGGCGCGGTTAGCCACGACATCCCCAAGCGCAACGTCAACCCCAACAAGGGTAGCGTTGCGCCGCGCCATAGCAGGGACAGCATCGGGCCGACCTCCAGCGGGGCGTCGCCCGACCTCACGCCAATGAGGCTAGGCCCGGGTATGACCCGGACAAGTTCTACCCGTTCCACAGAGCCCACAGCCATGACCTGTAGAGCTGTAGAATGTGGCAGTTCAAGATGGATGCCTTCTACGACGGGAATGGAGAGATGCCCACGCTCCTGAAAGGGGACGAGCTGTCCGACAGGGACGGTGCCCACGAGGGCCCAGAGGGCCTCGACCTGGAATTCCAGCAGGGCGATCGCCGCATCGACATGATCTTCGGTGGTTCGTCCGCATACCAATCCTGGCGCGAGCTCAAAAACGTCGCGCACACCGTATATCAAGCTTCGGCCGGGAAGCCCGATGACTAGCCTTGTAAATGGGCTGGTGTTCTGATCACCTTCTCCCGGGACGATGCTCCCCCAGGGATGTCCAAGGACCTTAAGATCGCCCTGGTTGTGGCCCCGACCATGAGCAACACCGGTCGAGAGGGTTATGGTTGACGGAGGGAGTTCCCTCAACCTACTCTTGGCTAGCACGCTGGACCAGATGTAGATCCCCCGGTCAAAGATCAGGAGCATAGCGGTCCCCTTCTTCGGCATCGTGCCGTGAAGTTCGACCACTTCACTCGGGCACGTGGTCCTGCCCATCACCTTCGGTGACACGGCGAACTTCCGCACCGAGCTAATCACCTTCGAAGTGGTGGACGGAGATCTCCCTTACAACGCCATCCTCGGGCGGTCGGCTTTGATCAAATTCATGGCGACGAACCATTACGGCCACCGTTGCATGAAGCTCCCCGGGCCTCAGGGCATCATAACCGTCTGTGGCGACCTCAAAGTGGCGCACTACTGCGAGGAGAAAGCCCTGGCAATCGCGGGCATACTCCCCCAACGGGGTCCCGAGTTAACGCTAAAGGACGCCCGCCGAAAGGCAGTGATCCAACCCAGCGGCCCGACCAAGGCCGTCTAGCTCGAAGAAGGCGACTCGGACAAGCGCGTCCACCTCGCTCCCTAGCTCAACCCGAAATAGGAGCTCGAGCTCGTCACGTTCCTTCGCGCCAATAAGAGCATATTCGCGCGGGACCGGCAGACATGCCGAGGGTCCCGAGGGAGGTGATCGAGCATAAATTGCAAACAAGGCCTGGCTGTAGTCCCGTGCACCAAAAGCAATGGCGTTTTCCCCCCGAGAAGGTAGCAATAATCAGGGAACACCTCGACCGACTCCTTAAAGCCGGTTTTGTTCATGAGATTGATTACTCCGAATGGCTGGCCAACCCGGTGATCGTGCAAAAGAAATGCGGAAGTGGAAGATGTGTGTCGACCACACGGGTTTGAATTCGGCGTGCCCGAAGGATAACTTTCCTCTTCCGCGCATAGACCAGATCATGGACTCCACCGCCAATGCTAAGATGCTAAGTTTCTTCGATGCCTACTCTGGCTACCATCAGATCAGGCTCGCGACAGGCGACGAGGACAAAACGGCCTTCACCACGCTGTTTGGAACGTTCTGCTTCACCACTATGTCGTTCGGCCTATGCAACACGGGGGTGACATTCCAGTGGCTGATGTCCAGGACCTTCGACCCCCAGATTGGACGGAATCTCGAGGTCTATGTCGACGACATCATCGTCAAAAGCTCTTCTAAAGCTGGCCACGTCGACGATCTCACAGAGACCTTCGCCAACCTAAACAGGCATGAAATCAAGCTCAACCGCGAGAAGTGCGTCTTCGGCGCAACCTCGGTCAAGGTGCTTAGCTACATGATCGGGGGCTCAGGGGTGGTCCCAAACCCAGAGAAGAACGAGGCGATCGAGAGGATGACCGCCCCGACATCAACAAAATTGGTTCAATGCCTCGCCGGCCGTGTGGCCGCCCTTAGCCGGTTCATATCAAGGCTCAGGGAGCGCGGGCTGTCATTCTTCAAGGCCCTGCGCTAGCATCGGGATTTCGAATGGACCCCCGAAGCCCAGCGGTCCTTCGATGAGCTGAAATCGAATCTCTCGAGCTGCCCATCGCCACGACCTTCAGGTGAACGAGGCTTTGCTCTACCTCGCGTCGTGGGCGCAGCCGCCGGCACCATCCGGTGGCGAACGGGATGGCTGGCAGCAGCCAAGCTACTACATCAGCGAAGTGCTTCACGGATCGAAGCGCTACCCCCAGGTCCAGAAGCTACTCTACGCTCTCTTCATGGCCTCGCGCAAACTCCGACATTACTTTCAAGCGCAAGTTGTGGTCGTTTCGAGTGGGTTCCCGCTCGGCGAGATCCTAAAGAACCCGGAAGCAGAAGGCCATATTGCCAAATGGGCCATGCAATTAGTCAAATTCGACATTCGGTTTGTGGTGCGCTCCACCATCAAGTCGCAGGCGCTCGCCGACTTCGTGGTCGAGCAAACGACGGAGCCCGCCCCTGAACCTGAGGCCGAGGAAGAAGATCCCTGGACCATGTTCTTCGATGGTTCAAGATCATTTAAGCGCTCGAGGGCTGGCGTCCTCATCATCACCCCCAGGGAGATCGTCTGAAGTACGTGATTCGCTTCGGCTTTCCCGCGACCAACAATGTCGTGGAGTACGAGGCCCTCCTGGCCGGCCTTCGAGCATGTAAATCGCTGGGCGTGCGCCGGCTGGTCATAAGGGGATATTCTCAGCTCGTCATCAACCAGTACAACAAAGACCACCAATTCTTAGAGCCTTCAATGGCGAAGTACCTCGCCGAGGTACGCAAGATGGAGAAGTGGTTTAAGAGCCTTGAGATCGGGTACGTTCCCAGGAAGGACAACTCTGGTGCCGACCTCCTGTCCAATCTCGGGTCATCCGACGACGAAATCCTGTCGAACGTCATCCTTGAGACCCTTCCGACCCCAACCGTCGTTGATCCGAAAGATTCGGTGGCCCTCCTCGAGAGTTTTCTCTCGTGCATGGACCCAATCATCAAGAGCCTCAACCTCGGTGAGCTCCCGCCTGATCTGACCGAGGGCAGCAAGCTCAAGTGACGCGTGGGCTCGTATGGGCTCATCAACGGACAGTTGCATCAGCGGGGCACCTTGGGCGTCCTCGCCAAGTGCATCACCCCGGAGGAAAGTAAATAATTGCTCAATGACATCCATTCGGGCCTCTGCAGCGCTCACTATTCTTTCAGTACAATGATCGGGAAGGCGTTCCGAATGGGCTTCTATTGGCCGACGGCGCTCCAGGATGCTCGGGACATCGTCCGCACCTATCGAGCTTGCTAGTTCCACTCTCGGAAGGCACACCAGCCGGCCTACACCCTCTAGTCCATCCCTCTCGCTTGGCTGTTCTCGACCTGGGGCCTCGACATCCTCGGCCCTTTCCCTCGGGTGGTCGGGGGAAAGAAGTTCCTATTCGTCACCATCGACACCTTCACGAAATGGGTTGAGGCCGTGCCAGTCTCGGCCATCACGGCCCAAGCAGCGGTGAGGTTCTTCCGCTCATTTTTAGTCTCAAGGTATGGGGTCCCTTGCAGGATCATTACCGACAATGGGACGCAGTTCACCAGTGAACTGTTCCAAGAGTATTGCGAAGACAGAGGAACCAAAATCTACTACGCCTCGGTAAGTCATCCCTAGAGCAACGGGGCGGTTGAGCGCGCCAATGGGCAAATCGTCCAAGGTGTCAAGAAGCGAGTCTTCGATGAGCTCGAGCGGCGGGGCCGGGGCTGGGTGGACGAGCTTCACACCGTCCTCTGGTCCATCCATACCACACCGAGCCGAGCAACAGGGGCAACCCCCTTTCGGCTCATTTTCGGTACCGAGGCCGTCCTGCCCCCCGAGGTCGTGTTGGGCTCCGCCAAGGTTAGCTCGGCCGACCAGGTCGGCCCCGAGCAAGAGCGGTCCCTCGACCTTGCCCTGGCAGAGGAAATAAGATGTTGTGCACTGCTACGGTCGGTGCATTACCTACAAGCACTTCGCAGGCGTGCTTCTCGATCGGTACGATCCAAGGGCTCCTAGTTGGGGACCTGGTCCTAAAGCGGATTCAGGACCGGTCCAGCACCAACAAGTTATCCCTGCCGTGGGAGGGCCCCTACAGCGTCGTTTTAGCAGGTCGCACAGGTGCTTACCGACTGGCCATGCCCGACGGCTGAGAGCTCACGAACTCATGGAACATTGACCAGCTCCAAAAATTCTATGTCTAATGCTCTGCCTTTTGCTTTCATGATAAAATGCTTCTGCTTTATCAACTATAATTGTGCCACCTTTTTTATGCCTCTTTGTGTCTCAAGCGAATGCGTTTTCGGGTTGTGATCCTAGGGTTCGCCTCTGGAGGGTCGAGCCAGCAGTAAGCCAATTCTCATGGTGTCACAACTCCCCTCCGTGGCAAGGCTCGCTCTAGCGGTCACACCCGCGAGACCCTCGGCCTCGACATACTCAGGCCTCAGTCTGGTTACCCCTTTGCTCGAATAAAGTCGCAGTTTCGAGGTACGCCTCCAGGGGTCACGTCCGCAGCAAGCCGACTCTCATCGCGGTTAGCCAACTATCCCCCTGTAGCAGGGTTCGTACCTGAAACCGCCCTTCATAAGTGTTTCGAGAAAGCATATTTGCTCCATCATTCATACTTATAATGATTTGTCTACTCCCTTGCACCCGGGACCGCCCTTGGACCGCCACCTCGAGCGTGGTCTACGCTCGTGCACCACAGGGATCAAGCCCGGCATAAGCATCTGCCCGGAATAGGAGATTCTTCCCCTACCTGTACTAATATCTCTTTTACATCTCAGGGGCCGTGACGTCAGGTCGCGTTCTTAAGGTCCGCCTTCGAGGAGTCAAGTCCACGATAAGACAGTTCTCATCGTGGTAAGCCAGCTACTCCCCTGTGTCGGGGCCGGACCAAGGGCTTCGTCTGGTAAACAACCCGCACCCGGGCTTGGCCTAGTGTCTTTCCCACAAATTAAAGTTATTCTTTATTATTGCCTGCATTTATGTCTCCTCGCACCTCGAGCAACATGGGCACGAGGCGTGATCATAAGGACCACCTCCGGGGGGTTGCAGTTAGCTGTAAGCCGATTCTTATCGTGTGTCGGCTCCCCCCTGTAGCAGGGCTTGGACCAGAGGTCACGCCGAGAGCCTCCTGACCTCGAGGTGCCCGAAGGTTTTTCTTTATTATCTATATCTGTCAATATTTCCCCTACACTCTACATGCCTTGGCCTCGGGTCACGGTCTCTAGGTTCACCTCGGGGATGCTCCGGTCGCCGTAAATCGATCTTTATCGGGGTAAGCTGACCATTCCCCCGTAGTCAGCCAACTAGAGGCCGTCTTTACGGGCACCCCGAGCCTGAAGCATTCCCGGGCTCGGAGGACATGGACTTTAGATTCATCTCCGGGGATGCTTCGGTCGCAGTAGGTCGATCCTTATCGCAGTAAGCCGACTATTCCCCCGCAGCAGGTTTCGAATCAAAGACCGCCCTCGGGGGGAGCCCTAGACTCGATGCATTCCCGAGTTCAGCTGTCTCGACTAGACACCCTAAAACTTGGCCCAAGCCCGAGTTTTTCCTGTTTCGGCCATCTTGACCTAACACCGAGCCTGAAGCTTTCCCAGGCTCGAAGGTCGTGGATTTCTAAAAAATTCCTCTGGGGATGCTCTGACCACAGTAAGCCAATCCTTATCGTCGTAAGCCGACTATTCCCCCATCGAGTGATTTGAATGGGAGGCCGCCTGCTGAGGGGGCCCCCGGGCTCGAATGTTCCCAGGCTTGGCCATCCCAACCTGGCACCACGATTCAGGTTTGTCCTCGATTGAAGGCATGTCCAGTGACCTGACTCTGTCATCGGTCCCTCTTTTTTCAGGTCAAAAATATTGGCTAGCCCTCAGGCCCCAACAACTGGCTCCTGCGCCTCGGGATCGGTGGTGAGAACGCAGCGACGAGGTAGGACTGAGTGTTTCCAGAGTTGGCCGCCTCGACCTAACGCCACGGTCAAGGTTCGCCCCTGATCAAAGGTATATCCAGTGACCTGACTCTGTCGTGGGCCCCTTTTTCCAGGTCAAGAATGTTGGTTAGACCTTGGGTCCCAATAGCCAACTCCACACCCCGAGCCGCCGACTAAGGCAGGGCGACGAGGCAAAGGCCAAAATCTCAAGCAGGATTTCTGGCGAAGTCTTGAAAAGACGCCATTCAATCTCGAGCGGGATTTCCGGCTAAGTCTTGAGAAGAAGCCATTCAATCTCGAGCAGGATTTTCGGCAAGTCTTGAGAAGACGCCATTCAATCTCGAGCAGGATTTCTGGCTAAGTCTTGCATTCAATTTCAAACATAAAGGGAATTTATTTCTTCCAATCGAAATTTACATAACTAACATTTACAAGGGGGTCGAGTACCCTCGCCCCTTTTCCCTTCCTACTAACCTATCTACAGGTCGGCCATCTCTCGGGCAAGCTTCTCCTGCTCAAGCATGGCGACCTTGGCCCTCAAAGCCAGCGTCTCGGCCTCGGTGTTGGCGATGCGACTCTGCTCCTCTTGGAGCTGGGCCAGGGCGCTCTTCCCCGCCCGGGTCGCTCGCCCTAGCTTCTCCTCGAGCTCGGCCATCTTCGCCTCGAGCTTAGCGGGGACCTTCGTGGGGCGGCGGAGAACTCTGCAACTTGTTTGCGGAGTGTCTCTGCCTCCGCACGGGTAGTCTCGATGACCTCCGCGGCCGCCGTGCAGATCTCCTCATGGATCTTCTTGGCCTTCGCGTGGGCACTCGCAAGGGTCTCGCCGACTGCTTCTGCTCAGCCTCGACAGCCTTCGAGAGCTTGAGGGCGTGCTCCGTCATCAGCTGCTGGATCTCCTCCACCCGCGCTGTGCTCTCCTCGAGGCCGAGAACATACTGCTCCCGTTCCTCGAACAGGGAGCACAACGCCCGAAATTAGTTGGCGTGGACGCACATGGTCCCGAGCCCTCTGGCAACCAGATCCAAGCCCTGAAGAGGTGCGAGAAGTGTCACGGCGACCCCATGGGTGTAAAGCAAAACAAAGAAGGAAAAAGTTGGGCTCGAGCTCGACTAACCTCCTGGAGATGGTTTTCAAGTCTCGCGCGGTTGCCACTCAAGGATGACGCTGGTTCCTCAGTGGCTCCCTCTAGTGCCGGGTCAGTGACACTGGGGGAGAAACTAGCCCGAACTACCTTGTGCGGAGCGCAGGGTGGCGCAGGTGGAACCGAGCCTACCAAGGGAGACAGAAGTTACGAAAAGGACAAGAACCCAAATTCCAAGTAATGATGGACAAAGGGATTTATGTGACTGATGCCCTAACGGCTTGGCGGCGCCCCCAAAGACCGCTCGAGCTCGCTTAAGGCGTCGGCCCAAAGAAGATCGGCCCCGACGGCTAAAGTCTCTTCCCCCCGGCCGCGTCGCCCTCTATGGGCGTCGCGATGGGCTGGGCTTGCTACAGTCGAGCTCGGGAGACCAAGAGATAGTCCCCCACGTCCTCCTCCTCGTCCTCGGACTGGCCCTGGACAACAGTCAGAGTCTGTAACGAAGAAGGCCGCTAAGACTTGCAAAAAGAAAGGGAGAAAGAGGAGGACCTGCACTCCAGACCCCGGGCAAAAGATGTGCACATACATGGGTGACAAGTCTCCGTCTCCTGGGTGGAGGGGGCATTGCCCGACGCTCCGTCCCCGTGGCGGCAAGGGAGTCACCTTCTCCCCGGGCGCCCTGCGACCACGACGTCGAGTGCGGGCTCAACGGCAGTCGCTGCCTGTTCTTGCTGTGGGAAGAGAAAAAGAAGGTCAGAGAAGAGAGAGCGCTTGGAAACAACAAAGAAGCTGAGGTTGAGCCCGAATGTCCCCGGGCTCGGCAAAAATAACTTACCATCGCGCGGTCGCCCCAATCGACGTGGGGCTTCTTGGCGGCCTGGCCTGGGGCGTCCGGGGCAGGCCTCTTGGCGGTCTTCTTGCCCTTGCCCAGCCCGGGCAATGGCAGCAGGCCTCTCGCCATCTCCAACAACTCCTGGCTCTCCTGCATGGCTCGACACTATCAGAGTAGGTCTGAGCCCGAGTCGAACTCGACGAAAGGGTGAGAAAAAGGTTACCTCGCTGCTCTGCCTCAAGATGTTCCTAGGGATGGGATCGTCAAGGACGTAGATATGGGATGCCTTCCCAAACATCTCCTGCATGCGCGACGCCACCCACAACTCCGCCAGGGCTACAGAAAAATGAAAATGAGTACAGAAGGCAATCAGAAGAAAGGTTCGCCCGAGCTCGGGAAAGGATGATATCGAAGAAATTTACCTTTGGTGCTTTCTCGGGTAGGGTCGTCGCTCCCTCGGATCTCGAAGAACGG
Source organism: Otatea glauca (assembly GCA_036346275.1). NCBI lineage: Eukaryota > Viridiplantae > Streptophyta > Magnoliopsida > Poales > Poaceae > Otatea > Otatea glauca. Next base: position 22,768,482 of record CM070725.1, on the reverse strand, counting down.
GTGCACCCTCTTCCGCAGAGGGGACACCCGAGCCCGCAGGTAATCCACGATCACGACCTGACCGGTGAGGATGCGTATCGCGCAAATGTGGATGGTGGCAACGGCCTCTTGGTAGACCGTCGAGTCCTCGGGCTCCGGGGTCTCGCGCTTGCTATCCACGGCGATGCCATTGTACGCAAGCCCGCTCCCCTCGCCCTTCTTCAAATAGAACCAGTTTTTTGTCCACGGCACGAGGGAATCCTGGATCGGGACTTGAACAAAGGTGCAAGGGAGCCCCGTCCGTGCCGAATGTAAAGGCACCCAACGACGGGGTCCTTCGAGGTGCGGAACAAGGAATAAAAGCGAAAGAAAAGAGAGGGAGTGGGAAGGATCCCTAAGAATCCCTCGCAGAGATGAGAGAAGATGGAAAGAAGAAGAATGTAATTCGGAACCAGATTGACAAGCTCGATCTCGCATTGCGCAAGAACGGCTGCCAAGAAGTCACTCTCTGGGGTCCGCAGCCCGAAGAGTGTGTACTGCTCCGTGCTCACGACCTCGTCCTCCCGGGGATGTGGCTCGACCTCTCTAGCCGTCGGAAGCCGCCAGGTCGTTGGGTCCAATAGTCCCAGCGCCTCGAGCTCCTTCATCCTCTCCGTAGTCAACGTGCTTTACCCAAACTTGGCCATGGCGCTCAGAGAGATCAAGGCGGGTTGGGGGAAGGAAGAGGCAACAAGCAGGAAGGCTAAGGCACAACGCAAGAGTGGGGAATTTCTGAAGTATGCGGCTTCGAGCTTTTAAAGAGGCTCGATCTCTGACAGCTAGCATCAGTTATTCCTCAAAAGGCGCGCTGGGACTTTTGGGCTGGGGACGTGAAGCGTCACAGTCGCGTCTCCTCGATCTCCACCCAGGAGACTCGAGGCGTAGCGTCCCATGTCTGTCACCCTCCCTATTAGAGCACGAAGCGTTACAGATCGCCTCCTCGAATCCCCGTAGGAGACCGAGGCAGCGAAGCCCAGACGTCCCCAGGCACGATTTCCAATTCAACACCATGAAAGCGAAAGCCCGAGCATGTATGAGCGACCACGGCAAGGGCCCTTAGGGGGTTCTGACGCGTGAGGTCGGGCTCGCGGGCTTCCGAGCTCGACCAAGGAGCCGATCCCTTCTTAAAGAACAATCAGACTCAAGAATGTCCCGAAACTTTAGGGTCGTCCCTTGAGTCTCGGGGGCTTGCTGATAGGGATCGGTACCCTCCCCACGTGTAAGCATCCCCCCGGGGCCTGGTGGCAGCTTTTCGCGGGCCCCGGGGCTCATCTCCGACCTAGGAGGTGCTCTCTCGATGCTCGGGCTCGGGACCAATGAGCTCGGGCACAGGCACAAGGGCAGGCACCATCCCCCTCGACGTCGACACCTCCACGCCCTTCAGAGAAAAAGACATCTGTAACAATTTATTTATCTCGTGTAAAAACTCTCCCATGCGTGGGAATTAGCGTTCTACCTGCCCCTGCGTGGGACCTAGGGTTCAACAGCTCCCGTCAAGCTCTCAACGACTATTGACGCCTCTCGTCAGCCCCCGTCAACTCGCCACGAGCTCCTGACGTCAGCCTCGAGACCAAGCAGCAAGGATCCCAAAGGGCTACAAAAGCAACGGATCGCCCCGACCAAAAAAAAGAGGGGAGAAAGACAAGAAGAAGAAAAAAGAAGGAAGACACAACGAACAGAACACACAACACACGCCAAAAACACAACACAGTAAGGCGGCGGCGAGAAAAGGGACGCTCGAGCTCCCCCTCGCGGCCAGGCTTCTGAGCAGCCCCTGGCTCGGGCCTTGTTTGTATTCTCTCACAAAACCGCATATACATCTTTCACCTCAGGGCAAGACTGGAGTAGAGCTGTTACCCAACCTCGGGGGCTTGAACCAGTATAAACCTCGTGTTCAGTGCTTCTTCCCTGACGTACATTCCACGACACTAGGTGCCTCGGAACGAGCATGACTTCGGGCCTCGCCTCCGAATGATCTCCTTGCATCCCCTCTTTCTGAGGTCGACTATCCTGATCGTCGATAGATCTCTTGAGTCTTGAGGCAAGAATAAAGCTCGTCAAAAGTCAGAGTCGACAAGTCGGTGGTGTCTTTGATGGTGGTCACCTTCATCTCCCAAATTCTAAGATCGAGTACAGTCAAGAAATGATGAGCATTATCCGAGTTAGAGTATATGCAACCAATTGCTCGGAGATCGCTCAAAATCTTAATAAAGCAACTGAAACACTCGTCAACACTCTTACCAACATGTTGTTCAAACTTGTTGTAATCATACTTGACTTGGTCCTGTCTCACCGTCTTGATTTGGGTAGTGCCCTCATGATAAACATTGAGGGTCACCCAAATCTGCTGAGCAGAAGAGATGTGAGAAATCCTATCATATTCACTGAGGCTAAAACCCTGTATGAGGATGTTCCTTACCTTAGCATTTTCCTTAACGTCAGCCATATTGCCGACCATGATGTTTTCATCAGCAGGAACCTCATACGGGAGTTTCACCTTCTGCCATATCACGAGGCCCTAGGCAGTTATGAATGACTCCATCCACGACTTCCAAAATAGAAAATCTACTCCAGAAAAAATAGGAGGCTTGGTGGAATACTTGTCCATTGCCATGGCTCCTGAGACTGGTCAAGATATAAGGTAGAACAAAAACCGACTCTGATACCAATTGAAGAATCGAGATGGTGATCAGAGGGGTGTGAATGATCCCAATTTAAATTTTATCCCCCAAACATAATCACAAATGCAATTTTTCACCCCAAAAAACCAAGCAAAAATACTTAGGTATCAAGTGGAGGTGGAAGAATCAATTTTCACAAATTTCAGCCTGAGGCTGGCACTACCGCCCATGTAGGGGCGGTACTATCGAAGTACTATAGCTACAGTACAAACAGGCATATGAACAATGATTTCATCACGAGTTCAAAGGAAAAATCAAGGAATCTTTTGATCCATTGAACCAAACTCATTGAAACTTTGCAGACACCTTCCTATGGATGTCAGAAACCAATTCCAACCATCCATTGCAAGAATCGATGTCAAAGTTCTGACTTTTTCAAAATTTACGGAAGGGTGCACAAAAACGGGTTTAAGAACAAAATCTTGGCCCTTAGCTAGCTCGTGGGTTCTTGATGATCAAGATGATTCTAGATGGCTTCCCACATGTCATAGCAAGCTAGAACACAAGTCAAGAACATGAAAAACCCGATCTTCCAAGAATCATCCTCTCAAGAACAAAAAATCGGTTTCTTGCAAAGAAGAACACAAGATTGGCCTAGATGATTGGGATATGGTATGAAGAAGACACATCCATCAATCATACATCCTCAACACAACATCCACAAGCATTTAGAAGGAGGGGAGGCAAATCCAAATGTGCAAGAAATAAATTACAAAAATGTGAATTGCGGAATTTAAAGATTGAATTTAAAGCATTAATGTAAATATGGAAAGTAAATTCAGAATTGAGAGGAATGGATTAAAGTTTTGTTTCTAGAAGGGAGGTTTACAAAGCCTCATAACAAAGTGGGCAAAGCTCAAAGGAGCACAAAAACCTCAAAACCTTCAGGAGTAGGAAGGCTACCCCTACCCCTCTATTTATACTACTCTTGAGTGATGCACCCTTGGATGAGTCCTAAATCCTAAGGCACACCATCAAGGGCTAGGATTGACCCACTCATACAGCCATGCAAGGGCTAACCCGAAACCCAACAAGCAAATGGGTTTTCTTGCACGGTTTTCAAAGCATACTAACTAGACCCGCTAACCTATCAACTAGACCAAGATCCAATGGCCCTCATTTATCTATGCCGCGCCTAGCTAGCATCTGCTCCAATCCTTATCTTCACAGCTTGCCACGACTTCATCTCCGATCATCTTCCAGAGATCCCCGATCGTCTGAATCTCTGGCACACCTCGCCTAGTCCCGATCATCCTTCGCCTCACCATGATCTAGCATCGTGGACCTATAACCATCAAAAACAAGGAAGCACATCACATAGCAATGTCCAAATTGATATGCAATAAACCACAAAATTATAAACTCAAAATTCGCTCAATAGGCCGGCAGTACCGCCCCAGCATGGCCAATAGTGCCGCTCCCCTAAAGAACCTGTGAATACCCTCTCTAAAAAAATAACTACCGCTCCTCAAGCCGGTAGTGCCACCCCTTGGCCAGCAGTACTGCCCTCCTGAGGCTGGTAGTGCCGCTCTGGGCAAACTCAACTCAAATTGCTTCACTTTGCAAATCCAATTAAAATCAAAATCAAACTCAAGCACCTCATGCTTAACCATAGTCAATAACTCATCACCAACAAGGTTAAACCTCCACATTGTCTTTCACATATTCGGGTCCCAACAACATAGCATAATCCATGACTCATCGGATAATACATGACAAACATCCTTCGGCTCAAAAGAGGCAACAAAGGCTGAGTGGAGGCCGAAACTAGACAAACCTAATTTTGAGCGTGTGACACGCTCAAATAGATCACCAATGATCTGATCAGGTGGATGATGTCTCTGAATATGGCAGGGAGGTCCAAAAGCAGAAGTGGTCTCTACCTCATGCACAGAAGAGGCAGGAACAGAGCCACGCGCTGAAGGAGAATCTGAAGGTAAGGGCTGGTCACCCTAAGGTGCAGAAATAAAAACATGAGGCACCTCAGGTGTAGATGGGACTGGATCAGATGGAACACCATCATCTCCATAATCCTCATCCTCTACAAAGATGGTCTCAAAGAGGGAAGAAGAGCCTAAAATATCAGGTGTTGCTCCTGGGCTTGGCTCATCAAAGGTTACCTCACATGTCTCTATGATCCTATTCGCATCACAACTCCAAACCCTATAGCAAAGAGAAAAGTTGAGTAACCTAAAAAATGCCATGAGAAGAATGAGACTCAAACTTATCTAGGTTCTCATCTCAGACTTCAAAACGAAAGATTTGCAACCAAATACAGAAAAATGAGAAACACTGGGCTTTCGCCCATACCACAACTCGTAAGAAGTGAAGTGCAAATGTGCTCTCAAGAAAACTCGATTAGACACATGACAAGCAGTAGCTATAGCCTCAGCCCAAAACTTCCTATGAGTACTATACTAGTCTAGCATCGTCCTAGCCATTTCGACCAAGGTCATGTTCTTCCTTTCTACTATGCCATTTTCCTGAGGGACGTATGGAGAGGAAAACTGATGCTCTAAGCCTAACTCCTCACAGAAGCTCTGAAAGTAGGAGTTCTTAAACTCCATGCCATTGTCACTGCATATAGCTCGTAAGGCACCAGAAAGCTCAACAGACAACCTACTAACCAAACCCCTGAAATGGGTATAAGACTAAAATTTGAGGCCATGAAAAACACACAAGAATACCACGAAAAATCATCGACAATGACAAGAACATACCACTTTCCATCCGCTAACTACGCTCTAGCTGGACCAATAATATACATATGTAAAAGCTATCCTGGTGCATCAGTCATCACAACAGTGACTGAAGGATGAGAAGCAGTAACCATCTTGCTATGTCGGCAAGGAGAGCAAACTAAGTCTTTAACCATCTTGAGTTTAGGCAGAACATGAATGAGATCGTGGTTGCTAACCTGGGTCAAATGGTTGAAGCCGATGTGACCTGATCTCCTTTGCCAGAATGAGAGATCACAGGACTCAGAAGCAACCAATCACCGAAGAGTCCCCAGAAGAAGCAGAAAAACCAGCACGGAAGACTCTCCCAAATCTAGAAATCCCGCAAACTAACTCACTTAAGGATCGAAATGGCGATTAGAGGAGGGGTGAATGATCCCAAATAAAGTTTTCCCCCACTCAAAGTACTCCAAACAATCTCACAATAAAAATCTAAAACACCCAAAGATTTTCCTTCAAACTAGTGTTTCTCAGATTCACACACCCTCCAAAACCAGAACAATTAGACAACTATGTGTACCCCCAGCTTGCATGGATGAGAACCATGAATCATGTGAGGGATTTTTTAATCACAATCCTGGTTGTCAAGTGTCCAAACAAAGAGGAATCAATTCAAAGACTACTTTTCTAAAAGAGATAAAGCTAAAACACCAAAGTCTCTTTCCAGAAAAGTAAAAGCAGATTTTCCAGGAATTGTCTTCACTTGGAGCAGGTGTTGGTGAGTTTCTGTTGCTCTAAAAGTTTTGGGATTTTTTCTCCCTATGCGCAGTTGAGTCATGAAACAGTCCAACAAAACTAACCTCAAAAAGATTTGTAGAATAAACATGAAAAATCAAGCATTACAGACAGTCAGGAACTTCGACCAGAATGTTTGAGGCTCGGTTTTCACTTCATAGCGCTCAAACGGTGCAACCAGTGGACTCACAAATTGTTCCAGAGATGGATATACAAGTCTCTCATCTTCTCCAACAAGAATCACTTAAAAAGAATTTTTCTAGGTTTTTATAAAAATCAAAGACTGAATGCTACGTGAAGAACAAGTTCTGGAAAGATTTGCAATTCGATAAAAACTTGATCTCTAGTCTATCCTAGGGTGCAAGAAAGATGTAAAACCATATGAACACCCTCAAGAAATCCTAGAAGAACAGCATTTAGAAGGAGGGGAGGCAAATCCAAATTATGAGAAAGTAAATTGCGAGAACGTAAATGCGGGAAAGTAAATACTGAATTTAAATTGCGTAAAGTAAAGACATAATGTAAATGCGCAATTTGAATTCACAATAAGGTAAAGAAATTTTTTGTATTTTTTGGAAGGAGAGGTCACAAAGCCTCACATTCATGTGGGCAAAGCTCAAAGGAGCATAAAAAACCTCAAAACCTTCAAGGGGGAAGGCAACCCCTCCACCCCTATTTATACAACTCTTGGGCCACCTACTACCATTGGATGAGCCTCTAAACCCTAGAGCATTCATCAAGGGCTAGGATTAACCCACTCAACCAGCCATGCAAGGGTTCACCCCAAACCCACCACACACATGGGTTTTCTGGCATGATTTTCAAAGCATACTAACTGGACCCGCTATCCTATCAACTAGACCGCAATCCGACGGCTCTCGTCGATTCGAGCAGCATCTAGCCAGCATCACATCCATTCCTTGTCTTCATGGCTTGCACGGACTCCATCTTCGATCATCTTCCAGTGATCCTCGACCGTGTGGACCTCCGACGTCCTCGCCTAGTCCCGGCCATCCTTCGCCTCGCCATGACCTAGCACTGTCATCCTGCAACCATCAAAAATAAGGAAATACGTCACATAGCAATGTTCAATCATCACCAATGCTCACAATTAATTATGTCTCAATCATTAGTCGGTTCTACCACCAGCTACAGGTCGGTAGTACCGCAAGAAGCTAACACAACTCAAATTGCTTCCTTTTGAATTTCAATTCAAATCAAACTCAAACCTGAGCACAACTTGCTCAAATAAAGTCAAATACGCATCACAAACATTGATGGACCTCCACATGGTCCTTCAATCTCCTCTTTGATGAGTATATTGACAAACCACACAAAAGGCATAAATTTGAGTTTGAATAAGAGAAGAAGAAAGCAATTTGATTGCAAAACCACACATGGTCCAGAGAGAAGAAATTGAGAACATGACCAAGTTGGCAAGAAAGATTTTAGAGCAAGGTAATATAAAGAACAAGTTTTCCACAAAAAGCTATAAAAATCCAATAAAAACTCATAAAAGTTTATGATCCTTAAGATTTGCAAATTTTCAACAAAAACATAAAATCCAAGATACATTTTTATCTTTTTAATGATGCCTTTTCTTCAATTTCTCCCCCTTTTGGCAATATAGCCATCAACATGACATTGTCTCCCCCTTTTTATGTATGCATGAAATGCAATCTAAGGGAGCTTTGAAGATTATCCAATTGACAATAACAAGATATGACACCAAGCTAGTCAATTTTTAGATTCAACTAATCTAAGACATGTCCAAGTGCAAATACAATCTTAGTTTTGAATATTTCATTTTTAGCAAGATTTGACAAGTGCAACACTCAGCTTTAGTTTCAAAAATAGAAGAATAACCACTCTAAGGATCAAAAAGAAAACCTAGAGTTCAACCTACTCAACACTTTGGGGAATCTAGAAGTGCATACAAGGTCCTTCGGGCTCATTTATCACTTAATGCAAATTGTGCTTTATCATCTCACAAGACATAGCGGGGTGCAAATGTTTGACATTATTTGCATTCTTTACCCACTTATGTTTTTTTATTTGCATTTTCTTTTGACAAGCAATTAACTCAAGCCATATGCGACCATCTCAAGATGAACTCTTAAGATCTAGGTCATACACGATGCATTCCAAGTTCATCCCAAGTGCAATGGGAAGCTGTCTTGGGAATGTAAGGTGTGGAGTCAGGAAGAGTCAATTTTGCTTAATTTTCATTTTTAGCATAATATTCATGAGCAAATGAAAGACTCAAGTATGAAACAAACTACTTTCACCCAAGTTGCTATAGGGACTCTGGCGAACTCCAAAATTTCTCAAATTATGGCACAAACCTCTAGAGAAGAAAACTAGCAAGTAAAAGCAACATGTTTCATCAAGTTTTTCATTTAAAGCTTTATTTTCATTTTTAAGCTTAGCAAGTTAAATGAACTTGGACATATCTAAGCTAGTGATTTTCTCCATATGATGTAGCATGGTGTATAGCATGAAGAAGAAATCAATTGCATAATAGACAAAGCTCATTAAACAGAAAATACAGTCTATATGCAATGCATGAACAGATTCCCAAACTCCCCCTCAACATATGAGCAAATTTAAAGCACAAATCTGGTTAAATTGAGTTATTAGCAGAATTAGGTGTAAAGAAAACCTAAATGAACTCAATAAAAACCAGAAACACAAAATGAAGAGAAGAAGTCGAGAAAACTGCAAACTGGGTGGCTATTGATCATAGAAAAGATAGAAGAGACTCACTATAGCTCAGACTCGCTCTCATCTTCCCCAATGACTGATATAGGGAAGCTGACTCTAGATCCAAAACTAAGGAGTACACACAGACCCTGTCTACCCAAGAGGCCCAACACCTGCTAGACTTATAAGACTGTGAGGGAACTCAACCTAGAGAGAAGAGAGAACAGCTAATCACGCATGATAGCAACCTAAAGCACAAGATAAGAGGTCCATGCAAGGCATGCCAGAAGTCTAAGTGAGTGAACTCAACTCAAGAAAAAAAAAGCCCAAAATCACCTAGAAGAAACACAAAGAAAAGCAAAGCTGGAAGAGAACATATTATACATAATATACAAATCAGCTCCCTCTCACGATAGGCCATAAGGGCTCACGACTCCAAGCTCACTCCTCAAGGCAACAAATCAGGAGCTATCCAAAAGCTTGGTGAAGATATCGGCTAACTGGAGGTCACTCTCTACAAACTGAAGTGCGATATCCCCCTTCTCCACATGGTCTCTAAGGAAGTGATATCTAATATCAATGTGCTTGGTCCAAGAATGTTGCACTGGGTTCTTAGCAATGCAGATAGCAAAAGTGTTGTCATAGAAAAGTGGCACACTCTCTATCTCTAACCCAAAGTCCTGCAAGGTCGATCTCATCTAGAGTACCGACTACAAAGAATCGGTCAGCAAAGAACATACTCGGCCTCGTGGATGGTATGCAACCCTGCATCGCTTCCTAGATGACCAAGAAACAAGGGAAGTGCCAATGAATTGGCAAGTGCTAGAAGTGCTCTTCCTATCTATCCTACAGCCGACAAAATCAGCATCGGAAAAGGCTCAAAGAGACAGACAAGAAGAAGCAGAGTACCAAATACTATAATCAGTGGTAGCACGAAGGTACCTGAAGATGCGCTTCACCGCTTGGCGGTGAGAGGCACGAGGAGAGGCCTGAAATCGAGCGCACAGACACACAGCAAAATGTATGACTGACCTCGAAGCGGTGAGGCACAGGAGGGAGCCAATCATACTCCGGAACTCCTTCTGATCAGCAGGTTCACCATCCTCGTCAGGCTCGAGGACAGCAGTGGTGGCCATAGGAGTCATCACCGGCTTACCATCAGACATATCAATGAAGAGGAACGCGGTATGCTACACTAGCACAAAAAAAAAACCGCATAACCATAAAGCTACTCGCAAGAAGGGGATCACAGATTAGATTACCACTAGACGCGCAGTTGCGGAATCCTTCGCGTGTCGATGTAGTGGATCGTCCTCGCCGCAGTCGTTGCGTCGATGGAGTGGATCGTCCTCGCCTCGCCGTGGATCGCCCTCCCACGCCGCAGCTTGCAGCGGCGTCACGCAGCATCCACACGCCCAGGATGGAACGCAGTGCGGCGAGAGGAGGAGGCTAGGGTTTGGGTGAATCACTTCTAAACCGTGGAAAAGCACACCCGCGCCCACCCTCCTCCTCCTTATATAGCCACGAGATGAAACCCTAAACCAGGCCCATCGTGCTAAGCCCACGAGGTCCATTAATTACGGATCCAATCCAAATTAATGCGCCCCACCCATTAAGTGTGTGACCTGCAGTTCACGTGACGCTTGGACATGGATTCGAAAACTCCTTTTCAATCCAATAGTTGGTAGCGGCTCCTTGCAAAGTATGCCAACTCCCAAACATACTATGATCAAATCGGACAGAATCTATGAAAAGTACTCATGTAATAATCCCTTTGCCAAGCATATGAAGATTGAACTCAAGGCGAGAAGCATGTCATCCTTTGATGGTTCAATCCATCTCTCGTATCCGTGATATATTAATAAGTTGTGATTGACTCCTCAATCACGGCATTGCCATGCACTTCCTTAATCATATCACACGAGTGGCCTTATCATATATCTCCGTTTCATTGGAGTGGCAAATTCCATCTTGATCGCTCACTTCCTCTCGCACGCTTTATAGTAAACATGAAAGATACCTTTAGAACTATCCGGTTAGGAAGTAGTGTTTGATAGCCCCAAGGAAAACTATTACACATGTAGGGAATATGACAATCTCAGGTCTAAGGATCATACATCTACTATGTATGAGATACACTGATGAAACATAAGAATGAAACATTCTCGCAATGTCCCATTGCGGGTCTATCTAACTCATGTTCTTCAACATGCGTCCACAATGTATAGATGATATCTCCATATCCCATGATCTATGAAGCATGATCATCGATCACTACATGTGCTGATCTATTCATCGTTGTCCTATACGATGATATCCGATCAGAGATATTTATCGAATTACATCAATAAGTAAAGATCTTCATAAGTAAGTCACATACTTGTTAATCAATACAATGATATACATTCATTGGACCAATAATCATATTATTATTCATAAACATAGTCATGTTACAATCATCTAAATGATTTCCTCAAGGGCATAACACTAACAATCAAACCGCGTCAGGAGGTCCTGAGTGTACTTACCTTGGTGCAGGAAAGTACCCTCCAGAGTCTACTTGATTTGGAAGCCAAGAAAGTAGCTCAACTCGCCCATCATACTCATCTCAAACTCTATGCTCATCACCTCAGAAAATTGAGACACAAGCGAATGAGATAAGCCACAAAAAATGATATCGTCCACATAAATCTGAACGAGAAGAAAATACGACTCATGGTGTCTGATGAACAGAGTCTTATCTACTACGCCCATTTTGAAGTCATGGCTGAGAAGATAAGACTTGAGCCTCTCATACCATGCTCTGGGGGCCTGCTTGAGTCCATACAGAGCTTTGGAAAGCTTGTATACATGACTCGGGAACTTGGGGTTCTCAAATCCTGGAGATTGTTTGATATAAACCTCTTCCTCAATATAGCCATTGAGGAATGCACTCTTGAAATCTATTTGATAGAGCTTGAAGCCCCGAGATGTAGAGAATGCAAGCAGGATCCTGATAGCCTCTAGTCTAGCTACAGGGGAAAATGTCTCCTCAAAGTCAAGACTCTCAACCTGAGGAAAGCCCTGTGCAACTAGCCTAGCCTAGCCTTGTTGCGAATGACAACCCCATCCTCACTCTGCTTGTTTTTGAACACCCACTTGGTCCCAATAACATTATGACCAGATCGACGTTCTACAGGATGCCAAACTTTGTTCCTCTCGAAGTTTTCAAGTTCCTCATGCATAGCATTAGTCCAAGACTCGTCAGATAAAGTATGAGTCACATCCTTCGGCTCAAACGAAGCAACAAAGGCAGAGTGAAGGCAAAAACTGGACAAACCTGATTTTGAGCGAGTGACCCGCTCAAACAGATTGCCGATGATCTGATCAGGTGGATGAGAATGCTGAATATGACGGGGAGGTCCAGAAGCAGAAGTAGCCTCTACCTCATGCACAGAAGAGGTAGGAGCAAAACCACTAGCTGCAGGAGAGTTAGAAGACAAGGGCTGCCCTTCCTGAGGTACAGAAATAGAAACAGGAGGCACCTCAGGTGTAGAGGGGACTGGGTCAAGTGGAACACCATCATCTCCATCATCCTCATCCTCTACAAAAATGGTCCCGGAGGAAGAAGAAGAGCCTGAAATATCAGGTCTAGCTCCTGGGCTAGCCTCATCAAAGGTCACTTCACAGGTCTCTATGATCCTATGCACATCGCAACTTCAGACCCTATAGCTACGAGAAGAAGTCGAATAACCCAGAATGATACCATCAGAAGAACGAGACTCAAACTTATCCAGGTTAGCAGACTTCAAAATAAAACACTTGCAACCAAACACACGAAAATGAGAAACACTGGGCTTTCGCCCATACCTCAACTCGTAAGAAGTGCGGTGCAAATTGCTCACAAGAATACACGATTAGAAACATGGCAAGCAGTAGCTATAGCCTTAGCCTAAAACTTCCTAGGAGTACTGTACTCGTCTAGCATCGTCCTGGTCTTCTCTACCAGGGTCATTTTCTTCCTTTCCACTACACCATTTGGCTGAGAGACGTAGGGAGATGAGAACTGATGCTCTAAACCAGACTCCACATGGAAACTCTCAAAATAAGAGTTCTTAAACTCCGTGCCATTGTCACTGCGTATAGCTCGTAGGGCACAAGGGAGCTCAAAAGACAACCTATGAACCAAACCCCTAAAATGGGTAAAAGTCTCATCCTTCGAGGACATGAAAAACACTCAAGAGTACCTCGAAAAATCATCAACAATGACAAGAACATACCACTTCCCACCCACTGACTGCACTCTAGCTGGATCAACAGTGTCCATATGTAAAAGTTGTCCTGGTGCATCAGTCATCACAACAATGATTGGGGATGAGAAGCAGCAACCATCTTGCCATGTCGGCAAGGAGAGCAACCTAAGTCTTTGACCAATTTGATTTTGGGCAAACCACGAATGAGATCATGGCTGCTGACTCGGGTCAAATGATCAAAACCAATGTGACCAAGTCTCCTATGCCAGAAGGAGAGAACACGGGACTTTGAAGCAATCAAACAACGAAGAGAATCTCCAGAAGAAGCAGAAAAATCAATACGAAAGACTCTCCCATATCTAAAAATCCCGCAAACTAACCTTCCTGAAGAATCGAGGATTCTACAGGCGCTACTCTTGAAACTCACCTCGAAAGAGTCGTCAATAAGCTGAGAAACAGAAAGCAAATTGTATTGCAGCTTACTCACTAAGGCAACATCTTTAAGAATGAAATTGTCATTAATGCAGATGGTACCTTTAACAATGACTCTACCTTAAGAAGCATCCCCGAAAGTGATCAACTCATCACCGGGGGCTCGGACTAGGGAAGAGAACCATCGAGAATCTCCGATCATATGACAAGAACAACCGGAGTCGACAATCCAAACATCTCCCTTCCGTATCCGACGAACCTGATCAAGACATAAGAGAGAAAGATGACTCAGTACTGGGATAGAGTGAAGACTTGGGAACCCAATACTGAACCACACGACGCCTCAGAGTACTAGCCACAGAAGAAGACTGGACTCGAGTGTCTCTCTGACGTTTAACCCTAACAAGATCAGTAGCAACTCTAGTAGATGATCTAGGAGCTAAAACTAGGTTGGCCCGCCGTGATGCAAAGGCTGGACCACCCCAGTGAGGCTACCTAACACTCCTACTAGAAAACACCTCACGCCACTGATATCTACCTCGATGAAAAAAACGAGGAATATCAAGAGGACAGTGGAAAGACTGACCACGAGCAGCTTCAGGACTAAAACTCAAAGAAACGGCATGAAAACTGAGTCCTCGACGCTGCCCAAAAACAGTCGACTCTCTAACCTATCTGGAATCAGTGTGTGCCTTAGGAGCACACAGAGTCTGGGGATGAGCCTGAATACCCCTAAGAGCAGCAACACGCTCACGCCGAGTGTTCTTGGCGCGCCTGAAGCAAAAATCTACTAGGTGACCATCCTTCTTACAGAAGGTGCATGTGTATTTTGCCTTGCTAGAAGCAGAAGCTACAGGAGTAACACCCTTCTGGTCAGAAGTCCTATAGACAACCCCAGCAGACCTAAACACAGTGGTACTCATCCTGGGAGCTACCACAATCTCACCAATCTTGGAGCCGCGCACAATGGTGAGAGGATGCGCCCGAGCGTGCTCCAAGGGATCAAATCCTACACTTTGATTAAATCTACTAATCTTGGATTGGTCTAGAATAAGATTGAGCTTCTTCTTGCCTGTAACAAACTTCTCGAGAGTGCTCATGAGATATTGGCAATCTCGGAAGAAAGAGGCACAAGAAGAACAGGGGGAAGAAGAGGAAGAATAACCAGAAAGATGAGCTCTCTCAGGACATGCATTTTTCTCCCTCAGCATGGCTGCCGCAATCTTGAGGGCCTCACAAGAAACGCAAGACGCATTTCTAATCCATGGGCTTGGTCTTCTAATTTCTTCCTAAGTTCGACTTGGATTTTATCCAAGTCCCCCTCAATCACATTACATTGCAAGCAACTTTCTTGTGACTTAGCTAGTAAGTACTTAGAAAGATTAGCACACTTAACATTTAGAGATTCATTGTCAAGTTTTAGTTGCCTACAGCCCTCGCATGAGCTGACTTTGTCCTTAGAAGCATTATTTCAAGTTCATCGTTTCTAGAAGAAAGCTTCCTAAGCTCATGGCATCAATTTCAGCAATCAATTTAGGGCAATTAGAGCATGATGGAGTAGAGTGAGCATGAAGAAAACTAACATCTAGTGGAACAGCACCAATAGAATCATCGCTAGCATTCTTCAACCTAAGACTATCTAATTCAGACAACACACTATCATGCATAATCCTTAGGTTCTCCAACTCCACAAGAAGAGCAACAGTGACTCGAGAGGGAGAAGATCTAAGAGAAGATAACTCCTGAGTCAAGGTACCTACTTCCTTCTCTAGCTCCATACACCTAGCCCTAGCTTTAGCATGAAATTTCCTTAATTTGCAGAAAGCTTCATTGAGCTGGTCATATGAGGGTACCTCTTCCGAGTCGCTCATGCAGTTCGCGTAGGCCATGAAGCACATGTCGGAGAAGTCGTCGCCGCTCTTCTTCTCTTGCGGTTCATCCTTGCCCTCGTCGCTCCATGTCTCCATGTCGGAGACGTTGATGTCGTTAAGCGCGGCGAGGACGCGGTGGAAGAGCTTCTTGTTCTTGGAGAAGTTGTGGTACTTCTTCTCACGCGCCGGCTCGCGAACTGGAGGCTTCTTGTTGCGGTTCTTGTCGATGTAATCGTTCTTTACCGAACCACCGGTGTCGTTCTTTGCCTTCTCTAGTTTGGGGCAATTAGCCTGAATGTTGTTGGGGCACCACACTCAAAGCATGTGATCATGCCTCCTCTCTTTCTCTCTCTCACCCTCTTGTATGCATGTGAAAATTTGCGAGCAAGAAGAGCAAGCTCATTTTCTGAGGTGATGCTTTGTAGAATAAACATGAAAAATCAAGCATTACAGACAGTCAGGAACATCGACCAGAATGTTTGAGGATTGGTTTTCACTTCATAGCACTGAAACAGTGCAACCAGTGGACACACAAATATTTATAGAGATAGATATATCATTCACGTACCTTCTCCAGTAAGAATAACTTAAGAAGGATTTTTCTAAATTTTTATAAAAATGAAAGACTGACTGCTGCTCGAAGAACAAGTTCTGGACAGATTTGCAATTCAATAAAAACTTGATTTCTAGTCTATCCTAGGGTGCAAGAAAGATGTAAAACCATATGAACACCCTCAAGACATCCTAGAAGAACAGCATTTAGAAGGAGGGGAGGCAAATGCAAATTGTGAGAAAGTAAATTGCGAGAATGTAAATGCGGGAAAGTAAATGCTGAATTTAAATTGCGTAAAGTAAAGACATAATGTAAATGCACAATTTAAATTCACAATAAGGTAAAAAAACAATTTGTATTTTTTGGATGGAAGGTTTACAAAGCCTCACTTGATGTGGGCAAAGCTCAAATGAGCAACTCAAACCTTGAAGGGGGGAAGGCTACCCCTCCACCCCTATTTATACAACTCTTGGGCCACCTACCACCCTTGGATGAGCCTCTAAACCCTAGAGCATCCATCAAGGGCTAGGATTAACCCACTCAACCAGCCATGCAAGGGTTCACCCAAAACCCACCACACACATGGGTTTTCTGGCATGATTTTCAAAGCAAACTAACTGGACCCGCTATCCTATCAACTAGACCGCAATCTGACGGCTCTCATCGATTCGAGCAGCATCTAGCTAGCATCACATCCATTCCTTGTCTTCATGGTGATCGCCGACCGTCTGGATCTCCGACGCTCCTCGCCTAGTCTCGGCCATCCTTCGCCTCACCATGACCTAGCACCGTCGTCCTGCAACCATCAAAAACAAGGAAATACCTCACATAGCAATGTTCAATCATCACAAATGCTCACAATTAATTATGTCTCAATCATCAGTCGGTTCTACCGCCAGCCACAGGCCGGTAGTACCGCAAGAAGCTAACACAACTCAATTGCTTCCTTTTGAGTTCCAATTCAAATTAAACTCAAACCTAAGCACACCTTGCTCAAATAAAGTGGAATACTCATCACAAACATGGATGGACCTCCACATGGTCCTTCACTCCCCTAATGAATTAAGGATTCTATAGGCACTAATCTTAAAGCTTACCTCGAAAGATTCATCGATAAGCTGAGAGACGGAAAGCAAATTATATTGCAGCTTATTCACTAACGCAACATCCTTAAGAATGAAATTGTTATTAATGTGGATAGTACCTTTTGCAATGATTCTACCTGATGACGCATCCCAAAAAGTGATCAACTCATCACCGAGAGCTCGGACTAGGGAAGAGAACCATCTAGAGTCTCCCTTCCTCGTCCTACAAACCTCATCAGACTTACTGTAGAGCTCGAAGTCGTTGATGCCATTGGCGTCCTGCATGAAGCACATCCCGGTGAAGTCATCGCCGCCTTTGTTCTTCTCTTGCGAATCATCCTCGCCTTCGTCACTTCTGGTCTCCGTGTTGGGGAGGTTGATGTCATCGAGTGCGGCGAGGACGCAGTGGAAGAGCTTTTTGTTCTTTGAGAAGTTGCGGTACTTCTTCTCACTCACCGGGTCGCGAGCTAGAGGCTTCTTGTTGTGGTTCTTGTTGATGTAGTCGTTCCTTGCCGAACCACCGGAGTTGTTCTTACTCTTCTCTAGCTTAGGAAGTTAGCTCGAATGTGGTTGGGGCCACCACTCTCGAATCAGGTGATCGTGCCACCACTTTTCCTCGCTCTCACCCTCTTGTATGCATGAGAGAATTTGCAAGCCAATAGAGCAAGCTCATTTTCTAAAAAAATTTCCAGTTGGTCATCGCTTAGCTTGCAATGGGTGGAGAGGGAAAAACCAACAGAAGAATCAGAAGTGGATCCAGTGGATCCAGTGGGATCGGTGACCAAGGTCATCAACTGAGATTTCATCTTGCGAAAGATTACATCAATCTCATGAGCCTTGAGTCAGGAATAAAGCCAGTTAAGAGTTAGAGTCGATAAGTCGGTAGTGTCCTTGATAGTAGTCACCTTCATCTCCCAAACTAGAAGATCGAGCGTGATCAAGAAATGTCAAGCATTATCCGAGTCATGGTATATGCAACCAACTGCTCGGAGGTCACTCAAAATCTTCATAAAATGACCAAAGCACTCGTCAAGACTCTCACTAGCATGTTGTTCAAATTTGTTGTAATCATGCTTGAATTGGTCCTGTCTCACGATCTTGATTTGGGTGGTGCCCTCATGGTAAGCATCGAGGGTCACCCAAATCTGATGAGCAGAACGAAGGTGAGAAATCCTATCGTACTCACTACGGCTCATACCCTGTATGAGGATGTTCCTTGCCTTAGCGTTTTCCTCAACGTCAGCCATACGTGATGTTCTCATCGGCAGGAACCTCATACAGGAGCTTCACCTTTAGCCAAATAAGGAAGCCCTGGGTAGTGATGTACGACTCCATTCGAGACTTCTATAAAGGGAAATCAACTCCAGAAAATATGGGAGGCTCGGTGGAACACTTGTCTATCGCCATGGCTCTTGTGACCGGATAAGATCTATGGAAGAGTAAAACTGGCTCTGATACCAATTCAAGGACCGAGATGGTGATCAAAGAGGGGTAAATGTTCCCAAAATAAAATATTGCCCCACTCAAAACAATCCAACCAACATTCTCATATCGAAAAGGCAAGCGGAGAAAGAAAAAATCACAAAATCCACTGCAGAGGCCAGCACTACTGCAAACAGGCTTGGTAGTGCGAATGAACAGGAGCCCAACACTACCGGGGGGATACTATAGCGGTACTACTGGGGTTACTGTAGCTATGGTAACATCAGAACATGAATAGTGAAAATCAGCTTGACTCAAAAGGAAAATTGATGAATCTTTTGATCGGGTGATCCAAACACGGTGAAACTTTGTGGACACCTTCCTATGGATGTCAGGAACCTATTACAACCTTCAATCGCAAGGATTGATGTCAAAGTTTTGAACTTTTTACAATTTGAGCAAGAGTGTGTTGGGACCCAGATTTGCAAATCTCAAACCCCCTGTGTCTGCACTAGTCCAGAATCACGCTAGTGCACACAATGGAAACATAGATGAAATATCATTCCATACAACGAATTAACTATGAAAGAAGCAAATTATCATTAAATAAAGCAGCGAATCTTATGGTCAAAGTTTACACCACTATGCCTTAAGGGCTTAAGAAACAAATAAACTATTGCAGCAGAAATAAGATAACTTGGGCCATTTGACATGCCATAGGCAATTGTTTGGGGAACGCCTTCCTAATCCATGTAGTCTTCATAATATTCCTCATGATATTCAACATTTTCTGATCCTTCCTCAGCAACTATTCAACAAAGGCGTATAGCCGTGAGTACAAAAAGTACTCAGCAAGCCATAGAGAAATGATGCAACATTCATGCAAGACTTGACAAAGGATAGCCGTATGGTTCATTTGCAGAAAGCAGTAACTTGAATTGAAATACAGTAAATAGATTGAAAGCATATTAATGAAAAGATAATAAATAACTGGTAAATCAATGGTAGACAACATGAACAGAATGGCGAGGCATCACCCTACACCATCTAAAACAATTATCAAACCACTAAATTCAACGGTAAAACTTCAGACAACAAAACAAGAGTGAACTCCCTGTTCACATCCCAACAATTCCACATTCCCACATTTTATGAAACACTCTATACCTCATATGAAATTCTCGGGCATATCCATGACCGCGGACACGGCTATTCGAATAGTTTTACACTCTGCAAAGGTTGTACAGCTTTACCCACAAGACATGAATTCTCATATTGCCACGGGATAAACACACTTCCTTTGGTGTGTCGGCGGAGAATCATGACAAAGTCTTTACAATGCACTCTCTAAACTCGGTACTGCACGCTAAGGTTTCACCCTGTACGGCCCCCTCTTGCGCCTTGCGAATCTACCCATCCATCCCGAAACCCACACCACCAATTGGCAGTACGCAAGGCTAGACATTGCAAATTAATTAGCTAGGTTTGTCCCATATCAGACTTGTGATAGTACGGTTAGGCCCTGTTTAATGGCGCACAAGATTAAGTCCTTAAGTTGTCTCAGGCAAGACATCCACATCCCAATGTCTTAGAAAGCACCCCCTTTACTGCACGATCACTTGCCCGAGGGAAAACAATTTTGTTCAACCAAGACCAATGGCAAACCCTGCCATGGTACAACGAATTTTACAACAGTGGCTATCGGCCACAATTCAATATCTCATTAAGTCAAGATTAACATTATTCAACATGTGATATGAATCCCATTGTATAACTAAGTAGGCCTAAGCATAGCTACGATAACCCAGCGTTGGTAGTATCAAAATGACCAACTAATAACGTTCCATCTAGTAGCTAACAATGGACACATGGTATTCCAAAGATGAAGGTGGCATAATGTCAACTAGGTACATAGCTACTCCCATGAAATAATCATTTATACACAAATAGCATGCAATTGTATAAAACAAAGTACTTTTACAAATATAGGTTCGATATAATCAAAGGTTATGACTTGCCTTGCTGGTCTAGTGCTGATTCTTGGTCTTCGAATGCTCCGTTCGCTCCCTTGGGATTAGCGTATACTAGAAAAGAAAGCAATGAAAACAAATAAGTACCAAATAAAAACTCAAACAAGCTCAATACTGAAAATAAATGGCTCTAGAATGTAGAGCTTGATTTTAGCGAAATTTAGAAACTTGAATCGCTTCAATTGGAGTTCGTATGAGAAAGAACGAGCCTCCAAAAGATTAAATCTAGAGAAAATAGAAAAAAATATTTTCTGGAATTATTTTTCTAAATGAAATCTGATTTACTACACAACGTTGACGTTAGCAGGGATTTTTAGAAAATAAAAATAAATTAGAAAAGACAGAGAGAGGCTGATGGGTGCGACTCACGGTCCATAGACCGAGTCCATGGAAATGCTAGGGTTTACGGTGGACATAGTCCACAGAATAGGGCTAGGGCTAATGTCACGGATGAGGTCGGTGCTGACACAGCGGTAATGTAGGCGGCCACGTGTCACGCATCAGCGGCACGGCCAAATCGAACGCGGAGGAACCAGGGCTGAGGGGCGATGACGTGGCGAGATCCAAAGCACTTGCGAGTGATCGGACGGCCGAGGTTCATGGCGGGGAACAACGGCGAGGCGACGGCGCTATTCAACCGGACGCGAGGAAGATGACATGGAGATCGGCGGAACGGAGCAGTTCGGGTGCGAGTTGGCATGGATACGGAAGAGGACGTCGCGGGAGACACAATGATGCAACCAGCGACGACGAAGATCCACACGGCGGAAAGCTTCGGCTACGGTGGAGCACTTCGGCGAGGGCGCAAGGACGAACGGCAGATTCTCGGGCAACACGGGATGGGGCAAAAGAAGTGGCAGAGAATGGAGATCCTTGGAGGGGGTGCAGCGTGGCATTTATAGCCCTCGGGAGGCGTGCCAAATCCAAAAACAGAGAGCAGCGGTGGACGCAGAGGCGGTTAGGGTTAGGGTTGCGGCGGAGAGGCGGCACGATCCGAGCCACACACGAGTCCCCCATCCGACGGCGGTGGTGCGCGGGCCAATGGGCCAAGGCGGTGGGCTAGGCCGCGGGAGATTCGGCCCGAAGAATTTTTGAAGAAATAAAACATTTTTGAATTGAGAAAATTTCAAAAATTCAAATAAAAGCAAAGAAATTCAAATAAATAGAAAATAAATTCTGAAAAATCTGTAAAAATACAAAAAAATTCTTTTGTTTGATGTATAGATTAATCAAATTAAATCTTTTCCTTTATCGAAAATTCAAGTTAAGCTCTGATTAATTCAAGGAAAATGCAAATGGTTTATTTTCAAATACAAACATTCTAAAACTCAAATTTTGGGATGTTACAGAGTGCACAAGAACGGGTACAAAAACAAAGACTTGGCCCTCACTAGCTCGTGGGTTCTTGAAGATCAAGATGATCCTAAATGGATGCCCACATGTCATAGCAAGCTAGAACACAAGTCAAGAACACCAAAAACTCGATCTTCCAAGAATGATCATCTAAAGAGTAAAAGATCGGTTTCTTGCAAGGAAAAGCACAAGATTTTCCTAGATGATTGGATATAGTCTGAAGAAGACTCATCCATCAATCATACATCCTCAGCACAATATTCACAAGCATTTAGAAGGAGGAGAGGCAAATCCAAATGTGCAAGAAGTAAATTGCAAGAATGTAAATTACGAAATTTAAAGACTGAATTTAAAGCATAATGTAAATGCATAAAATAAATTCAGAGATGAGTAAATGAAGCTTTCATTTCTGGAAGAGAGGTTTACAAAACCTCACAACAAAGTGGGCAAAGCTCAAAGGAGCACAAAAACCTCAAAACCATCAAGAGGAGGAAGGTTACCCCTACCCCTCTATTTATACTACTCTTGAGTCACCCTCCACCCTTGGATGAGTTCCTTCTACCCTAAGGATCAGCATCAAGGGCTAGGATTGACTCACTCACTCATACATAGGCTAACCCGAAACCCTCTAACATAACGGGTTTTTACACGCTTCTCAAAGCATACTAGCTAGACCCGCTACTCTATCACCTAGACCGCGATCCAATGGCCCTCCTTGATCCGAGCAGCTCCTAGCTAGCATCTCATCCATTCCTTGTCTTCTAGGTTCGCAGCGACTCCGTCTCCTATCATCTTCCGACGATCCTCGACTGTTTGGACCTCCGACGCACCTCGCCTAGTCCTAGTCATCCTCTGCCTCACTATGACCTATCACCGTCGTTCTGCAACCATCAAAAATAAGGAAAACCCATCACATAACAAGGAAAACCCATCACATAGCAATGTCCAAATTGATATGCAATAAATCTCACGCAATTTCAAAATTCAAACTCAACAATCGTCAATAGGTGGGCACTACTGCCCCCTATGGCCGGTAGTACCGTTCAGCCGACACTACTGCTCCAGCATGGCGATAGTGCCCTTCGCCTGAATTCCAAGTGAAGAACCTCTCTGGAATATAACTACCGCTCCTCAGGTCGTTAGTACTGCCCCTGGGCCGGAAATACCGCGCTCTTGAGGCCGACAGTGCCGCTCCTGGTAGACTCAACTCAAATTTGAAGGACCATGTGGAGGTCCATCCATGTTTATGATGAATATTTGACTTTATTTAAGCAAGGTGTGCTCAGGTTTGAGTTTGATTTAAATTGGAATTTTAAGCAATTTGAGTCTTCTCCTATTTTTGCGGTACTACCGGTCAGGACGAACAAAAATGAATTTTAATTTGTGGACTGTGATGAATCTATTGCATATCATTGTGGGCATTGCTATGTGAAGTATTTCCTTATTTTTGATTGTTGGAGGTCGACAATATTAGATCATGGTGAGGCGAAGGATGACCGGGACTAGGCGAGGAGCATCGGAGGTCCAGACGGTCGGGGATCGCCCGAAGATGATCGAAGATGGAGTCGTGGCAAGCCGTGAAGACAAGGAACGGATGAGATGCTAGCTAGACGCTACGTGGATCAATGAGGACTATTAGATCTTGGTCTAGTTGATAGATTAGCGGGTCTAGTTAGTGTACTTTGAGAACCGTGCAAGAAAACCCATTATGTGTTGTGGGTTTTGGGTGAACCCTTGCATGGCTAGTTGAGTGGGTAAATCCTAACCCTTGATGGATGCTCTAGGGTTTAGAGGCTCATCCAAGGGTGGTAGGTGGCCCAAGAGTTGTATAAATAGGGGTGGAGGGGTAGCCTTCCCCCCCTTCAAGGTTTGAGTTGCTCATTTGAGCTTTGCCCACATCAAGTGAGGCTTTGTAAACCCTCCATCCAAAAAATACAAAAAAAAATTTTACCTTATTGTGAATTTAAATTGCGCATTTACATTATGTCTTTACTTTACGCAATTTAAATTCAGCATTTACTTTCCCGCATTTACATTCTCGCAATTTACTTTCTCACAATTTGGATTTGCCTCCCATCCTTCTAAATGCTGTTGTTCGAGCTTGAAACTTTCTGGTCGAAGTTCCTGACTGTCTGTAACACTTTATTTTTCATGTCTATTATACAAAGCTTTTTAATGTGATTTTTTGTGGACTGTTTCACGACTCAACTTCTCACAGGAATAAAAATTACCAAAAAAATTTAGAGCAACAGAAACTCACCAACCACCTACTTCAAATGAGGACAATTCCTGAAAAAAATCTGCTTTTAATTTTCTGAAAAGAGACTTTGTTATTTTTAGCTTTATCTCTTTTAGAAAATAAGTCTTTCAATTAATTTCTTTTTGTTTGGACACTTGACAACCAGGATTGTGATTAAAACATCCCTAACATGGTTCATGGTTCTCAACCATGTAAGCTAAGGGTACACATAGTTGTCTAGTTGTTCGGGTTTTGGAGGGTGTGCGAATCTGAGAAGCACTAGTTTGAACGAAAATCTTTGGGTGTTTTAGATTTTTATTGCGAGATTGTTTGAAGTACTTTGATTGGGGAAAATTTTATTGGGATCATTCAGCCCCCTCTGATCGCCATTTTGTTCCTTCAAAATTGCTTCTATTTGAAAATCCAATTCAAATCAAACTCAAACCAGAGCATACCAAGCTCAAATTTAGTAAAATACTCATCACAAACATGGGTAGACCTCCACATGGTCTTTCAATATCTCAATTTTGGAAATTTTGATCGCCTCAATCGGAGCTCGTATGAAGGAGAACGGGCTCTCGAGAGATTTGAAAATAAAGAAAATCAAAAACACATTATTTTTTTGAATTTTTTTTATACTAAAAAACTCGATTTATTGGGTCAGCTAACGTCAGCCCTGCTCCAGACCAACCAGGAGCCAACACATGGCACGGTGCGTGGACTGGGTCATGGCCGGCAATATGGCTAACATCATGGTCGGCAATATGGCAGACGTTGAGGCGAATGCTAAGGCAAGGAACATTCTCATATAGGGTCTTAGCCGTAGTGAGTATGATAGGATTTCTCACCTCCGTTCCGCTCACGAGATTTGGGAGACCCTCAATGCTTACCATGAGGGCACTACTCAAATCAAGACCGTGAGGCAGGATCAGTACAAACGTGAGTACAACAAGTTTGAACAACACGCTGGTGAGAGTCTTGATGAGTGTTTAGGTCGTTTTACAAAGATTTTGAGCGATCTTCGAGTAGTTGGCTGCATATACCCTGACTCGGATAATGCTCGACATTTCTTGACCGCACTCGATCTTCAAGTTTGGGAAATGAAAGTGACCACTATCAAGGA
Organism: Otatea glauca; assembly: GCA_036346275.1. Taxonomy (NCBI): domain Eukaryota; kingdom Viridiplantae; phylum Streptophyta; class Magnoliopsida; order Poales; family Poaceae; genus Otatea; species Otatea glauca. Next base: position 22,743,267 of record CM070725.1, on the reverse strand, counting down.
CACTACCGACTTGTCGACCTTGACTCTTGATGGGCTTTACTCCCATCTCAAGACTCATGAGAACGACGTCGTCTCTCGCAAGACAAAATCTCAGTCGATGGCCTTGGTCACTGATCCCAATGGATCTTCCCTTGATCTTTCTGCTAGTTACTCTCTTTCCGCCCTTTGCGAGCTAAGCGATGACCAACTGGAAAAATTTCCAGAAAATGAGCTTGCTCTTCTTGCTCGCAAATTTTCATATGCATACAAGAGGGTGAGAGAGAGAAAGAGTGGTGGCATGATCACATGCTTTGAGTGTGGTGGCCCCAACCACATTCGGGCTAATTGCCCCAAACTGGAGAAGGCAAAGAACGACACCGGCGGTTCGGCAAAGAACGACACCGGCGGTTCGACAAAGAATGACTACATTGACAAGAACCGCAACAAGAAGCCTCTAGTTCGCGAGCCAGCGCGTGAGAAGAAATACCGCAACTTCTCCAAGAACAAGAAACTCTTCCACCGCGTCCTCGCCGCGCTTGACGACATCAACCTCTCCGACACGGAGACATAGAGCGATGAGGGCGAGGATGAACCGCAAGAGAAGAAGGGCGGCGATGACTTCTCCGGCATGTGTTTCATGGCCGACGCCAACGGCATCAGCGACTCGAACGAGGTACCCTCCTATGACCAGCTCAATGAAGTTTTCTGCAAATTAGGAAAATTTCATGCTAGAGCTAGAGCTAAGTGTGTGGAGCTAGAGAAGGAAGTAGGTACCTTGACTCGAGAGTTAGATTCTCTTAGATCTTCTCCTTCTCGAGTCACTGATAACTGTTCTTTGTGTGATGTACTTCTTGTGGAGTTGGAGAACCTAAGGACTATGCATGATAGTGTGTTATCTGAACTAGATAGTCTTAGGTTAAAGAATGCTAGTGATGATTCTATTGATGCTATTCCACTAAATGCTAGATTTCTTCATGCTCACTCTACTCCATCATGCTCTAATTGCCCTAAATTGCTTGCTGAAATTGATGCCATGAGCGATCACCTTAGGAAGCTTTCTTCTAGAAACGATGAACTTGAAATAATGCTTTTAAGGGCCAAGTCAGCTCATGTGAGGGCTGTAGGCAACTAAAACTTGACAATGAATCTCTAAATGCCAAGCGTGCTAATCTTGCTAAGGACTCGATGGGGACGGTGGCCCGATCTTCCGACAGGTAGTAGTAAGTCGATTGGTGGAGGACTCGACGTTGACGATCCGGCTTCCAATCATAACTGATTCGAACCCTGCAATCGCTACCACAACTCCTTTGGTTATCAACCACGCACAAACACGGTTGACCTCGCCAAGAAGGCTTACCCCTGCATGCAAATCGAGAAAACAAGCAAGAACATAGAAGATGCAATCTGAAATTGCGAATAATATTAAGCACCCGAGTTGGGGTTCCACAAACCGATGAACGGCGAAAAACTGACAAAGTGTCTAGTTATAATCTAAGCAAAACCCATTTATTCTAGCGACGGCTGCTGAATATATATGAGGAAGAGGGCAAGGGAGGCGGCCAAGGGGGTGGCCGTGAAACCCTAAGTCATACAAGGCCTGTGGGTCCAAGTGGAGGTGGCGCGGCACCTGGCAGATTCTGTTCATCATATTTATTTGACGATTCCTATCGATCCAAAAGGAGTTTGTACCTGAAACCACTTCCGTTGGAAAGCTCTTGTCGTGGGCTTGTCCGTAGAGTCCAAGAACGCCTCAAACGGACTTCGTATGACCCAGATATGGTCATTTTAAGTTAGACTACTCCTCGTGGCCGAACTGGACTCGTGAACGAATTGGGCTTGATCTTGGGCTGGGCTTGGAGCATTAGAAGTTGTTGGGCCCTTGTATTGGCTTGAGATAGAAGCATGGTTTGCTGGACCGGTATGGTCTCATCATCCTCCCCTTCTTGATTTTGAGTCATCCTCGACTCAAGCTCATTGGGCTGCAAAAGGTTAGTAACAAGAGTCGGCAAAGAAACAAACATATCCTTTGGTTGTTGATAGTGTGGCACGTTAAAAGAAGATTTGAAAATGGTACAAATATATACTCGATGCACTATGTACTTTCCTTTATCATTATGTTTGCCAATAGCATAAAAACTAACACTGGATGACCATGACAAATTAGCAGCCATAGAAAATCTCTCCTCTAAACATTTGAGATCACATATGATATCAAATTCAATGTAACCCAAAGTATTCAAGGAAGACAACAGTTTAATGTCATCCTTTTCATTAGCAAGGTGAATAACATGTTTATTTTCAGCACACGTGTTTAGATCAAAAATAAAACTGACATGTTCATTCACTAGTTGAGGCATGGACATAAATAAGACATTATCACACAACTCTTTTTTATCACTAGGGACAGCAAGACAATCATATTGTGACAAAGGTGATTCAGTTTGAGTGTCCACTAACTGTTGTTGTAGCATAGCACCAGTAGTGACCAAATTTAGCACATCAACAAAATTCTCTCCTCATATGAAAATAGCACATATGCCGTTACCTTTGTTTTCTATCTCAGCCAATTTAGGCATATCATGATATGTACATTCTTGAGGTATGCATGGGATAGCAAGTATCTCCTACTCCTCCTTCTCTTGCGTGTTATCCTTCTCGTTCTTATTCTCAATGTCTTGTGAAAAGTTAGTAGCAAGTGGAAACTCGACAAGATGCCGTTCTTCCAAAGAAAATTCTTCACTTTGGCAATTATAAACATTAATTTCAGCAAGATATCTTTCATGTTCAATTTGATTTTCAATCTCACAAGCAAGATTAAATAAACTAGAGAGAGAACTATATTCCTTATCAACAAGAATAACTTGAATTTTCATATCAAGTCTATTTAAGAATTTTATTTCCTTAGCTTCTTCAGATTCATCTAAACCACAACGCAACAAAAAAGTTTCTAATTCCTCGTAATATTCCTTGACAGTTTTATCACATTGTTGTACACATTGCAATTCATAAAGTAACTTTTTAGAATGATAACCAGGAACAAATTCATCTCTCATAATTCGTTTCATATCTTTCCATGTTTTTGATACTTTCTTATAAGCACAAAAATCGTTCCACCAAATTGATGCACAGAGAGTTAAAGCACTAGCAGCAACTTTAATTTTTCGTTTATTACAGAGGCTACATTGCGAAAGAATTTTATCTACCTCTATTTCCCAATCAATATAAGCATCAACACCAAATCCGTTATAAGAAGGAAGAATTGGAAAATTCTTACCTTTACCAACAGAAGGAGATGGACTAAAGTTGGGTTGGTGCTTATGCTCTTTTCTGTCAAGTGCATTCTCCATGTTTTGAATTTGCTTGTTCATAATCTCATTCATCTTTCAAAGCATCTCTCGGAGCTTGTTATGAAGAACACACTGGTTACCATCCTGATCCTCCGGTACCCCTGCCTTTGCTAGCAGAAAACAAAAGATAGCACAAAGTATTATCCCTATCAACTACTAGGTACTGGACAGTGGGATCACAAACTCTCACGCGTCTTACCACACCCTTACAAATGTTCTTACCAAAGCAGCAGGTGGTACAACCGATGGCTGGTTCGTGATACCGTGACTGGAGCGTGAGTGAGGCGATTGCAAAGGAGAACCTGAACTGATAAGAAGTATGTGGAGCTCGGAAGGCAATATTTAGTAGCAAGGAATAAGCAATATCGAAATCAGATTAGCAAGCTGAATAAATGTCCAACGTACTTGTCACAGTTGCTGGCCTAAACGTGTTCCTAGAACTAGTTCAACCTAGCAAGGGATATATCAAAGCACATAGGGTTCAAAGGATGCAAGCAATTCTGATTATCAGTTTCTCTTTCCCTCTTTTTGCTTCTTTTCTTCTCTCTGATTTTTTCAGTGCGGCTCTTCCTTTTTTTGCACTTGCCTTTTGTTTTGTTCTCTTTTAACTCAAAGGCAAAACAAAAATCTCATGTTTCAGAATGAGAGGAAACGTTAAACAGATGACCGAAAAATGGGTAAAAACAGCACAGGAATCTTTTGGGGCTCGGAACTCGGTCTTATAGGCCAATTTTGAGGGACAAAAATTGCACAAGTCTAAAGACCTGTGGATTTTTCAAATGTGCATCGTTGTCCTCTTCGAAACAAAAAAAATTCGCCCCGATTGGAGTTCGTATGCAAAAGTTATGCTAGTTTTACTGAACACTGCACAATTGCCTGCGACTTCACTTCTTTCTTCCGGTTAGGGCTAAAATAGCAAAAGGATCACGGGTGAACAAGGGTGGCCAGCGGTGCAGGGAAATTGACACAAGGCGGCTCGCGGCCTATCTAGGGTTTGCGAAGTGGGATATATAATGCAGAGCTGCGACAGGGACAATCCGAGTAGGACTCAGTTCGGTTCTAGGGTTGGCGGTGGTGAGATGACTAACGGTGCAAAACAAGAACTAGGGCAATGGAAAGTGATAAGTATAAACTAGGATCACGACCTCAAGCCAGCAACAAGACGATGACAATGGACACAAATTCAATAAAGCGAAACTGAAACGAAAATTGCAAAGGCACAAGGGGTTGTAGGACAGCGGAATCAATGATCAACTTTTTGTGAGGCAATTTTTTTTCTGGACTCTAGGACGATGGCAAAACAAAAGTGGGGATACAAGAATTACCTATTGGGATACCGAGGATCTGATACCACTTGATGGGGACGGTGGCCCAATCTTCCGACAGGTAGTAGTAAGTCGATTGGTGGAGAACTCGACGTTGACGATCCAGCTTCCAATCAGAACTAATTCGAACCCTGCAATCGCTACACCACGGCACCTTTAGTTACCAACCACGCACAAACACAGTTGATCTCACCAAGAAGGCTTATCCCTGAATGCGAATCAAGAACACAAGCAAGAACGTAGAAGATGCAATCTGAAATTGCGAATAATATTAAGCACATGAGTTGGGTTCCACAAACCGATGAACGGCGAAAAACTGACAAAGTGTCTAGTTGTAATCTAAGCAAAACCCATCTATTCTAGTGATGGCTACTGAATATATATGAGGAAGAGGGCAAGGGAGGCGGCCAAGGGGGTGGCCATGAAACCCTAGGTCGTACAAGGCCTTTGGGCCCAAGTGGAGGTGGCGCAGCACCTGGCAGATTCTTTTCATCATATTGATTTGACGATTCCTGTTGATCTAGAAGGATTTTGGACCTAAAACCACTTCCATTGGAAAGCGCTCGTCGTGGGCTTGTCCGTAGAGTCCAATAACGCCTCAAACGGACTTCGTATGACCTAGATATGGTCATTTTAAGTTGGACTACTCCTCGTGGCCGAACTGGACTCGTGAACTAATTGGGCTTGATCTTAGGCTGGGCTTGGAGCATCAGAGGTTTTTGAGCCCTTGTCTTAGCTTGAGATAGAAGCATGGTTTGCTGGGCCAGCATGATCTCATTAGGACTTACTAGCTAAGTCACAAGAAAGTTGCTTGCAATGTAATGTGATTGAGGGGGACTTAGATAAAATCCAATTCGAACTTAGGAAGAAATTAGAAGACCAAGCCTATAGGATTAGAAATGCATCTTGCATTTCTTGTGAGTCCCTCAAGATTGAGGCAGTCGTGCTGAGGGAGAAAAATGCACGTGCTGAGAGAGCTCATCTTTCTAATTCTTCTTCCTCTTCTTCCCCCTGTTCTTCTTGTGCCTCTTTCTTCCGAGATTGCCAGTATCTCATGAGCACTCTCGAGAAGTTTGTTGGAGACAAGAAGAAACTCAATCTTATTCTAGACCAATCCAAGATTAGTAGATTTAATCAAGGTCTAGGATTTGATCCCTTGGAGCAAGCTCATGCGCATCCTCCCACCATTGTGCGCGGCTCCAAGAGTGGTGAGATTGTGGTAGCTCTCAGAGTGAGTACCACCATGTTTAGGTCTGCTGGGGTTGTCCATAGGACTTCTGACCAGAAGGGTGTTACTCCTATTGCTTCTGCCTCTAGCAAGGCGAAGTACATATGCACCTTCTGTAAGAAGGATGGTCACCTAGTAGATTTTTGCTTCAGGCGCGCCAAGAACACTTGGCTTGAGAGTCATCCCCAGACTCTGAGTGCTCCTAAGGCACACACTGCTTCTAGACAGGTTAGAGAGTCGCCTGTTTTTGGGCAGCGTTCAAGACTTGGTTTTCATGCTGTTTCTTCAAGTTTTAGTCCTGGAGCTGCTCATGGCCAGCCTTTCCGCCGTCTTCTTGATATTCTTAGTTTTTCTCATCGAGGAAGATATCAGCGGCGTGATGTGTTTTCTAGTAGGAGTTTTAGGCAGCCTCACTGGGGTGGTCCAGCCTGTACATCACAGCGGGCCAGCCCAATTTCAGCTCCTAGATCATCTACTAGAGTTGCTACTGATCTTGTTAGGGTTAAACGTAAGAGAGATACTCGAGTCCAGTCTTCTTCTGTGGCTGGTACTCTGAGGCGTCATGTGGTTTAGTATTGGTTTCCCAAGTCTTTCACTCTATCCCAATACTGAGTCATCTTTCTCTCTTGTGTCTTGATCAGGTTCGTCGGATGGGGAAGGGAGATGTTTGAATTGTCGACTCCGGTTGTTCTCGTCATATGACCAGAGATTCTTGATGGTTCTTTTCCCTAGTCCGAGCCCCCGGTGATGAGTTGATCACTTTCGGGGATGCTTCTTCAGGTAGAGTCATTGCTAAAGGTACCATCTGCATTATTGACAATTTCATTCGTAAAGATGTTGCTTTAGTGAGTAAGCTGCAATACAATTTGCTTTCTGTTTCTCAGCTTATTGATGACTCTTTCAAGGTGAGCTTCAAGAGTAGCACCTGTAGAATCCTCGATTCTTTAGGAAGGTTAGTTTGCGAGATTTCTAGATATGGGGGAGTCTTTCGTGCTGATTTTTCTGCTTCTTCTAGAGACTCTCTTCGTTGTTTGATTGCTTCAGAGTCCCATGATCTCTCCTTCTGGCATAGGAGACTTGGTTACATTGGTTTTGATCATTTGACCTGAGTCAGCAGCCATGATCTCGTTCGTGGTTTGCCCATACTCAAATTGGTCAAAGACTTAGTTTGCTCTCCTTACCGATATGGCAAGATGGTTGCTGTTTCTCATCCCCCAGTCACTGTTGTGATGACTGATGCACCAAGACAGCTTTTACATATGGACACTGTTGGTCCAGCTAGAGTGCAATCAGTGGGTGAGAAGTGGTATGTTCTTATCATTGTTGATGATTTTTCGAGGTACTCTTGAGTGTTTTTCATATCCTCGAAGGATGAGACTTTTATCCATTTTAGGGGTTTGGTTCATAGGTGGTCTTTTGAGCTCCCTGGTGCCCTACGAGCTATACGCAGTGACAATGGCACGGAGTTCAAGAACTCCTATTTTGAGAGTTTCTGTGTGGAGTCTGGTTTAGAGCATCAGTTCTCCTCTCTCTACGTCCCTCAGCAAAATGGCGTAGTGGAAAGAAAGAACAAGACCCTGGTAGAGATGGCCAGGACGATGCTAGACGAGTACAGTACTCCTAAGAAGTTTTGGGCTGAGGCTATAGGTACTGCATGCCAAATTTCTAGTCGTGTATTCTTGAGAGCACATTTGCACCGCACTTCTTACGAGTTGAGGTATGGGCAAAAGCCCAGTGTTTCGCATTTTAATGTGTTTGGTTGCAAGTGTTTTATTTTGAAGTCTGGTAACCTGGATAAGTTTGAGTTTCATTCTTCTGATGGTATCTTTCTGGGTTATTCGACTTCTTCTCATAGCTATAGGGTCTGGAGTTGCGATGTGCATAGAATCATAGAGACCTGTGAGGTGACCTTTGATGAGGCTAGCCCAGGAGCTTGACCTAACATTTCAGGCTCTTCTTCCTCCTCCGAGACCATTTTTGTAGAGGATGAGTATGATGGAGATAATGGTGGTCCACCTCATCCAGTCCCCTCTACACCTGACGTGCCTCCTATTTCCATTTCTGCACCTTAGGAAGGCCAGCCCTTGCCTTCTGACTCTCATGCATCTAGTGGCTCTGCTCCTACCTCTTTTGTGCATGAGGTAGAGGCCACTTCTACTTCTGGACCTCCTTATCATATTCAGTGTTCTCATCCACCTAATCAGATCATCAGTGATCTGTTTGAGCGAGTCACTCGCTCAAAATCAGGTTTGTGTAGTTTCTGCCTTCACTCTTCCTTTGTTGCCTCGTTTGAGCCGAAGGATGTGACTCATGCATTATCTGACGAGTCTTGGACTAATGCTATGCATGAGGAACTTAAAAACTTTGAGAGGAACAAAGTCTAGCAGCTTGTAGAACGTCCATCTGGTCATAATGTCATTGGGACCAAGTGGGTGTTCAAAAACAAGCAGAGTGAGGATGGGGTTGTCATTCGCAACAAGGCTAGGCTAGATGCACAGGGCTTTTCTCAGGTTGAGGGTCTTAACTTTGAGGAGACCTATGCCCCTGTAGCTAGACTAGAGGCTATTAGGATCCTGCTTGCATTCTCTGCATCCTGGGGCTTCTAGCTCTATCAAATGGATGTCAAGAGTGCATTCCTTAATGGCTATATTGAGGAAGAGGTTTATGTCAAACAACCTCCAGGATTTGAGAACCCCAAATTTTCGAGTCATGTATACAAGCTTTCCAAAGCTCTGTATGGACTCAAGCAGGCCCCTAGAGCATGGTATGAGAGCCTCAAGTCTTATCTTCTCAGCCGTGACTTCAAAATGGGCGTAGTAGACAAGACTCTGTTCATCAGACACCATGAGTCGAATTTTCTTCTCGTCCAGATTTATGTAGACGATATCATTTTTGGTGGCTCATCTCATTTGCTTGTGTCTCAGTTTTCTGAGTTAATGAGCACAGAGTTTGAGATGAGTATGATGGGTGAGTTGAGCTACTTTTTGGCTTCCAAATCAAGCAGACTCGGGAGGGTACTTTCTTGCATCAAGGCAAGTATACCCGTGACCTCCTAAGACGCTTCGATATGTCTAATGGGAAGCCAGTGATGACTCCTATGGCCACCACTACTGTCCTCGAGCCCGATGAGGATGGTGAGCCTACTGATCAAAAGGAGTTTCGGAGCATGACCGGCTCCCTCTCCTCACTGCTTCGAGGCTGGATATACATTTCGATGTGTGTCTGTGCACTCAATTTCAGGCTTCTCCTCGTGCCTCTCACCGCCAGCCAGTCACGCGCATCTTCAGGTACCTTCGTGCTACTACTAATTATGGTATTTGGTACTCTTCTTCTTCATGTCTATCTCTTAGAGCATTTTCTGATGCCAACTTTGCTGGCTGTAGGATAGATAGGAAGAGCACTTCTGGCACTTGCCAATTCATTGGCACTTCTCTGGTTTCTTGGTCGTTTAGGAAGCAGTCCGGAGTTGCACAGTCCACCGCCGAGGCCGAGTATGTTGCTGCAGCCAGTTGCTATAGCCATGTTTTCTGGATGAGATCGACCTTGCGGGACTTTGGGTTAGAGATAGAGAGTGTTTCACTTTTCTGTGATAACACTTCTGCTATTTGCATTGCTAAAAACCCAGTACAACATTCTCGAACCAAGCACATTGATATTAGATATCACTTCCTTAGAAACCATGTGGAGAAGAGGGATATCGCGCTTTAGTTTGTAGAGTGTGACCTATAGTTAGCCGATATCTTCACCAAGCCTTTGGATAGCTCCAGATTTTTTGCCTTGAGGAGTGAGCTTGCCGTCGTGAGCCCTTACGGCCTATCGTGAGGAGGAGCTGGTTTGTATATTATGTATAATATATTCTCTTCCAGTTTTTTCTCTTCTTTGTGTTTCTTCTGGGTGATTTTGGGCTTATTTTCTTGAGTTGAGTCCACTCACTTAGACTTCTGGTATGCCTTGCATGGACCTCTTATCTTGTGCTTTGGGTTGCTCTCATGCGTGATTAGCTGTTCTCTCTTCTCTCTAGGTAAAGTTCCCTCACAATCTTATAAGTCTAGCAGGTGTTGGGCCTCCTGGGTAGACAGGGTCTGTGTGCACTCCTTAGTTGAGATCTAGAGTCAGCTTTCCTATGTCAGTCATTGGGGAAGATAAGAGCGAGTCTGAGCCGTAGTGAGTCTCTTCTATCCCTTCTATGCTCTATAGCCATCCAGTTTGCAGTTTCTCAATTTCTTCTACTCACTCTATTTTTTTCTAATTGTTATTGAGTTCATTTGGGTTTTCTTTATGCCTAATCTTGATAATAACTCAACTTTAACCAGATTTGAGCTTAAAATTGATTCGTTTGTTGAGGGGGAGTTTGGGAATCTGTTCATGCATTGCATTTAGACTGCATTTTCTGTTTTATGAGCTTTGTCTATTATGCAATTGACTCAATCTTCATGAAATACATCATGCTATATCTTTTGAAGAAAATCACTAGCTTAGATATGTCCAAGTCCATTTATCATGCTAAGCTTATTAAAATCTGAAAAATTTTAAAGCCTTAAATGAAAACTTGATGAAACATGTTGCTTTTACTTACTAAGTTTCTTCTCTAGGGGTTTTTACCATGAATTGTGAAATTTTGGATTTCTCTAGAGTCCCTATAGCAACTTGGGTGAAATTTGTTTGATCCATATTTGAGTCCTTCAGAATTGCTCATATATGCTAAATTGAAAATTAAAAAAAAACTGACTCTTTTGTGCAAAATTGATCTCAACACTTTATATTCACGAGACTGCTTCCCATTGTATTTGGGATGAACTTGGAATATATTGTGTATGACTAAGATCATTCTCTTAAGAGTTACTCTTGAGATGATCGAAAATGGCTTGAGTCAATCAATAAAATAAAAAAATGCAAATATCAAACACATAAGTGGGTAAAGAATGCAAATAATGTTAAACATTTGCACCACGCTATGTTTTTCAAATTCTTAAAGAAAATTTGCATAAATTGAAAAATAAGCTTGAAGGACCTAATATGCACTTCAAAATTTCTCAAAGTGTTGAGTAGGTTGAACTCTAGGTTTTCCATTTGATCCTTGAGTGGTTTTGCTTCTAGCTTTGAAACTTTGCTAAGTTTAGCACTTGTCAAATCATGCTAAAATGAAATATTGTAAACTAAACTTTTTCATAAAATGTATTGGCCTTGGACATGTCTTAGTTTAGTCATATTCTGAAATTGACAAGCTTGGTGTAATATCTTTCCATTTTGATCAATTGGATAATCATCAAAGCTCATTAGATTGCATTTCATGCATACATAAACAAATTGATGCCTATATTGCCAAAAGGGGGAGAAAACGTAGAAAAGGCATCTTATAGGGAAGAAAATTTAAATAAAAAATGCTTTATCATGATCATGTTGAACAGTTGTCCTTGCATTTGGATCATGAGTAATATTGAGATTTTTGAGAGATTTATGAGCTCTTATCGAAAAATTGTTCTTTCTTGTGTTGAGCTCTGAAAATCTTCTCATCTACTTGATCATGGACTTGCTTTCTCTTTCAATTGGACCAAGCATGATTTTTGAAATCAAATTGCTTTTCTTCTTTTATTTTCAAACTCAAATTTATGCCTTTTGTGTGGTTTGTCAATATACTCATGAAGGGGAGATTGAAGGACCATGTGGAGGTCCATCCATGTTTGTGATGAGTATTTGACTTTATTTGAGCAAGGTGTGCTCAGGTTTGAATTTGATTTAAATTAGAATTTGAAGCAATTTGAGTCTTATCCTACTTTTACGGTATTACCAGCCAGGACGAACAAAAATGAATTTTAATTTATGGACTGTGATGAATCTATTGCATATCATTGTGGGCATTTCTATGTGAGGTATTTCCTTGTTTTTGATTGTTGCAGGTCGATGATGTTAGATCATATGAGGCGAAGGATGACCGGGACTAGGCGAGGAGCATCGGAGTTCCAGACAGTCGGGGATCGCCGAAAGATGATTAGAGACGGAGTCGTGGCAAGCCGTGAAGACAAGGAACGGATGAGACGCTAGCTAGACGCTACGTGGATCAATGAGGACCATTGGATCTTGGTCTAGTTGATAGGTTAGCGGGTCTAGTTAGTATGCTTTGAGAACCGTGCAAGAAAACCCATTATGTGTTGTGGGTTTCGGGTGAACCCTTGCATGGCTGGTTGAGTGGGTAAATCCTAGCCCTTGATGGATGCTCTAGGGTTTAGAGGCTCATCCATGGGTGGTAGGTGGCCCAAGAGTTGTATAAATAGGGGTGGAGGGGTAGCCTTCCCCCTTAAAGGTTTGAGTTGCTTCTTTGAGCTTTCCCCACATCAAGTGAGGCTTTGTAAACCTTCTATCCAGAAAATACAAAAATTTTGTTTACCTTATTGTGAATTTAAATTGCACATTTACATTATGTCTTTACTTTATGCAATTTAAATTCAGCATTTACTTTCCCGCATTTACATTCTCGCAATTTACTTTCTCGCAATTTGGATTTGCCTCCCCTCCTTCTAAATGTTGTTGTTCTAAGATGTCTTGAGTGTGTTTATATGGTTTTACACTTCACTTGCATCCTAGGATAGACTAAAGATCAAGTTTTCTATCAAGTTGTCATTCTATCCAGAACTTGTTCTTCGCGTAGCAGTCAGTCTTTGATTTTTAGAGAATTCTAAAAAAATCCTTTTTGAGTGATTCTTATTGGAGAAGGTGTGTGACTCATATATCCATCTCTAGAAAAGTTTGTGAGTCCACTAGTTGCACCGTTTTAGCACTATGAAGTGCAAATCAAGCCTCAAACTTTCTGGTTTAAGTTGCTGACTATCTGTAACACTTGATATTTCATGTCTATTATACAAAGCTTTTTAATGTGATTTTTGGTGGACTGTTTCATGACTAAACTGCTCATAGGAAGAAAAATTCCCAAAAATTTTAGAGAAACAGAAACTCACCAACCGCCTGCTCCAATTGAGGACAATTCCTGGAAAATCTGCTTTTACTTTTCTAAAAAGAGATTTTGTTGTTTTAGCTTTATCTCTTTTAGAAAAGAAGTCTTTGAATTAATTTCTTTTTATTTGGACACTTGGCAACCAAGATTGTGATTAAAACATCCCTAACATGGTTCATGGTTCTCAACCATGTAAGCTAGGGGTACACATAGTTGTCTAGTTGTTCGGGTTTTGGAGGGTGTGCGAATCTGAGAAGCACCAGTTTGAACGAAAATCTTTGGGTGTTTCATATTTTTATTGCGAGATTGTTTGAAGTACTTTGATTGGGGTAAATTTTATTTGGGATCATTCACCCCCACTCTGATCGCCATTTCGTTCCTTCAAAATTGCTTCACTTTGAAAATCCAATTAAAATCAAACTCAAACCAGAGCATACCAAGCTCATATTTAGTCAAATACTCATCACAAACATGGATAGACCTCCACATGGTCTTTCAATATCTCAATTTTAGAAATTTGAATCACCTCAATCGGGGCTCGTATGAAGGAGAACGGGCTCTTGAAAGATTTGAAAATAATGAAAATCAAAAACACATTATTTATCCGAATTATTTTTATACTAAAAAACTCGATTTATTGGGCCAGCTGATGTCAGCCCTGCTCTAGACCAACCAGGAGCCGACACGTGGCACGGTGCATCGACTGGGTCTACCAAACCAGATCGATTCACCGTGGACCCGGTTCATGGAAGTTTGACCGGTAGTCAATTCCGATGCCAGCAAGATGTCTCATAGTGACGTCAGTGAGCAGACGTGGCTACCTTGGCGCGCGTCACTTTGCTCGTTTGTGGCTGCTCCTAACACATCCAACAGTTGAAAAGGCAACGATTCGCGATGCAATCTCAACCTCCCATGCTTGATCCAACGGCTGTGATATCAGCAACACGCGAGCGCGGTGCGACTCAAACACTTGGCGCACATCCAGCGGGGCCTAGTAGATCCGATGGACAAAAACACACCCAACGATGATGGCGGCACGGCGGCAAGGCGGCGCTACACTTACCGGAAGCGAAGACGAAGACCTTGATGACGGCGGAGCAACGATTCCCAGTGATCTACAAGCGACAGATTTGAAATGTCCTGTCTCGGGGGTCTCAGATTCGGTGTCAGTAACGGCAAAGACTGCTTATCGATGGAGAACAATTCGCTTGAACACCAGGCGGAACTTCACGAACTTCGGCGAGCTCTTGCTCCTTGATGACGGCACCTCGGGCGAAACTGCTTGATCAGAAGCTGCGCAAAGGCTTGATGAACCTCAAGAGGTGTCATGACTATCCTTTTAAAGCCTCAACGGGCATGCACGAGCAGAGTTCTCCTCTGACACGGTGGTAGTCTCCTAATCTGCTACGACGACAATCGCTCGAGCAAGATGCAATCGTGACCAACCACGTGTACTAATCCAACGGACAGCCATCACGCACAACGCGGCACAATCCGAGCCGGACATGCGAACCCCAATCCAACGAACTCCATCGCTTAGGGTTCTGAATCAAAAAATCTCCCATGTGCACCAGATCATGATCCGACGGCCTAGACGCTTTAGGGTTCCAAGATCAATCCAAGCATTGGATCAAGATCCGACGGCCATGGTCCTAGGCAACACAGCACATGGGCCTCAATGGCTGAACTGGGCCTAGCACCGCTACCTTGGCTGGCCGCAATGGACTTTGGCCTGATATTGTTCAACTATTTTCCTAGGGTTTTTGATTTAAAATAATTCTGATAATTAAAGTAATTTGATTAAGGCAATAAAAATATTAGAAAGATTCTCAAAAATATTTTGAGATATTTGAAACTCAAATAAAATATTTTTTATTAAACTTTATTTAAACTTTCTCAATATTTAAATAGTTTTTCACAATAGCCAAAACAAAAATAATAAACAAATTTAGATAAAATCCAAAAAAATTCAAAAAATTGATAAAATCAATATTAAAGCTAAATAAGTGAAAATTGGGATGTTACACCTTTCCATGACTTGATTTGCAAAGCAAGTGGTGCAAGAGGCACATGGGTGCTAATTTCTACAAGTAATTTAGGAACAAGGACCTGATAAAACTTTTCAAGAGGTTGTATGATCAGAACTAGCGAATAAAGTTTGATACACTGTTGAAGAAGCTTGACGAACTAACGATGACACACACAAGACAGGCAGCGAAGAAGGCCATGACAGGAGTGGGAGAGCTCCACATTGCGCTCAACAAGATACCCACATATCCTCTAGAATTGGTCAGGAGGAATGGAAGGCAGACAAAATGCTTCTCATAGTGGATTAAGCATGAGCCTAGGGAGAAGTGGGCATTGTTATACGATACGGATGGTGCGAGGTACTGGTTGCTGACCACCAAATTGGCCAAGGAGTACAACTAGGTCATGAGGAGCTTAAGGCCCCTTCCTTTGTTAGCTATTCTAGAGGGAGTTCTATGTGGTATGACAAAATAGTTTGTTGGTCGCCATGTCATGGTATTAGACTCAATGAATGATCCGCATGTGAAAGTACTCGACTATGATAATGAAGTACATAGAGGAGAAGAGCAAGAAAGGCAAGATGCACAGAGCATGAGAGGTGCTTCCATGCTTTTCTTGTTTACAGTTGCACAGATATTAAAGCATGAATGAAGGGTGAATGGTTATTACTTACCTCTTCGGTTACTTCAAGATTTGTGCAACTTGTATTGGGAGGGAAAGCATTAAAACACTGCTCACAGGCATTCAAAATGGGCACCATGCAGCTTCGTTTCAAGGTCAAGCAGGGAGAAAGGTCGACGTGGGATGAATTTTTAAAAAGTTATTCACAAGAGCACGCTAGCAAGGTGCAGTTTTTCCTACACATGCAACATTCCACGTCTCTTACACTGGCCATGCACACACGTGATGGTTGCTTGTTCAACAGTGACATAGGATTCCAACAAATACTTGTCGGTATATTTCATAAAGGAATGGTGATTGCAACGAAGAGCGGAGAAGTGTATGGATTCGGCGTGGTTGGGTCATTCACTTACCATCCCAATTGGAAGCAGAAAAGGTGGGTCCCTGACTTTGATAGGCTTAAGGGGGTTGGTCAACAGCAAATCTGACATATCAGGAATGATATGAATGAATCAGAATTGGGGCTTCATTTAAGGAAATTCTCTACTTGTAAGGAGGTCGGGCATACCTACAAAAACTACCCTTGCCAGATAGGCCAGCAGGAAGAACGACATGGAGACTATGGGGATGAGTTGGTTGGGAGCTCCATCGATAGTGGTAGGCATGGGAGCGCCGACGCCATTTGATCTATATCGTGTATGAAATGTTGTGTTGTAAGAACAATGTAGGATATGTGTTGCATGTAATTATTTCATAAGAACTATGTGGTATCTATTATGTATGAACTATATTGTACTAGTACGATTATCGTCATGTTTGGAGTTATGTAGTATGTTTGTTCACTAATGCGTGGATCTTGAGTTGTTTTTGTTTGGTTGTTTTACTTCTCTCGCACGTTTTCATTATTACTTACTTTTTGTCGTATTAACATCATAATGTTCTTAACAGGTATGGCAGACGATACAGGAGCAACAGAGTGGCAGTACAAGCTGCTCGACCTTGGTAACTATGGTGCCTCAACATGGTGAGGTGGCCATCGAGCTTGGACCGCTGGGGCTACACTCCCCCAAGCAGGCATGGAGGATTGACCCTTGTTGGATTACCAGGTACGTGAAGCAGCTTAAGTTATGTCATTCCTACGTTTGCTTCATTAGCACTAATATTTCACAATTTTTTGCTTACAGGTTGAAGGCTTCCGGACTACTGCACCACGCCAAGATGGTGGAGGCCACAATTGCGGAAAACCATGACAAGGGGTGAGTCTGGGACCTATCATCATTTGAGTTGTCGATAGAAGCTCTGTCGCCAGTTGAATTATTGATAGAAGCACAAAGGATTTGCCTTAATTTCAATTGGTGATAGAAATCCTACGTGGATGCTAGATATGCATTTCGTCATTTGAAATGGTGACATAGGCTACAGAGGCCTATTTTTGTAAAAAAAACGGCATATTTAATTATGTAAAATTAATAAAAAAGACATTATTAAAAAATGATAGTCCAGTAGAGCTCGCTTGTTCGTGGTTGGTATCTAGGCTAAAAAAAGAATACAGATCAAACGGTAACGAATCCTGTCAGTCATCACGGTGTTGGCGGCAACGAGGGGGACGAGCTAGGAAATTCTGTTCACCACGATGTTCCGGCCGCGAGGAGGGGGCCGAGCTAGGAAATTCGGATTTTGGTTTGGATAAAGTGAATAACGCATAAGGAGATGGCCATTTTTTTCAACATTAGAGTTGATGAGCACGTGGGTTCAATTCCGAGCTGCTGGAACCGTGATCAGCTGCTACGAGCCACTATCCAACTGACTATGAAATGGAACCGTTGCGATAGCCTACAAGTTTGTGCTTCCATCGTTTAGAGTGCACGTACTATGCAACTCCATTCAGTAGTAGCATAGTTACAGCCGCATAGCATAGTGATTATACACATCAAAACATCCAAATTCCAATCAAGTATTTTCGACTCCCAGAACATCTGAAGAACTGTTGCTTCTGTACATATCCTAATACATTATGGGAGAAAAGGGGGGAAAGGTGCCTTGAATGGCATTTATTGTTCTTATGATCTCCTCATGCCCTGATCTGTTGATTCCAGCATGTAAGTAACCGAGTGCTGGTGCTCGTCGATGATGCCCCACCACAAACAACGCTTCTCCCTGCAGGGCAACGCAAACATAATTAATTACCAATGACGAAAGTGTGAAAATAAGTACTGTCCAATATACTGCATGGCTTCCAAACATGCAAGCTTGCACGTTCCAACACCATTTTTGCATCCTCTCTTGGTTTACTGAATTATAGAAATGTTTCAAGTTTTTGAAGCAAAGCTTTACTGGCAACAACCAGAGGTGTGTGTAAAAGGAGACAACTTACTTCATATAATTGTTCCACTAGGGAGCAAAGCGTCCTTGATCACGGTGACAATGCCGCTTTTGATGAAGTATCCATCTGTCTCCCTTGCAGCTTCTTGGACATTGTCAACATTGATTATCTACAAAATCAAGGAGCCACTTAAGAAACGTCATTACCTAAAACAATGCATAGCACGTAATATTACGTTTAGTAAAATAAAGGAGATGCAAGATATCCATTGTAATGCAACGGGAAAAAAATGCAATGTTCTAGTTTGTTCTTATGAATCATAATTCACAAGGCCTAAACTTTAGCCAGACAAACTCTTCTGGTCATGAGAAGGTGAGAATAATCAAATGCATCAGCAGGTACATCAAACGATCGCAATAGTTAGCAGCAGAAAAACAACTGAATCTAGATAATGGCAGGAGTTTTTGAATGAATATTGTATTGCTGATGAAAATGGCTTTTGAGCAGCACTGCAACACACACTGAATCTTGTCTGCATTTTCAGTGTTTTATTTATTTGTTTAAATAAAAAGGTGATATATGACTAGCTGACATTATTTTCTTGTTGAAATAGAACATTATTTAGATTTGCTCACTTAAATCCGAGTACATTGCAAGTCGATTTTTACTTCAGTTAACTTACCCTTTTTACAACCAATGCAAAAATGACATATCCAACATTACAGTTTATCAAGAAAAAAAATACATAATCCAACAGATGCTTAACAGTAAGTATATCAATTTGATTACCTTCACATCGTCTCCAATGCGAGCATTCTTGTCAATGATTGCTCTTCTGATGTGTGAATTTTTTCCAATACCAATGGGAATGCCGCCTTTTTCAGCAAGGAGTTGCTTGTCAGCTTCAGTCTGGCGAACATAAAAAAGGGGTCAGGAGGATGAGTTCTTTCATTGCTCTGCCAGCAGCATATTACATTTGCACTTGTTTTACCTCATAGTAGTCAGCACCCATTAGTAAAGAGTCCTCTATTATTGCACCTTCAGATATGCAGGACCGGAGTCCAACCACTGAATGGTGTATCTTGCAGTCCTACATGGACAAAAAGCAAGGCATAGTAAAATTAGAACACTTTATTATTTGAAGCAAAAGAAATTACATCGGAGGAACTACAAAAAGCATAGCCCATAAGGGACTCTAGAAGATTACATATATGTTAAGGTGAATGAAAGAAATCCATAAAACCCATCATAAGTCACTTGCTTTTTCAATTTGCCTTCCGTATCACATTTCTGTTTACTTTGCCCCACATAAGTTAATTTACCGTGCAAGCCCCCCAGGACGTACATTTGCACTTTCTCATGGCTTTAATTATTTTTTACACTTATTCCAACGATGTCAAGGAATGAAACCCAAGCCTCCCTTTCATGGAATGAAACCCAAGTCTACCCCAATTTGTTTGGGACAAAAGGTTTGGTTCTTGTTGTCATTCCAATGATGTCAATACTTATTTCAATGACTTGAATACTTTATTCAGTCTTGCAACACACGATTTCAACAATAATGTTTCAATATTGAAATCGTGTATTACAAGTACCGAAATCACTCAAATCATTGAAACCAGTATTAATTACATAAATAGGTACTCAAATCGTTAAAATAAGTACAGAAAAAACTGCACGAGAAATACCGTTAATGTGCAGCTTGGGAGCTATTTGCGCGATGACTTAAGTTATGTTGTGAGGTGGGGGTAGGCAAAAAAAGCAGGTGATTTATAACTTTTCCCAAAGGTTTAAATGAAACATTACAATCAATAAAAGTCAGCATACAAAGAGCTCAACTAAAAGGCTACTTACTTTAATGACACACCCTTCGCCGATAACACTGTCTGTCACGTCAGCATCAAGAACCTTGGAAGGAGGCAAGTGTCGAGGTTGTGTGTAAATTGGAGCAGAACGGTCATAGAAACTGCATTCACATTGAAGGCATACATTGAATCAAAAGGGAGTAATTCTAAGACTATGCATGCACTTTCATAATATTTTGGCCACAGCAAAGTAAAAAGTGAAAGCATACCTGAAATCTGGTATTGGCTTTTTGGTTATTCCCAAATTTGCATTATAGAATGCCTCAATGGTACCAATATCTTCCCAGTAACCATCGTACAGGTAAGCTTGTACCTGCGGACAACAATAACAGCCTCTTACGCAGCAAATATAGCACAACCTACAAATATGCATGGCAATGAAAGTGCCTATATGATAACTCATTAGCATATCCATGTTTTGGGAAAAAAAATTATTATAGTATCAACATATGGCATAATATGGTGTTTTATTGAAAGAAGGTCAAATGCTGAAAATCATAAAAGCAACAGCAATACATTGAAGAAAACAAACAACTCCTGATTCAATGAGCTGTTCATACCCTCATGCCAATGCTTGTTGCACCTGGAATAACCTCACTTCCAAAGTCATTGGCTCCAGTAAATTGTTCACGAAGAAGCTGAAGCATTACATTTTTGCTAATAACATAGATACCCATGCTAGCAATAAAAGGCATTTCCTTTGCCCTCACATCATCAAGGCCAAGTATGGTGGTGTCAACCTACAAAATCAATACAGGAAGCAACATAATGTTAAGGCATGTTACAGAAGAATTTTTGAGGTGAAATTAGTGATAGTTCACAGCTGTATATCTCAGATTAGCTAGAAAGGCACAGCATAAGTGTACCATCATTGCTTTCAACTGCTCTCCTTTTGGTTTCTCAGCAAACTCAATTATCCTCCCTTCTTCATCGATTTTCATAAGGCCAAACGCAGTTGCACGTTTCTCATCCATCGGCAGGGCGGCAACAGTAATATCAGCATCTGTTTCTCTATGTGCCTGAATAAACTTTTCATAGTCCATCCGGTACAGGTGATCTCCGGCAAGAATTAGAAACTCCATAACATTATGCTCCTCAAATAGCCACAAGTACTGCCTTACAGCGTCTGCAGTACCCTGAGATAAGAAAGATAAAAGAAAATCAGTACACTACATAAGCTAGTATGGGGACCCTAGCGACACTATGTAGTGTCATCTTAAGTAAACAACTGGAATGCCATGTGTTGTCTGAAGATTACAAATTTGAAGGTAAAACAAAGAATGAAAAATTAACACTACAAAACTTGGGAGCAGACTGGAGATATGAAAAATATAAATCCCATTGTATCTCCTCAAAAAATATTTGAATGTGCTAGCTATTTGAAGGAAAGACACAGCATTATATACACATGTTATAGATTACTGCAAAAATGTGATGCGAAGAATTGGGCCTTAAACTATGTGATATAATTACCCAGCAAAGTTAGGTATATATAATTGAATAGATTTCTGTTCATCCACTTGCATACTCATATCAACTATGTCCCTTTATTTTGTATACCCTATGAAATTCACAGTGGAATGAATAGAGCTGCATCATTCTTCCTTTTTTGTAAATTCAGTCTAATAATGGATTATGACCATCATAGAGAACAGAGTGATGGAAATACTATCACTGGTTTGCCATAAACTAGCAGAAACTGTGTGCAACTGTATAGTCTAGCACTCAGAATCTAAAGCAGAAATATTGATGCATATTAAATTATAACCTATGAATCATTGTTTGATCTGAGTTGTTTACTGATAGAAAATGATCGCTGGCTAATGCTCATAAGAATTATAAGCAAGGTTACAGCATGAGTAATTTACCTACACTAATTGGCAAATGGTAACTAGCAAAATCGTTCAGGACTGTATCCTGCTAACTAACATGTTGACACAGATGCAAAAGTACTCGTTAACATCAATTTGTCAGAAATTTTGCATCTCAAATTGAGCTCAGAATCATCTTGTAAGAGAAGCATATCACTATACGACACCATTCAGAAATATGGACAGATTAAAAAAGAGTATTTTTCTAGTTTCCAATTAACTCTTCTGAACAATCTATATCAAAGTTTTGCAAAAAAGAATCTTTTTTTTGGTGAGAATCTGATTGTGATTATAGTTCCTGGAAAGCTGGCCGTGGGATTTCTGTAGAGGGATTTAGGTAATCCGTTCATGACTATAAAAAGGATAAGCTGATGAGTACATTTATAAAGGAATTATAAATTCGATCTTCCTTAAAACACCAACATTCAACAAGAAAATTCAAACTGTTATAACTGAAGGCTACTAAACTAATAAATTGGATTTTTTTTTTCTGATCTTTAGGAGGGCTTTGGAGTGAACAACAAATCTCCAATGTTCATGGATAAATGAGTGACACATTTGACAGTAGAGAAAACACATAACGTTGATTGAGATACCTGAAACCAGTTAGGGTTATCTGGGCTCTGCTGTGCGGCAAGGACTTCAACGAACCCTTCATTCTTGTACCCTCCAATGTTGCTCCCATAGGCTCTTGAGAGGTGACGGTTGAGAGAAGCGGAGTTGAATTGTGTCAGCACATAGATCTTAGATATGTTACTGTTCAGACAATTGCTGACAGGGATATCAATAAGCCTATAGTTGGCACCCAATGGCACCGCCGGTTTGGCACGCTTCTTCGTCAGGGGGTACAATCTAGTCCCCGCACCACCTCCAAGAATGATTCCGAGAACACTCTGCACCAACAAAAGAAACACATCAATAGCCTACAGCAAAGTTAATCCAACAAAGAATGAGTAGAACAAAGTCAGATGACAGTTCGGTAATTTGAATTTAGCACTCCCCAGGAACCAACAACATATGAGAACATACAATGATTAAACAACAGAGAACAATCAATTACTATGATCCATGTAGCAATGTTCTAGAGGACCGAGCGTTGGCTTGGTGGCCAGTGCCGCTGTGAGCACGCAGGCCACCCGGGTTCGAAGCCTAGGCTCGCCAGAGTGCATTAGCGTGTGGTGTACGTGCGTGCGTGTCGGGTGCGTTGCAATTGTAGCTTGGTGGTTGTTCTCTTCTCATGTAATGAATGCCAGAGCTCCGAGCCATTTTTTTTAAAAAAGAAACCAAATAACTAAAACCATTTGAGAAGAAAAGTGATTAAACTAGAAAGAACGATCCAGGTTCTTGATCTGTTTGCCCAATAGTTAAGACCCATATGCCCATGACGACTTCTTGATAAATTCCTTAAGGGCTCACACCCACAGGCGCACAGCTACTTATTATGTGAACCTCTCAACAAATAACACACTACAATTGCCACATTTGTTGGAACCTAGTATAACTATCTATAAATAAACAAACAGCAACCATGGAAACGTCCACATGAAAACACAAGAAGACAATCACTTTTGTGCATCTGAATTAACAACGCAATAATAAGAAAAAAAATTCCGAACGTTCAAATTTTCATCAGGAAACACAAATGCGCCCTAGGACACGACGGATCAGAGCAGCGAGATAGGTAGGCTAGGTGCCAAGAAGCGCCGCATTTCTCCCCACGGAGGCGGCGGCGCGCGTACCGTGCTTGCGTCGGGGTCGAGGCAGGTCTGGGAGCTCTTGGAGTCGGACACCGCGCGCGGGGAGAAGACGAACGGCCGCCGCGCCGCGGCCGCCACCCCTCGCGGCCGCCGGCCCCGCGGCGTGCCGAGGAGACGGAGGGGGTCGCCGGAGGTGGAGGCGGTGCCGGTGTGGTGCGGGGGGGTCATGGTCTTGGAGGGGGAGGCCATGGCGACCATCGCCATTGCGGTGGCGGGCTCGGGTCACAGGGTCCCTGTGGCGCCGCGAGAGAGGCGAGCGTGGGAGAAAAGAGATCAGAAACGAGGCCACCACTGGAGACTGGAGAGTGGTGCAGCCTCGTGTGGCTCCGTGAATTTTAACGGGTCCTTTCAGCGATCTTTTCCTTTATTAATTTATTTTCATTTTGCCCAGGGGAGGGGGACAGGAATCACCTATAGTTTCATCGTTCACAGAATCATCCGATCAGTGAATCGACGATTCAGATAACTCTAAAATCATACATAGTGTTTGCTATAATACCCCCACGAAAATCTCACACATCGTTTTTTCATCTAACGGTTTAATGGATACCGCTAAACCTGCAATCCCGTTGAAATGCATATAATCCCTGGAGAGGGAGTGTCTGTCATGTGTGACAGTGCGAGACTATGAGAGAGAGTCTTCTATTGGGATTGGTCTGAGTTGAGCAGGTGGCACTTTTGGAATGACCATGATGTCCTCTTGGGACAGGACGTGGCAATCATGCTTCTGTTGATGGGATAACAAGGTCAAAGGGGGGCTTCTGTTACTGAGTTGACATCTTTATAGCCGCATAAATTTCCTAGGAATCATACAGGAATTCTACCAGAAATAGTATTGTTTTTGTAGGACTCCTGTGAAACTCTTATATTCCAAACCGATCATATAGGTTTGCAATGCAATATCGTTTATCATGATAGTAAATGTACAGGAGGAAGCTTGTTTATATGTCTTAGAATAGTTAAAAATTTTGAAACTTAAATCCAGGAAGTCGAATGTAATGATTAAGATGTAGCTCATGCATTTCGACAAGAATTTGGGTCAAATATACCAAATTATTATGTGCCAATTATCTAAAAGAAATACTAAATTTCTTTCGATGGAATGCCCCTGTATTTTGGCAGTTGGCCTCAATCACCATTAGTACATTGGTACATTTATTTCATAGATGATAAATCGTACTATTTTGTATCATAAATGTAGTTAGCGCAAATTCATGCAATTTCACTTTATCGGCGGCATGAGATATCATGAAACGTTGAAATATAAACTATATATAACTACAGACTTAAAGATCAAATAATAGTAGTTTCGCAAAATCAAAACATTCAGACTTTTATAACTTCATACTTGCTAGATAACGCATCATAAAACTCATATTTAACTGGCATTGAATAGAAAAACACTTACTGCATTGACATTGGGATTGGGATTTGTATGGTTGGATGAGATCCTAGGATCATTGGCATCGTCTTTGCCACGCTTTGAATGTTGCTGCTCACTGGCAACATTGGAGGGCGAGGGGAAGGCTTTAGATGCCAAAGGAACATCCATGGTTGCAACTAAGGAGTAAGAACCTAGACGAACAGGCGATGAAAGTTATAGGTATACTGTATCAATTCACTTTTGATGTGTTACGTAGTCTCTTCTCCTATTTATAAATGCAGCTTGTAGCTAGACGTGACAAAATTAATTTCCTAAAAAAATGAGATGTCTATCATGCTGTAAAGTTTGTTTCCAAATACAATTTGCTTTTTGGAAAGGTTGTACTATCATCCTCCCGTGCATTAGTTGTTTTTGTGGATGCCTTCTGCCACTTTTCCTCACTCGGTGCATGCTTGTAGCCCTGCTATGAGGAACTTCTGTGGACTCTCTCTTTTGCTTTCTCCCTTAATGCAATTGGCAGAGCTCCTGCCTTCTCGTTCAAAAGAAAAGAGAGGTTGTACTATGGGTTCTAAAGCGAAGTTT
Organism: Otatea glauca; assembly: GCA_036346275.1. Taxonomy (NCBI): domain Eukaryota; kingdom Viridiplantae; phylum Streptophyta; class Magnoliopsida; order Poales; family Poaceae; genus Otatea; species Otatea glauca. The sequence continues at coordinate 22,718,008 of CM070725.1, read as the reverse complement.
TTTCCATCTTAAAAAAATGAGTGAAGTTTTGTCTTACCAAGTGTAACTTTCTATCTTCAGAAACAAAAGGCACATTTCTTAACGTGAAGAAACTAGTTTGCTTTGAAGTGTAGCATGCCATACAAGTTACAGCTATAGGTTTTGTTGTCATACAAAATGTGTTGTGGTACGCTCCAAATTGTGTTGTCATAAAAAGTGCAACATGTCATACAAATTACAACTATAGCTTTTCGAAATAGCTGTATTGCAGGTTTCAAAACATGAGGTTGTTGTAGTACACTCCAAAGAAAAAGTGGTGAAGCGATAAAAGCATATATGATGAGATGTATAAGAATACAAATGTGCTTAACATGTGAAGTGAGCACACAATTATTGCTAAGAAATGTATCATAAAAAATGCTTTTTAAAAAAGTTCGGTTTTATATATGTCATGCCTTTCAAGAATGGTTTATACTTGCGATATGGTATAGAAAAGCAATAAAAATCTGTTGACTACAATAATTCTAAAGAACACCTGAAGTACAACGGATCAAAACCTTTTGCGCACAAAACACATCGCTTCATGCTCAAACGAGTAAGCTCGCTTCAACACATAAAACCGTGTGCAATACATTGGCCGCCTAGCGTTTTACCCTTTGGTGGATCCGATGGAAGCCTCGAGCAGGAGCAAGCATGTGGCCCTCGGGTCTGATATGGCCCACGTGGCAAAAGGTTGCACACGTGGCAGGCTGCCACTCCCGGAGCCTCGGATTTCCCTCGTGAGCTATGCACGGGCGCTTCGAGCCGGACAAAGAGCTAAACAAATTTCTGACGAAGAGTCGCAGGGAAATCTCACACGGCATGCTACTCCATAATGCTATCAACCACCCGTCTCTCCCATTGCCTCACCTTTGTGCTGATCGAATATGCTCCTCCCTCCTAGACAGATGCTGCTTGATCCGGGATCGGAGCCAACGAATTAGTGTAGAACTATACAAGCCTTGTGACTGGGTTTACCTAGGTCTCTTTTAGCATAACTTTTGGACTAGTTTTTCTTTAGAAGAAGTCACAAGCTGTACCAAATAATTAGCTTCTAGTTCAGTTTTTCGTTCAAGCCCAAATTTATTTGTGAAGAGAAGCAGAAGTTTCTCAAAAGTAACTTTTCAGAACAATCAACTCGAAGCTTATTTTTGAACAATCAAATTATATTATTAGATTTATCGTTACATATACTTTTATAATATTATAATTTTATTAATATATCTTAATATAAAGTTACAAAGTAACTGTCAACATCGTAAACCGTGGTAAATAAAAAACATTAAGTAGTTTTCAACTTATTAATGGTCAAACTATAAAAAGTTTAACGGTACATATTCTAGAACGTCATGTAAAAAAAGAACACAGAGGGTATCTATTGGCACCAAAGAAGAGCCAATTAGTCTCAACACACGCGAATATCAGGTTCAAGGGGTTTAAGGCGTGCCAGTCAATTTGATCCTGCAACCAGCAAGAAAAATATAATCTAAGCAGCTATTATAGCCGATTAGGGTTTTTAATTCAGATCAGATCTAAACAGCTATTTAGCCGATTAAATCGCACGTAACGGTAAATCTAAGCAGCTGATTAGATGGTTTGGTAAAGGTAGATTTTCCCAAAAAAGGCGATGTGCAACAAAATCAGAGAAAAACAAACTAGCTAAATTAGCGTAATCAAAGATGATCAACAATCGGTGATGCGCAACTTTATTGATTAAGAACAAATTACAAAGTCTAAATTACAAGAACTACTTCTAGTCAATAGGAAAAAGTAGATAAAAAAGTAGATGCGAATTGTTTGATTGGTTGGCTTATTTTTCAACTCACATTTTATAGTGCATAGGCCGATCGTATCCTTCTTCGACGCGTAGCCAATCATGATCCGTATCGGCCTCCATTTGCAGGTAAGACTCCTTATTTGGACTAACATCGGTTAGATATCCAAATTTAACTTAACTTTTCCTTTTTGAACCGATATCGGACAGCAATATCCAATTTCATCCTAAGCCTGATAAACTAGTTATACCTTGCCAAATTCTGGTGCTAACATATGCCCCCCATTTTTGAGAGATTATGTTATCTTCCAAAAATCTCCTATGTCGACTTAAACTCGAATTTTCCACATCATTCCCGTCGTTTATCTCGATAACTTCCTGATTAACTATGTCATAATATCTCAGGCCCCGTAAATTTCCACCGTAACTACCGCGAACCGTCGGGAAAGCTTCCCGCCTATCCCCCTTTTTCAGCTGCCTATAAATATAGGGCCCATTCTCCAATCATTTTCACACGCCCAGGCTCTCAATTCTTCTGTATCGACTTCATCTTCATTTTCAGACTCCAAGCTCCTGCTCAACAACTCCCATTAGCTTGTTCAGCTTTTTTCGAATCGGTCTTCAGAGAACCATGGATCCCATCCAAGTACTCATCCCCATACTAGACAGTAATGACCAAAATTACTTAGGCCCGATAGGAAATCTTGATCCAACAATCGTTATATAATAAGAAATCCCTCGCCTTCTATTGTCGTCTTCTGATTATAACATAGAGGGTTGGAGCAAAAGTTTTACAGATTGGTCGACAGCGTTAAAGGGTTGGAGGGACTGGTACAACCGGCTAACAGCACAAAAATGGTTGAGTGGGAGCGGATGGAGATAACCGAGTGTCTTCCCTTGTCTCTAGCTGATCCAGAGGTCAACGAGCCCTTAGTGGCCACGGCCTGTTACTTCTAGTCAGATACTTTCAATGCCTTCATGTTTAGAACAGGTCCCATCGGTCCAACTCTTTTGGATGTAGCTCAACTTTGCTGCCTAAGGCTAGATGGAGACCAAGTGTCGACTTTTAGTGCCAAGCCTCAACATAAACTTATTCGCAACAAGGGAGAGGACTATAACAAATATATCAGCAATAACAAAGGAACTAGCCTAGTGTCCGATAAGGAGCACGTAGCTTTTCTAAATCTATTGCATGATCGATTTCTCTTATGTGGAGCATCACTTGGGCCAACACAAGTATATCAAGTCATAGAGAACAATTGGTCAAGAGCCATCGGCTAGCTTTGGAAAAAATATTCCTTAGGGCCATTTACCAGATGATGCACATTATACGCAGTCAACTTTACACTAGGATGGGACCACATACAGTCAGTAATGTGGGAGGTCCATTATGGTCCATTCAGATTTGGCTCTACTACATATTCAGTCGATCTTTCCAACTCAACTAAGTCGAGAAGACGCCTTGTCCTCGTGAAGAGACACTGGAAGGCCAAGACACCGAATACAGAAATAGCCGATCCTTTGAGGAGAGATTTATTCTTTGTTCTGGCAATGAGGCAAAGATTAACCCTATCGGCTCAAGAAAATATTTATCATTTTTCCTTCAGCTTGACAATGAAGACTTCAGCCAGCATGATATCTTCAGCTACAAAGAGGCCGATGACTATCCATGCCCCTCATTTCTTCATTTAATAGCCGATAGCAATAGCATGCTTGAAGATACTCTCAACTTATATAAAATCTTCCTTTCCCCAAGTGTATTCTCTATCGGCTTGCATACCATAAATTGAACCTTTTAGCCGTCTTATGAATTCTATCACCCATCAGTGTATGCTAGGCAGGTTGGATTTGGGCAAGGTCCCCCAAGGTTTCAATTATTTGATCGACTTCAACCAAGGGAACATGTTTGCAGTGCCTCGGGGGCTAGCATTGCCTTTCACTTGGCTGATGGCCTCCAACTTCAGAACTTGCCGTATTTCTTTCTGCATACTTGGAGGGCAGGAAGCTTCGCTTCTTTGTGGTCGACAATCTCTACAGCCTTGTATTCTATAGAAAGGACTACATCGGCAGTCATCTCCAAATTCTTCCCAAATCTTCCTGACGAGCCGATAGTAATGACTAATTCTTCTAGCAAAATAGCTCAAGGTGTAGCAACAATGCTAGTTCATCAAGCTATACTAACACAAGACTTGTAAATATTACTGGCGAGGTATCGGCTAAGATAGGCTTTTTCCTTCAAAATAACTTAAATACCCTTGAACTTCATTAATCGGTTATTCTTCTTATTTCACAGGCCAAGGCAGCAAGGAAGAGACCCATAGGTGAGTCATCAAGTGCTAGCCATCCTGCCAAAAAACCCCACCCTACTGTCAGAGCGACCCTTACTAGCTACTCATTGGGCACTCTGGGAACTCAATCCTACTCCTTGTCCAATTTAGAGAAGCAACAACCTAGTAAGTCTTAAGGAATCAGCTTTATTTCATATTTTTGCTATTTTCATGACTAATTCCTTTACCGATCATTCAACAAAGAAACGCGGCCGACCCAATAAGAAGGTCATGACTAGCGGGGGGCAAAAAACCTAGGAACAATCGGCCGAGAGCTCACCCCATGCTTCAGGCACGGGTCAGGTAAAGTCTCTTTAAAAACCGATTTGTAATGCAATTTTAACCTTACTAAATCAGTTAATCAGGCTTAACATTTCTTGCAGCCTTCACTTTCTCCATCAGCACTCATAGCTGGTATTTTAGCTGATCTTCCCATGGAAACAGATCTACCTCCTCCTCCATCACAGCCGATGCCCCCAAGACAATCACTCGAGGCGCACCAACCATTGCTTTCATCCCTGCTGCTGCTGTAGGGCCAAGCGTCAAGCCAATCGAGTCCTTAAGCAATGTGTTAGGATTCGGTTGGTCCAATTTAGAAGATGAAGTAGATCTGGGCATGGACAGCTTACCAGAAAAAATCCATAAATTCTTGGCCGTCTCAAAGGATGCGTCAGCTCAAGTAACTTTGGCCCCAAGCATGGCAGAGAAACTGAATAATTTCTTCAAACTGCTCTTCACCCCATCGCCCCAATCTGCTCAAAAATGCCCAACCTCTCAGGGATGCCATGGTGACAGTGCAAGCCAATCTGCCAGAGGAAGCTATGGCTACATTGCTAGATGTATGCCATCTTGACGAGAGGAAAGATGTAGTGAAAGTAGCCAAGGCAAGAATTGTTCTTCAGGCAGCACATCGTGAAGATCAAAAGCTGCTCGACAAGCTGGTGGCTAACACTAAGGCCCTCAAAGTCCGATATGACAAAGAGTTTCAATCTCTGAAGACCGCCAAGGAAATGTCGCTCAAACTTGAATCAACCAAAAAAATCTTTGGAAGAAGAGCTAGCCAAAGTCAACGCTTCCCTAGTCAAGGTCTAGGAGAACCTGGCATCTTCATAATCGGCCTTAAAGAATCAGAAAGTTGACTTGGACATGGCGATAGCATTAGTGAAAAAGAAATCGGCCAAAGTTGTTCCTGTCCTCGACTCAGAAAAAGAAGATAACAAGATTCTTGAGGACGTGGAACAGACCATCACCAAGGCTGCTACTACATTGTTGGCTCTTGGTGCAACCCTTAATTAACCTTCAATCCGCTACTATTTTATTTACAGACAATGAATGTTTGTAACGGATGGGCTTGGTTTGAAAACAATGCTTTGAATGTTTTGTAAGATATTTATAATCGGCTGTTTAACTGATTTTATGTTTTAATTTATTTCTACCATGGCATTTGCAATCGGCTATACTTTACTTTACTGTTACAGTTTATAACCAGAATTAACTGCAACGAGTTAATTTGGTTTCTCACAATCGACTGTCACCTTTAGCCAATTAAGAGCCAATCCATATACTTGGATGATATTTCTTCAAATATTTTCCATTGATTGCTTTAGGAAATACCACTCCTTCAAGCATTTCCAAAAGGTAAGAATTTCCATCCACAAGCTGATGAACTCTGTATGGCCCTTCCAAAGTCGAAGACCATTTACCAAATTGGTTATCCCTAGAGCCGACATGCAATATAGTTTTCTAAACGAGATCGGGTTCACAAAATGACTTAGGCATTACTTTTTTATTGTAAGCCTTTGCAACTCTCGCCTTATTCTTCTTAAGCTGATCCAACGTATGTAAACATAATTCCACCAAGTCATCTAAGTTATTGGATATTGAATCTTTATAATTATGAGCCGACAACCCATTTTGTCTAGACACTCTTATTGAACCAATATTGATCTCTATAGGCAATACAGCTTCCTGTCCATAAACTAATTGATAAGGCGATAGTTTCGTGGCACCATGGCAAGCAATCCGATATGCCCATAAAGATTATGATAATGTCACATGCCAATTCCTTGGTTTTTCCTCAATTTTTCTTTTGATTAACTTGATCAACATTTTATTTGACGACTAGGCTTGACCATTAGCTTGAGCATAGTAAGGTGATGAATTCAGCAATTTTATACCCAACCTTCTAGCAAAACCCTGAAACTCATCGGACATAAACACAGTACCCTGATCAGTTGTAATAGTTTGAGGAATTCCAAACCAATGGATAATATGTTCTGTAACAAATCCGATAGCCTCAACACTTGTAACCTTCTTGAGAGGTATCGCTTCAACCCATTTAGAAAAATAATCGGTTTCAGCCAAAATATACTTATGACCTTTACTTGACAGAGGAAATATTTCTCCGATTACATCTATTCCCCATCCTTTGAATGACCAAGGCTTGATAATTGGATGTAAAACTGATGATGGAGCTAATTGCAAGTTACCAAATTTTTGACAAGTTTGGCATCCCTTATAATTCTGAAAGCAATCTTCCAACATTGTCGGCCAAAAATATCCAGTCTGCCTCAATAGCCATTTGATCTTATGAGCCGATGATGGGTTCCACAAATACCCTCATGCACTTCACGCATTGCCACTTTAGTTTCTTCGGCTCCAAGACACCTCGGCAATAAACCCTCTAAAGTCCGATAATAGAGCACATTATCAAACAATACATACTTTAGGGCCTGTCTCTTAATTTTTTGATCAGCGAGCTTTGAAGGATCGGTCAAATAATCCATTATTCCTACTCTTCAATCGTCTATAGTGATGCACATGATTATTTTATCTATCAGCTCACATTCTTCTAATCGGCCAAAAACTTTGTAGCCTGATGCTTGTTGAGCTAACAAATTGACCTTGCCATTCATCTCATGTGGAATATGGCAAATTGAAAAAGAAGTAAATGAGCCGATTATATTTAGGCACTGCTCCAAATATTTGACCAAAATTTCATCATAGCCGTTATATTCTCTCCTAATCTGCTGGACCACCAACAAATAATTATCATAAGCCTCAATAGAGTCGACTCCAATATTATCAAACAACTGTAGGCCTTTGAGTAACGCTTCATACTCGACTTGATTATTAGAACATTTACAATTTAGCTTGAATGAAAACTCAAAACTGTATCCTTTTGACGAAATTAACACTACCCCGATACTTTCACCTTCTCAACATACGGATCCATCAAAAAACAGTTGCCAAGGGGCAACAGATACTAGATTGGCATTCATATCAGTTTCAAGTCCCATTATAAAATCGGCAATCACATGACCTTTGACAACCTTAGCCGATTCGTATGTTAAGTCAAACTCGATGAGCATATATGCCCATTTGCCAAGTCACCCTCGTAAAATTGGACCTTATAGCATGTATTTTATAACATCGGTTTTACAAACAACTTTACATGCTGATGCCAAAATGTAATGTCTTAATTTTGTGCAAGCAAAATATAATAACAAGCAAAAATTTTCCACAAAAAGATACTTGGTTTATGTGTCAATTAACAGTCGATTCAAGTAGAAAATAACTCACCCTTTGCCATCAATCTCCTGTGCCAAAATAGCTCCTATTGTCACCTCTCCAGCCGATATATATAATTTAAATGGGATGCCTTTCCTAGGTGCGGCCAAAACTAGAGGCTTGGACAAATACTCCTTAATGCTCTCAAAAGCCTTTTGCTGATCGGCTCCCCAAACAAACTCTTGATTTTCATTCAATTTCAGTAATGGGGTAAACAAATCGATATGGCTAGACAAATTTGAAATGAAACACCGTAAATAATTAATCTTACCGATCAACTTCTGTAGATCCCTTTTGCAGGCTGATGGCTTGGTATTGGCTATAGCTTTGACCCTTTCTTGATTGACTTCAATTCCCATTACATGGACCATAAAACCTAAAAACTGTTCGGTCGATACACCAAAAACACATTTGTATGGATTCATCTTCAAGCCATGTGCCCTTGTTTTCTTAAATATTGTCTCCAAATCGGCTAGATGCTGCAAATCTTCCTTGGATTTCACAACAATATCATCGATATAAATCTCCACAATATGGCCGATTAAATCATGAAAGATTAAATTCATGGCACGCTAATATGTTGCAGCAGTATTTTTTAAGCTAAATGTCATTACCACCCATTCAAACAAGCCTAGGGAACAAGGGCACCTGAAAGCTGTCTCAGGCATATCAGCTTCTGCTATGAATATTTGGTTATATCTGGCATTACCATCAAGAAAGCTTATAATCTTGTTCCCGATGCAGCATCGATAAGCATGTCGACTATAGGCATCAGATACTCGTCTTTAGGTGTGGCTATATGCGGATATATTCAAATCTTTAAAATCAATAGACACCTTGAGTTTACCATTTTCTTCATAACATGAACAATATTCAAAACCCACTCAGCATAACGGCAAGGCCTGATAAACTTAGCCTCCAACAACCACTCAATTTCCTCTTTTAATATATTATACATGGCCAGATTAAATGATCTAGGATATTGTTTAAACAGCCGATAACCCGATTTTATTGGTAGCTGATGTTCAACTAGCTGTCAGCTCAAACCAGACATTTAATGATATTCCCAAGCAAAACAATCTTTATAATTTCTCAAAAGCTTCACCAACTTTTCTTTCTAATATATTTCTAATTTCAAACTAATAAAAGTTGATCTTTTTCTATCACCATCACCTATGTTTGCTTCATCCAGTAAATTAGTCGATGTGAAATATTGGTCTAATTTCTTGACTTTTTGAAAATCTTCAATAGCCTCATAGCAATCTGTTGTTTGCCAATAGCTTCGCATTTTGTCTTGTAAAGCCTTTACTACCGATTTGGGCTCCATCGGCATAAAATTTCACCTTTTTGATCAAGCGTGCTTGGCCTTACATTCATCGGAATGAGCCCTGTTTTGTTTATGTAAATAAAATCACATTATCCAGGGCTTTACCAAATATGCACTCAGCCTCATCATATTTCCAATTCGCATTTGAACTGACCATGGCTATATGAGCCCATGTATTGGCTTGAATCACTTCGACCTCATCTCCATTCCATTGAAAAAGTGTCTGATGTATGGTCGACGGGATGCAATAGTTTGTGTGAATCCAATCTCGCCCTAACAACACACTGTAATTCCCTTTAGCATCAACCACAAAAAAGGCAGTCGGCAATGTTTACTATCGACTATTAGCTCTATCACCATGACCCCTTTTGCCTCAGTAGGATCACCTGTGAAGTCATTTAAAACTATATTGGTTTTAATAAGATCCTCATCGGACTTACCCAGCGTTTTGCATATGGTGTAGAGCATCAGATTGACAGTCGCTCCTTCATCGACTAGCATCCTCGATATCAGCTTGCCATTAATATGACAATTCAAATATAATAGCTTATAATGCCGATGATCGTCTTGAGGCTTCTCAAAAATTGCATCTTGGGCCCCTAAGCATAACTGAGTGAAAGCTTCTTTGGCTAATGCAGTGCTCGTTTTGAATTCGACCAGCAAAGTGAAAACCATGTTGATGTCCATCGGAGGCGAAGAGTCATCTCGAATCACTAGCGAATCCAAATCATCAGCTGAGTCGAATTCATCCTTGACTGGTTCTTTTTTTCTCCATTCCTTTTTAGCAATTTTCACCAACGGGAGCTTGTTGAAGGCTTCATCTCTCTGTTTTTCTTGCTCGGCCTTCCTCATCTCCTGGGTCCTTAGCCTCTGAAGCCATCTATGTTAACATCAGCTAAGCCCAGAAGACACCATCTAGGCTTTGGTACAATTGGCTCACGTATATTTTTCCACCAGATCAACCTTAGCCGTAGAACTTGACCGCTCGTCCGATCGCATTTGCTTCTAGATCGGTCTGGAAATCCTTTCATTGACTGGCCCCTTATCGACTTGTTCACCACAATGATCCTGCATCGGCTCAGATATTCTATTTTTAGCTGACCGTCGTTGCCAGTCACCTTGACGAGGGTAATGTTCCATGGGACAAGTGTACGGTGATGGCAAAGCTGACGCCCTCTCCCAACAGAACTACCAAAAGGGCACTCGTTGGTGAGTTTTTTCAAGGTTGTTGGGCCAATGCATATTACCTGGCTGATGTGCAGGATAACACAGCCTGTTGTTTCTCCTTTCTATTTTTTTCAATAGTTGGGAGAAAGTTGGTTTTGGCTTGTGAATTGACTTCTGTGGTGGCGATGCTCTTTTAGCCTTGTACCACTTGTCGATTTTCAAATCTCCCTTTGGATTGATGGTCCTCGAATTTTTCTCTTCACGATCATTATCTATTTGAAGCGAGCTGACCGTGATTTTTAGGGTCTCTAAAAGACCATGTGGAGGTATATCCTTGTTGGTGATGAGTTATTGACTGTGTTTGAGCTAGGATTGCTTGGATATGAGTTTGATTTGAATTGGATTGTCAAAATATAGCAATTTGAGTTGTCTCTGCCAAGGGCGGCATTACCAGCCATGTGGGCGCGGTAGTGCCGACCAAGCGGTAGTACCAGCCATGAGGAGGCGGTACTGCCGGCCAGGGGTCCGGTAGTTATATTCCAGGGAGGGTGTTTTCGTTGGTTCTTCAGGAGCGACACTACCGGCCTTGTGGGAGCGGTAGTGCTGGCCGAGCGGTACTACCGGCCCCAGAGGGCGGTAGTACTGACCTTGAGCGAAATTGAAATGAGATTTTTGATGATTTTATTGCATATCAATTTGGACATTGCTATGTGATGTGTTTCCTTATTTTTGATGGGTGCAGGTTGACGATGCTAGATCATAGTAAGGCGAAGGATGACCGGGACTAGGCGAGGAGCGTCGGAGGTCCAGACGGTCGGTCATCGGAAGATGATCGAAGACGGAGTCGTGGCAAGCCGTCAAGACAAGGAACGGTTGAGATGCTAGCTAGGCGTTGCATGGATCAACGAGGGCCATTGGATCTTGGTCTAGTTGATAGGTTAGCGGGTTTAGTTAGTGTGCTTTCAAAACCGTGCAAGAAAACCCATTATGTGTTGTGATGGGAACAGTGGCCCGATCTTTCGACAGGTAGTAGTAAGTTGATTGGTGGAGAACTCGACGTTGACGATCCGGCTTCCAATCAGAACGGATTCGAACCCTGCAATCGCTACACCACGGCTCCTTTGGTTATCAACTATGCACAAACACGGTTGACCTCGCCAAGAAGGCTAATCCCTGCATGCGAATCGAGAACACAAGTAAGAACGTAGAAGATGCAATCTGAAATTGCGAATAATATTAAGCATACGAGTTGGAGTTCCACAAACCGATGAACGGTGAAAAAGTGACAAAGTGTCTAGTTGTAATCTAAGCAAAACCCATCTATTCTAGCGACAGCTACTGAATATGTAGGACGGAGAGGGCAAGGGAGGCAGCCAAGGGGGTGGCCATGAAACCCTAGGTCGTACAAGGCTTTTGGGCCCAAGTGGAGGTGGCGCAGCACCTGGTAGATTCTGTTCGTTATATTGATTTGATGACTCCTGTTGATACAGAAGAAGTTTGGACCTGAAACCACTTCCGTCGGAAAGCTCTCATCGTTGGACTCTTCGTAGAGTCCAAGAACGCCTCAATTGGACTTCGTATGACCTAGATATGGTTGTTTTATTGACGTGCTGTCCTGGGGGCTGAACTGGACGTGAACGAATTGGGCTTGATCATGGGCTGGGATTGGAGCATCAGAAGTTGTTGGGCCCTTGTCTTGGCTTGAGATAGAAGCATGGCTTGCTGGGCCAGCATGGTCTTATCATCCTTCCCTTCTTGATTTTGAGTCGTCCTTGACTCAAACTCATTGGCCTGCAAAAGGTTAGTAACAAGAGGCGGCAAAGAAACCAACATATTCTTTGGTTGTTGATAATGTGGCACATTGAAAGAAGTTTTCAAAATGGTACAAATATAAAGTCGATGCACCACGTACTTTCCTTTATCATTATGTTTGCCAATAGCATGAAAACTAACACTGGATGACCATGACAAATTAGCAGGCATAGAAAATCTCTCCACTAAACAATTGAGATCACATATGACAACAAATTCAATATAACCTAAAGTATTCAAGGAAGACAACAGTTTAATCTCATCCTTTTCATTAGCAAGGTGAATATGATGGGAATGGTGGCCCGATCTTTTGACAGGTACTGGTAAGTCGATTGGTGAAGAACTCGACGTTGACGATCCGACTTCCAATCAGAACGGATTCGAACCCTACAATCACTACACCATGGCTCCTTTGGTTATCAACCATCCACAAAAATCGTTCCACCAAATTGATGCACATAGAGTTAAAGCACTAGCGGCAACTTTAATTTTTTGTTTATTACAAAGGTTACGTTGCGAAAGAATTTTATCTACCTCTATTTCCCAATCAATATAAGCATGAACAGCAAACCCGTTATAAGAAGGAAGAACTGGAAAATTCTTACCTTTACCAACAGAAGGAGATGAATTAAAGTTGGGTTGGTGCTTATACTCTTTTCTGTCAAGTGCATTCTCCCTATTTTTGAATTTTCTTGTTCATAGTCTCATTCATCTCTTGAAGCATCTCTCAGAGCTTGTTATGAAGAATAGACTAGTTACTGTCCTGGTCCTCCGGTACCCCTGCAATTGCTAGTAGAAAACAGAAGATAGCACAAAGTATTATCCCTATCAACTACTAGGTACTGGACAGTGGGATCACAAACTCTCACGTGTCTTACCACGCTCTTACAAATGTTCTTACCGAAGCAGCACGTGGTACAACCGGTGGCTGGTTCGTGATACCATCAGGGCGTAAGCGAAGCGATTGCAAAGGAGAACCTGAACTGATAAGATGTATGTGGAGCTCGGAAGGTAATATTTAGTAGCAAGGAATAAGCAATAAAAAAATTAGATTAGCAAGCTGAATAAATGTCCAACGTACTTATTACAGTTGCTGGCCTAAACGTGTTCCTAGAACTAGTTCAACCTAGCAAGGGATATATCAAAGCACATAGGACTCAAAGGATGCAAGCAATTCTGATTATCTACTTCTTTTTCCTTTTTTTTGCTTCTTTTCTTCTCTCTAATTTTTTTTTCAATGCGGCTTTTTTTTTGCACTTGCCTTTTGTTTTCTTTTCTTTTAACTCAAAGGCAAAACAAAAATCTCACGTTTTGGAATAAGAGAAAACGTTAAACAGATGACCAAAAAATTGGCAAAACAAAGACAGAACATTAGGGGCTCTAACGATCTTAGGAGCTGATTTTGAGGATCATATGTAGGTCGTACAAGGCTTTTGGGCCCAAGTGGAGGTGGCGCAGCACCTGGTAGATTCTGTTCGTCATATTGATTTGACGACTCCCATTGATACAGAAGGAGTTTGGACCTGAAACCATTTTCATTGGAAAGCTCTCGTCGTGGGATTCTCTGTAGAGTCCAAGAACGCCTCAATTGGACTTCGTATGACCTAGATATGGTTGTTTTATTGATGTGCTATCCTGGGGGCCGAACTGGACTCGTGAACGAATTGGGCTTGATCTTGGGCTGGGATTAGAGCATCATAAGTTGTTGGGCCCTTGTCTTGGCTTGAGATAGAAGCATGGCTTACTGGGCCGGCATGGTCTCATCATGTTGTGGGTTTTGGGTGAACCCTTGCATGGCTGGTTGAGTTGGTAAATCCTAGCCCTTGATGAGTACTCTAGGGTTTAGAAGCTCGTCCAAGGGTGGTAGGTTGCTCAAAGGTAGTATAAATAGAGGGGTAGGGGTAGCCCTCCCTCACTTGAAGGTTTTGAGGTTTTTGTTGCTCCTTTGAGCTTTGCCCACATGAATGTGAGGCTTTGTAACTTCTCCTTCCAGAAATGAAAATTTTCACTCAAATCATTTCTTTCCTTTACGCATTTAAATTACGCAATTTAAATTCCGCATTTACTATCTTGCAATTTACATTTACGCAATTTGGATTTGACTCCTCTCCTTCTACATGCTTACGAATCTTTGTTGAGGTTGATGTTTTGATAAATGATTCTTCTTCTGAACTTACATTCTCAAACATCTAAGAAATCCATGCATTCTTCTTGCAAGAAGTTCTTCCTTGCGTTCTTGAATGCTTGATCTTGTAGATTATGTTGCCTTGAGTTTTTTCATGGTCTCTTGTTTGCTGGGACATGTGGGAAGTCATTCAAGATCATCTTGATCATCATAACCCCATGAGCAAGCCTCGATCGAAGTTCTTTCGATTTTTGTTGAAACTTGGTGTGTTCTTCCTTCTCGGGCAAAAAGGTCAGAACTTTGATGTCAATCCTTGTGATTGAAGGTTGAAATAAGTTTCTGACATCCTTAAGATCACATCTACCAAGTTTCATTGAGTTTGGATCAAAGGATCAAAAGATACATCAATTTTCCTTTTTGAATGCGGGCTGAAATACTGTTCATAGTGCTGATTTCCCTATAGCTACAGTGCATCCTGCAGTACCACTACAGTTCCTCGGTAGTGCGTATCTACTGTTCATCAGGCAATACCGGCCTGCGGGTGGTAGTGCCGGCCTCTAGCTGATATTTTTGAGTTTTTCGCTATCCCCAATGCTCTTTGATGTTGTGAGGTTGTTGGTTGGAGTATTGGGGTTTGGAAATTTTGTTTTGGGATCGTTCACCCCCCTCTGATCGCCATCTCGATCTTTCAGTCTCCCCGCCACTAGAGCTTGACTGAACGTCAACATGATGTGTAACTCTTGACCCATGTCTTGTATCGGCTCTTTTCCCTTTCTGGAACATTGAACCATGTAGATCGAAAAGGGATTAGCATCCAACTGCATCGTTGGCTCTTCTGTGAATTTGATCAGCCATCTTCTATAGTCGATTGTATTTGCTGTCGAAAAATATTGCAATCGTTAATGTTGTGAGAAAAAGAATGATGCCATTTGCAATACCTTTGCTTCGTAATTTCTTTAGTGTAACATCCCAAAATTTGAGTTTTGAAATGTTTGAATTTGAAAATGAACCATTTGCATTTTCCTTGAATTAATCAAAGCTCAATTTGAATTTTTCTATTAATGAAAAGGTTTAGTTTGATTAATCTATGCATCAAACACAATATTTCCATTTTTGTTGGGTTCATTGTGCTTCAAGTAATTTTTTTGTATTTTTGGAGATTTTTCTGAATTTGTTTACTATTTATTCAAATTTATTTGCTTTTATTTGAATTTCTGGATTCGTTTCTTAATTTGGAAATGTTTTTATTTTCTAAAATCTCTTCAGGCCATTTCTTTGCTCGGCCCATTTCTATTTTTCTCAGTCGGCCCGTTTTTCCCCACTCGGCCCTGTCCGTGCCGACCTGTTCGCCTCGGCCCACTCCTCCGCTCGTCCTGGCCTAGCTCCGCTCGCAGCCTAGCCAGCCCACTACCGCGCGCCGCCACCGCCCAGAACCCTAACCCTAGCCACCAGGAGTCCACTGGCCGCACACCGCCGCTCTTGGATTTCGCGTTGTACACGCCTCCCAAGGCCCCTATTTAAGGAGCCGCACACCCCTCTGAGGATCGCCGTTTCGCGGTGCAACCTCACTGGAGTTCTCCGCTGCAGCCGAAGACTTTCACCGCGTGGATCTTCACCGCTGGTGTGTCTCCACTGACGCCGTTCACCTCTGCGTGTTGCTCGTGTCGCCCTCTACCAGATCTGAGCAAAGCCGAGCCCGATCAATCGCGTTTCCGCCGTGTGCCGTGTCGTCTTCCCCGCTGCCGGTGTGTCGCGCCGCCGCTCTCGCCGTTGAACCACATCGCCAAAATCTACGACGTCCGATCGGCAATGTGCGCTTCAGATTATGCCATGTCTCAGTCAACGCGGCCTCGCTTCTTGGCCGTTAGATCCTACGTGCCGCCAGATGAACGATGCGTGGCCATCCACGTCAGCACCTCGCCAAGTCAGCCTTCACTTCAGCCGAGCCGCTGCGTCAGCCGTGCGCCGGGGGTACGGTGAACCGAGCGCAATGCCATAGACCCGGTCCACCGTGAACCCTGCTGACATCAGCATTGCGCAATAAATATGTTTTTCTTTAGAAAAATAATTTCAGAAAACTTTCTTTTTCTTTTTCTCTAAATTCAATCTTTCGGAGGCTCGTTCTCTCTCATACGAACTCCGATTGAGGCGATTCAAGTTTCTAAATTTTTAAAAAATAAATCTCTACCTCCTAGAGCCATTTATTTTCATTGCTTTCTTTTTCGGTAGATACTAATTCCGGGGGAGTGAACGGAGACTTCGAAAACTAAGAGTCAGCACTAGATCAGCCAGGCAAGTCGTAACCTTTGATCATATTGATCCTATGTTTGCAAAGTAATTTGTTTTATATAATTGCATCCTATTTGAGTATTAATGATTATTTTATGGGAATAGTTATATACCTTGTTGACATTATGTCACCTTGATTATTTGAATGCCATGTATCCAATGTTAACCCTAGGTTGGGTCATTATTAGTTGGACATGATCATACTACCAACACTGGGTTATCGTAGCTGTGCTTAGACATGCTTAGTTGCACGATGGGATTCATATCACATGTTGAATAATGTTGATCTTGACTTAATGAGATATTGAATTGTGGCCGATAGCCACTGTTGTAAAATTTGTTGTACCACGGCAGGGTTTGCCATTGGTCTTGGTTGAACAAAGTTGTTTTCTCTCGGGCAAGTGATCATGCAGTAAAGGGGGTGCTTTCTAGCACATTGGGATGTGGATGTCTTGCCTGAGACAATTTAAGGACTTAATCTTGTGCGCCATTGAACTGGGCCTAACCGTACTATCACAAGTCTTGTATGGGACAGACCTAGCTGATTAATTTGCAATGTCTAGTCTTGAGTATTGTCAATTGGTGGTGTGGGCTCCGGGATGGACGGGTAGATTCGCAAGGCACAAGAGTGGGCCTTAAGGGGCGAAACCTTGGCGGGCAGTACCGAGTTTAGACAGTGCATTGTAAAGGCTTTGTCATGATATCTCTACGACACACCAAAGGAAGTGTGTTAATATCGATTGTACCAAGAGATGTTCATGTCTTGTGGGTAAAGTTGTACAACCTCTGCAGAGTGTAAAACTATTTGAATAGCCGCGTCCGCGATCATGAACATGCCTGGGAATTTCACATGAGGTATAGAGTGTTTCATAAATAGTTGGATGGTGGAATTGTTGGGATGTGAACAGGGAGTTCATTGTTGTTTTGTTGTCTAAAGTTAATACTGTCGAATTTATTGGTTGATACTTATTTTAGATGGTGTAGGGTGATGCCTCGCCATTCTATTCATGTTGTCTACCATTGATCTACCAGTTATTTATCATTAATATGCTTTCAATCTATTTACTGTATTTCAATTCAAGTTATTTCTTTCTGCAAATGAACCATATGGCTATCCTTGTCAAGCCGTGTATGAATATATTGCATCAATTTCCTACGGCTTGCTGAGTACTTTTTGTACTCACGGCTTTACGCCTTTGTTGATCAGTTGCTGAGGGAGGACCAGGAAGTAATGAATATCATGAGGAGGAATATTATGAAGGCTACATGGACTAGGAAGGTGTTTCCCCATATGATTGCCTGTGGCATGTCGAATAGCCAAGTTATCTTTTCCGTTGCAACAGTTTATTTGTTTTTGAAGCCCTTATGACATAGTGGTGTAAACTTTGACCATAAGGTCTGATGCTTTATTTAATAATAATTTGCCTCTTTCTTAGTTAATTCGTTGTATGGAATGATATTTCATCTATGTTTTCGCTGTGTGTACTAGCGTGATCCTGGACTAGTGCAGTATACACAGAGGGTTTCAGATTTGCAAATCCGGGTCCCGACAGAGATGGTATCAGAGCCATATCTGTAACACCCTAAATTTTGCTCTAAATTAAATTTTGGAGTATTTTTAATTTTTGAGAATTTTTGGAAATTTATTTAAATTTATTTGGATTTATTCAAATATGGTTTTTCTTGAAAACAATTAAATAATGGAAAATTTTTGCAAAGTTTTATTGAAAATATTTTAATTGAGTTCCAAAATAACTCAAAGTATTTTCTGGAATTTTTCTACTATTTTTAAAGCCCCAAATGATTTAATTGAATTTCTAGAATTATTTTTAATGAAAAATGTTTTAAAACTTGGATGAATAGTACTGGGCCGGCCCAGCACTGTGCTTAGCCCAGCCCAGCTCGCCGCGCAAACCCTAACCGCCGCCACCCTTCGCCCGTTGGATCGGCATCGTGATCGAGAAGTCTGCTGCGTCGCCGCCGATTTCGCCGTCGGATCGCTGCCACGGACGCCGGGATTTCGCCACTTCGCTTCGTCCCCGCGAGATCGCCGGAGGGATGTGGGCTTGATGGCCGTGATTTCCGCCGCGATTTCGCGCACGCCGAGGCCCTTTGCCGCTCGTGAGCGCGTTCGCAGAGGACTCAACGCGCGTCTTTGGACTCCTCTCACGCACGCCGAGACGCTCTAGAGACCACGGAGAGCTCGCCGTAGTTGTTTCTTTGCGCCGCCATCGTTTTATTTGTTTGCTTCGCCGTCGGTCCAGTTCCGCCGTTGCCGAGGTCACCGGAGTACTCACCGAGTCGAGCCGCGTTGAGGGAACCACTTCTTCGTGCCGGAGAGCCGCTACAACGCCGTCGCCGAGGTCATCTTCCTCAGCTCCGGCAACCTTCCTTTCTTCGCCACCGTCAACCTCGTCGAACCGCGCCAACCGTTCGATCCTCATCACACCGCGTAGGTGAGTCCACGTCACCTCCACCTCTGTACATATTTAGATTAAATCGTGACCGTTAGATCTTGATGTGTACGGTAGGGATTAGATCTAGGTTTTGCGGCTAGATTTAATGCGAACCCTTGGATCATTTTTGGACGCGTAGGATTGAGCCACGTTGCGCCATGCACAGTAAACAACTCGGATACCATGCCCCGTTGGATTGAATCTCAACGGTGGGGATTATATCCGATTTTGCCTTAAGAATCCGCACCGTTCATATTTGAACGTGCGGCGGTGATTGCGCCGCGCCTTTGCCGAATTGCGTGCTGACGCGTGGTAGTTTTGACCGGGGCAGAGACCAGATCCAACCGTCGGTTTCGAGCGCACCACTGCGATCCTACCACGTGGCCGCGTGTAAACCGAGACGCTGCCGAACGTGCGCGTGATCCAACAGTTAAATTCGGGTGCGCCGTTGGATGTGCGACGCGTGGAGGCGTGGAGTCCGAGGCGTCGCTGCGTTGGATGCGTGGTCGATCACGGATACGCTGACGCGTCGTCGCACGATCTCGGTCGCCATTTGCGGTGCGGAGGAAATCTGGCCGTTGATTCAACGAACGGTTCGGATCTTGCCACGTGGATGCGCTGTTCTGATGGACCGAGTCCATGGTAGACCAGAGCCGAGCCGTGAACCGAGCCCATAGACCGAGGCGACGCGGAGGCACCAGAGGCTGCCACGTGTTATGTTGACGTCATCGCTGACGTCATAAATAATTTTTTTATATATAAAAATTTTTCGGCTGAAATTAATTTCTGTGCTGACGTCATCATAATGCGATGCTGACATCATAAATGCGATTCTTCAGTATAAAAATAATTTGGAGAAATCGGATTTTCTAATTTCTGTATTTTCAGATTTTATTCAAACTTCAAATGGCTATAACTTTTGCATTTTAACTCGAATTTGGGTGATTCAAATTTCTAAAAATTCATAAAATTGTGATCTCTTTAATGGTAAATTTTATTTGAATTTTTGAGGTCATCTAGTCTTCTGTATTAGCTATTTATTGCATATTTTGTTTATACGCGTAGACGCAAATTTGCCGGAAAGTTTCGAGGAAGATTTCGTCGCTCAAGACCAAGCTTCGGAACACGACCAGCAACTCTTTGAAGGAAAGTGATGTTTTGATCATTTTGATCCCAGATTTTAAAATGTGCATGTGTTGCACTAGGTGAAGTTCAAGCGGGAAGGCTTGGCTTGTTACTCTTGGTGTTTGCTGACACCTAGACGGCATGGAGGCGTCGTGCGCGGTGAGCTTCTCGACGAAGGTTGTGAGAAGCCCCAGCAAGTTGTGAAGGTCGGTGCTCGCCTACCTGGAGGGGGAAAGAGCAACCACTAGTGGATTCGAAGTGGGAACTCAATTCGTGGAGACGGTCCAATTTGTTTGGGCTAACCTCAACGTGGATTAGGAGAGATCGACAAGTCTCCGGAGAGATCGACAAGTCTCCGAACACCACAATAAAAAGCATTGTCTCTTGTGCTTACTTTCCATTCATTATTTATATTTAAGCAATTTACATTCATAGAATTAAATTGATTGATTGCTTGTCTTTAGGATTGCAATTTATTGTTAGACATATAATTAGTTAGTGCACATAGTGAGCCTAGTTAATTTAGGCTTTGATTGTCAAAACCTTAGTTTGTCGCTTCCGCATTAATTATTGTTAAGGTTTTGACATAAGGGTAATTAGGGGTGAATTGATTTGTAGAAATTTGTAGTAATTTTTAAAAGCCGCCTATTCACCCCCCTCTAGTCGGTATCCTCGACCTTACAGGTACCAACCCCTGGAAGGCCAAATTGGCCAATTGATTATGAGGGAAAGTGAAAATAAAACACCGATTTCTAATTTCCCTGAACCTCTTAATGTATTCTTTGACCCATTCATGAAACTTCTGCCAGACAGTACTTAAATCAGAAATCCTAAGCTCCAAGCTTCTAGAAAAAAAATACTCATAGAATCGGCTCTCCAAATTGGTCCAATATTGACCGAATTTAGGAGCAAAGTCGTGAACCATGTAAAAGCAGCCCTTGATAATGACAGCGGAAACAATTTTATCCTTAGGCCTTCGGAGTGGGCTACCTCATCGCATTGTGCGGTGAATCGTCCGATATGTTCTAAGGTGGTGGTCAAATCGTTTCATGAGAATTTCTCAAAGTCGAGGACCTTGAAATTATTAAGGTATGGAATCCTATCAATATAATCAGGATACGGCTTCCAATAGCCGGTTATCCTTCTCTTCGGATGTATACCGAATTGATGTCGCAACACAATAGCAATCTGATAGGCCCAATTTGCTGTATTGGCCTATAATGTATTAGGTGCTTGCCAATTAGGATCATAACCGGCATTCTGTCCCCCGAGCGCAGGCTCGGGTTGATAGGTTGCTTGAGCTGGTTGGAGCTGATGAGGCTGTTTATAGCCTACGTTCGGCCTCTTGGCCATCAGCTCTGGTAATGGAACAAAGGGCTTCGAGTAGGTTGCGACCCTGTATGAGGTCGGATTACTCTATGGAATTGGCTCGGTGTACTATGGGCGCATAGAGGTTTCAACCGGCTGTGGAACCGATTGTGGGTAGGCGTAAAACGGAGCCGATGGTGGTAAGCTGGCTGGTGCATCCAACTTAGCGATATCGGTGTATGCTTTAATGCACAACCCCACTTGCATGAGGATGTTATGGCAATATTATGGTTGGTTGGGTTGGCATCATGGTAGGAGCTGAAGCCGATGGTTTAGGATCAGCTACTAGACCAGAACTCTGTGTGCTTGCCTCCGGTACCGAATAGACTGGGTAATTTGGCAGAGCTTGCATCGGACCGAGCAGGCTCCTAGCAGATGCCAGCTCTTGAGAAATGGTCTTAACACTATTGGCTGTCATCGGCTTAAGAGTTGTTACTAGAGCCGATGATTGGTTAATCAAAGAATGGTGCACAGATTGATTAATCATAGCAGATAATTCAGCTTGTGTAGATGTGTATCGGCTTACCGATGCATCAATGATCTGTGTATCGCCAAAGGGGTTGACCGTCGATAGCACTATCTTTTGCGTAACACCACGTCGGGTTTTTTGATAGCAGTTTAGAATCATCTCCTCGAGCACGGCCTTCCGATCTTCGACTTTCTTGCGCTGCTCCGGCGTCAAATCATCCATTGGTGGAACGATTATGGCATCAGTGTTGATGTTGAACGATGGAATTGATTTTCCTAAAGACATCGCGTCCCACCGAGTGTGCCAAAAGTGTGTTGGCACCGAAAAAGAGCTAATCAGCCTCAACACACGCAAATGCTAGGTTCAAGAGGTTCGAGGCGTGCCAGTCGATTTGATCCTACAATCGGCAGGATAAATATAATCCAAACAGCTATTACAGGTGATTAGGGTTTTTAATTCAGATCAGATCTAAACAGCTATTTAGCTGATTAAATCACACGTAACGATAAATCTAAGCAGCTTGTTACAGCTGATTAGATGGTTTGATAAAGGAAGATTTTCCCAAAAAAGTCGATGAGCAACAAGATCGGAGAAAAGAAAACTTGGATAAATTGGCGTAATCGAAGATGATCAACAATCGGCGATGTACAACTTTATTGATGAAGAATGAATTATAAAGTCTAAATTACAAAGAACTACTCCTAGTCGAGAGGAAAAAGTAGATAAAAAAGCGGATGCGAGTTGTTTGATCAGTTGGCTGTGTTTTTCAGCTCGCCTCAGGTCGCCTTTTATAGTGTATAGACCAATCGTATCCTTCTCCTACGCGTGGCCAATCATAATCCGTATCGGCCTCCATCTGCAGGTAAGACTACTTATTTGGACTAACATCGGCTAGATATCCAAATTTAACTTAACTTTTCCTTTTTGAACCGATATCGGACAGTAATATCCAATTTCATTCTAAGCCCGACGAATTAGTTATACTTTGCCAAATTCTGGTGTTAACATTATCTTTTATCAAAATTCACGTGTTTTCATTTCACTAAAGGTGTTGCAATAATTTATGTAGAAATTAAAGGTATGGAGCTCAAACAGTATCTATTTTGGATTGAATGTGGTAATTACAAAAAGGCAATGGCCCAAGCTACGCATTAGATTGAGCCGACATCCAAAAGTACACGAGGTTCCACCGAGAAAAGTGTTATGTAAACTGTAGCTAGCGTGATTAAGAATGCAAATAACCTGATAGCTCTAGACCACGACAAATTCTGGATACCAAGCATACTTGTTTCGACAGATATGATGACAATGAAAAAGGTGTCGCTGTCTCGATGGAACCAGGACGCCATGCGCAAACATATGAAGTTCTGTACAGATGTATCCCCTCACATTTTCCATCGTCCATTTGCTCAACCTCACATGGTACCTTCCCCATTTTCCAAAACTAGTGATGCATTACGAAACAATGGAGATTGTTTAAAGATGTTAACAGCAGCCAACATACTAAAAACCCATAGACATCAGAACATACTACCATGTCTTTCGCAGTAGCAACTGAAATGTAGCGAGCACTCTAGTTTGAACAGGCAAGCACATTCAGGCTATCAGCAACCGATAAGATGGCAATACCCAGCTAGGAATGGCTTAATTATTGCTCTGAGCAAGCAAATCAGAGTATGCCACTGATGATAACCATTAGTCGAACCAACCCTAATAGAGCAGTTATTTTTACCTTTCAAGATCAATATCACTAATTTACAACTCTAAGCACCAAAAAAGAGTGAAGCCCAGATGACGGCACCCAGAATACATCAACATTGCAAGACCCTTTTGTGATTAACAAAAAATAAATTATACGCCTCTGTTTCATGGAAAAATTTCTGAGCCTACTGTGAGCAATGACTGAACTGTGCGCTATGCCATTTAAAAGAACACAACCCAACAAATTTTCGATCCATTTACTGTAAAGAATATCATACACCTTGATGAACACCCCAGCACTGCCCCATGGAATTGGTAACTGTGTCATGAAAGGTTTACTCTCAGCATCTAGGATATGAATAGTTACAAGTTGCAAGCTGGATCACAATCATCTCCAACCTCAGACGTAACAGTATGCCCTTTCAGTCTTTACTGCAGAATGTCAAGAAAAGTTGCTCTTTGTGCTCAGATGCTCCTTTGCCTTCAAGTTCAAGATCCCTCCAGCCGCTGCACTTCTGTTAATTGAACGATCACTCCAATTGTATATTTTTCCCATTAATCCAGAGGTAATCAGGCAGCTACTAGTCGAGGCATCATCTAATGCTCAAGTTGTTCATACCATCCACAACATGCACACTTCCATTCAAAGACAAACCCTCTCCATTCCTTGTTTTTACTTGCTGGCCTGGCTGACTATTTTCTGGTGCAATATCCAAACTATTGTTGACAGAGTTGGTTGTGATGGCACTCATGATACCTCCAAAGTACGTAGAGTACAGAAAATATTCAGCACATCGTGCATTCCACCCTATAGAAATAACAAGGTTAATTCAGGCTGCTATCATGTTATCACTATTCACTAGCAGTTTGGCAAACATTTTGATAGTGGTATGGTAGAGAAGTGGATGATATGCCCAGTTGCATCGACAGCAAAATGTCCACCACTATAACAGTAGTTCCCATCAAATTCGCATTAGTAGAAGAAAAATGAAATCATGTCATAGGGGCAATGTGAAGCGTAAGAAATGGCATACAATGAGGGCAATGTTAAGTGTAAGAAATGGCATACAATGAGGGCAATGTTAAGTGTAAGAAACGGCATACAATGATAAATATGTCAACTGTACAAAAGAAAATTGAGAGATCTGGCAAAACAGAAACTTACTTTCTGCGGCACCTTGATCACCAAAGACTGTCTTAAGCAATTGATGAACTTCAATACAATCTTGAATCTTCCATTCTTTCACAGGACCAAGAACACCATTTCTGTTTACATGTTCGGAAAATGTGACGATAATTAATATAGCAGCCAAACTAAAAATAGACGTGTACTTATTTTGTTATTTACCCAGATACGGTGTTATTTACTGAATCTTCAATTAATCCAATTGCCTCAAGCTTCTTGTCTGGCTCTAAAAGGTACATCATATCTGCAGCTGCCACTCTGTGCATCAAAGAAGCTGCCAAAGAAACTATAGGAGTTATTCAAAATAGTATAAACCAACTTAAGAGAAATTAACAGTCAATGAAGGGAAGCAGGAGGCTGGGCACTTTCAGGAGGTAAAGTTCACGAATGTAAAGAAAGAGCAAAATTGTGTGGCTCATGAGCTAGCTCAACTAGCAAAGAATACGAAAAATTGTGCAGTATGGACGGCTCTTGGGTCACCTGTGTTGAGCATCTTGTAACACATGACGTAATCATCATAATGAGCAATCAATATGTTGGAATGGACTTCACTCTGTTCCATGTGCCTCAAGGCCACATATAAGACATGTAAAAATAGCAGAAAACAGCCTATACAAATATACTTCTAACCCCCCCCCCCCCCCCCCTCTACGGTGGATCAACAACACTGAGTTTGGTGAGGTAGAATCTATGTTGAGCCCTAGCCTGTGCCGTTGTGAAGAAGTTAGATAGCTTAAGCTCGGAAGGTACATGCTGAAGAGCAACAACCAACTATTGCACCTATGAACCCATGTAGGAAGTATCAACCCCAATGTTCTTGGTGAGCTCATGCTTCACTGGATCTCGAGCAATGATGATCGCACCAGTATAGTAACATAGTCAGTGCAGGGATTGAAACACCAAAGTCCTCAAGGAGCCATCATAGCCACATGATCTCAGCTGCCACAGATGCTAAAGCCCTCAACTCAGCATTCAAGCAAGAAACTGCAGTCCGCTTCTTAGTCTTCCAAGCAACCAAGGAAGACAAATGGCAGAGACTGACGATCAAAAGGATTGCTCAGGTCACAACAGAGTACGCCTGAAGCTATAAGGAGCTGGAGCAAGGAAAGAAAAGATGCCAAGTGATGGTCCCACAAAGATATTGTAGAACTCGAAGGAGGTGACTGTAGCAGAGCTAGGAAGGAGTGGAAATGAATTGAATCAGAATATGTACATGAGAGATGTCAGGACAAGTGACATCAAGGTAAATTAAGCTCCCTACAAGGTGGCGGTAGCGAGTGGGAACCTCAAGGTACCATTAGTAGGACAAAATCGAAGGTGAAGGTCCATAGGAGTGTCCACCGTGCGCTGAATAGTGAGATAAGTGTGATGAAGATCCTGGATGTACTTCTGCTGGAAGAGGTAGTAGCCATCAGGCGTAGAGATGACCTCAATCCCAAGGAAGTAGCGAAGAGGACCCAAATCAGACATCTGAAACTGATCATTGAGACTGCTCTTCACAAAGTCAATAAACAGAAGGTTATCTCCAGTGATAAGCATTTCATCCACATAGAGAAGGAGTCAGACCATGAGAGGCGTGAAGGCAGAGAAGGAGAGTCAGACCATGAGAGGTGTGAAGGCAGAGAAGGAGAGTCAGACCATGAGAGGTGTGAAGAGAGTAAGGTCGTGATCACTGGCAGAGAAGTGACAGCAGTGACAACAGAGGTGAAACACTCAAACCAAGCATGGGGGCCTTGTTTGAGTCCATAATAGAGAACGACAAAGGTGACAAACCTGACCATCAGGAACAGAATACCTAGGAGGTGGATGCATGTAGACCTCCTCGCGCAGCTCGCCATTGGGAAAGGGGCTCTTAACATCAAGTTGGGAGGTGGTCCACTACTGAATAGAGGCAACAACAAGAGTACGAACAGTGGTCATATGAGTAACAAGAGCAAAAGTCTCATCATAGTCAACCTACACTCCTGCTAAAAACCACGTGCAACAAGACGTGCTTTGTAGCGCTCAATGGCACCATCAGAGTGAGTCTTGATCTTATAGACCTACTTGCACAAGATAGGAGTAACACAAGCGGGAAGTAGAACAATGTCCCAAGTGCTAGTACGCTCCAAGGAATCAAACTCCTCAGCCATAACGAGCTGCCACTCAGGATGAGGGGCAACATCACGATACGAGATAGGCTTAGTAAGAGAAGTAAAAGAAGCTGCAAAGCTGTAGTGATCAGGACGTGGAATCGCACTCCGATCACAAAGGGCTAACTCGGAGATGCTGGAGCAGGACCCAACAAGGACGGAAGAGAATCAGAACAAGGACGACGCGAAAAGGGGGAGATCTCAACAAAAGAGCTGGTGGGATCCTTCAGTAGGGAATCAAGAGGAGCCGGAGGATGAGCCAAAGGTGAAGCCAGTGGAGGTAGTGAAGGAGACAGAGGTGAAGCCAATGTAATGGAGGGCTAAGTATCAAGAAAAGTAAAAATAGAGATCAACTCAGTGAGAGTCCGGACTGGAAGTAGTGCCACGAGGATAGTAAGGCCGAGACTCATCGAAGGTGACATCACGCGAAATGCACATCTGGTGAGCAATAGGGCTATAGCAGCGGTAACCTTGTGCTTAGTACTATAGCCAAGGAAAACACACTCAACTGACTGAGCAATTAGCTTCGTGTGCACACGAGGTGGAAGAACAAAGCAAACGTAACCAAAGGCATGAAGGTGACTGTATTGAGAACTACAATAGAGACGCTCAACTGGAGTGGAACCCTCAAGAGCAGTGGAGGGCTGTCGTTGACAAGATAGATGGTAGTAGAAACCTCAGTCCAAAAGTGAGACGGAATAGAAGAGGCCAACATCAGAGCGCAGGCAGTCTCAAGAAGATGATGATGCTTGCACTCAGAAACACCATTCTGAGCATGAGCATAAGGACAGGAGTATTGAGTAAGAGTGCCCTGCTCTGAAGAAACTAACGAAAAGCAGTAGACAGACTCACCAGCAGAATTATCACTGAAAACACAAATGGCTAGGTCAAATTGAGTACAAACCATAGTAGCAAAAGACCGATAAATATGAGGAACCTGACTATGAGAAGACATGAAATAAATCCTAATACAGTGAGAGTAGTCATCGATGAAGATCAAATAGTATCGATGAACCGGTTTCGAAACGAAGGGAGCCGAACCCCATACATGAGAGTAAATTAGATCAAAAGGATGAGTGGGAGTAGAGTCACTAGAACCATAAGGGTGCTGCATCTACCTGCCAAACTTGCAACCCATACAAGTTAAAGAAGTATTAATAGGAACAAACCCAAGAACACCACTACCTAGTAAAGATGAAAGACATAAGCAACATACATGACCTAAGCGATGATGCCACTAAGAAAAACTGATGGAAGTGGTGGCGGCGAAGGCAGTGGCAGTAGTGGTCGACTAACTAGTGGAGGCAGTTGAAGTGGAAGAAAGATGAAGTCAATCGAGCTCTCGAAGATGCTGAGAATCAAGACGGTGCGGGCTAGTACCAACCAGAGTCCCTATGCTGTGGTCCTCAACATAACACGAGTCAGGCTCAAAAATGATATGACAATCATGATTAGTAATCTGACCCGCAAACATAAGCTATATAGCAATCCCGGGAACATGAGATACTGCAAGAATATGGAAACTAGGAGTGGAAAGAGTACATCGACAAGTAACAGGAAAAGAAGTACCATCTGCACTCTGAATGGAAACAGGAAGAATAGAGGGACTCAACGAGGTGAGTGGAATCTGGTGTCATGTGTCATGTCGAAGGAAGCACCGGTCCAAAATCCAAGGACAAGATATACCTGGAGTGGGAGACTCAGTCACTGTTATTAAGTCGTACCCTAGGCGCCGCCTAGGCGTCCAGTCGCCGGAGGAAGACCGCCATGGCTGGTCGCCTCGCTTGGCCGGGGCACCGCCATCGCCTCGCGCGTCGCCGTCCACACCGCCATCGCCTCCCGCCACCGTTGCTGTAGGATCCGGCGTTCCCGCCTCGACCGAGACCAGATCCGGCAGTCATGGCGTTGAGGGCTACCGGATCTGGCATCTCCACGTCGCCGCTGTCCCCCATCTAGCCGCCGCTTCATCCAGGCTCCAGCCCGTCGCCTCCGCCTCTGCGCTAGCCACTCCTCCAGCTCCCGACCATCTCCACTCAGGCTGCTGGGCCTCCTCCCGATCCGCCTCGCACACTGGCTTCACCGGTCCGGCCGGCGACGCTTCTCCGCCAAGGCTATGCGCGCCAACCGCACCGGTCCTCCGGCTACCACGACCATCGGGCTTGCTTGCGCCGACCGACCGGCCGCCGCTGCATCGCCTCGCCACGGCCAAAGATCGCGCCAGAGAACTTGCGGCCGTGAAGCCTCTCGTGAAGAAACGCGTGATGACCCTGAGACCGAAGTCACCGCTCATGAAGAAATCCTTGCCGGCCAACGCGCAACTCACGTGAAAAAGCTCTCTGGAAGCTAACAAGTGCTCTCTATTTTCTTGTGAAGAGCACACGTGAAGGTCAAAAGGCTCAGAACGGACTCCAAATAGATCGGGAGTTCTATTTGATTTTTGATTTCGAGTCCGGTCCAGAGAGCAGCTCTAGCTTCTTCTGTTGGATTCAGCTCCAGAGCGCTTCAACTTCTGTCGCCTAACTGTTTGGCACTTTGGTACTTTGGTCGCCTAACTATCGCCTAGGCGTCTAGGTGCCCCGGAGGCGACTCGCCTCGCCGGGGCGCCGTGATAACAATGGACTCAGTGGCAAGACTAGGAGCACACGAAGAGCCTAAGGTAGGGCTGACGACTAGGTGTTAAAGGAGGGAGACCAACTACTGAGCGGTGTCTAGCTAGCGCGGAGTATCAACACCTCCTGACTGAGTAAAGCCATGCTGGGGATGACCACCACTACGGCCTTGGTTCCGCCTGTTGGAGTAGCAGGTCTAGTAGGAATAGCCATCACGCAACACCAGGCACAGTGAAGGCCACTAGTAGAAGCACTTGCAGTAGCCACCGATGATCCCACCAGGGTGGATGCAGTAGTAATAGAAGCTACCGCCACAGGAGCTATAGGAGCAGTGAGCGTACGAGCAGTTAGGACGATAGGAGACGGCTGCTTTGTTATGCCGCAAAGACGAGTCTCCTCGTAATGAACAAACATGAGTGCCTCCACCAGGGGCGGATGTGGTGAGCGGGCCAAAAGGTGCGCACAAACCGGCTCGAACTATGGTCGAAGACACGTCATGAAGTCGTAGAGACGATGAGTCTTCTAGTGAGCACGGGTCTTCACACAGCAGGGCAAGTCCGACAAACATTCGGTCCAAATAGTTAAACCGGCTCAAACTATGGTTGAAGATGCATCAGGAAGTCGTAGAGACGATGAGTCTTCTAGTGAGCACGGGTCTTCACACAGCAGGGCAAGTCCGATAGACATTTGGTCCAAATAGTTAAGCTAGTTGTAGCCATACTCGAGTGATCTGCTAATAGAAGTCGTCGACAGTGGCGTCAACCTGCTAGAGAGAGTGCGCTTGGTGTACCACAGAGAGGTAGAGGACATCACTGCTTAGTTGATATTGTGCCAATCACACTCGCACATCAGCTGTGACGATGGTAGCTTAGCGAAGTACATAGAGATGTCGACTGTAATTCTCGCAGTAAGGATGGCGATGGCACGAGCTTCATCACCCTACCACCTCTCATAGGCATGAAGGTCAAACTGGTACATCTCCACAGCCTCTTCAAATGCAATGACGGTATCAAGATCAGTCGAAGCAACACCGACACCAACAGGTGGCCCAACCGACAAAGTTGGTAGAGGTGGCAGGGCCGCTCACCGGTGAGGTACTCCCAGAGACACTGTCGAGGCAGATCCATAGATGCAAAAACCACTCTTGAAAGTTTGTGCCATTGAACACGACCTTCGGGAGTGGGACAGAGACAAAGGGGTTGGCAGTGGCCATTAGCCTGAAGCAGATCCAGGCTCAAGATAGGATATCGAGGAGCCGATGTCGACAACGACAGCGCGAGTACAGAGGAGCCAATGGCGACCGAGGCCGAGGAGGTGGCACCGGCCAACGGCAAAGGCCGAGGCGGCGATACGGTGTGGCTGAGGATGACTAGCAGTGGTGACCACCAAGCAACGACATGGCTGCACTGGATCCGACAGACAAAGGAGTAACGGCGACCTCAGGACCTCGTGTGAGGACCCTCCCCATTAGACCCTCCATTACCCATGCATAAGCAAGCATAAGTAGTCCATTAGCATTGTCATTAGCATTAATCATCATTAGTAATCATCCTTTAGACATGAGCATCAATGCATTGCATATTATGCATCAGTGTATAAGCCAAAGCATGCATGTAGTGTGCTGGCAGTGAAATGGTAAAAGAGGGAGGCAGTAAAGGTAACTCAGTAAGGCAGTAAATTGGTAAAGTAGTAAGGTGGTAAAGTAGTAAAGGTAATTAGTAAATTTCAGTGCTGCAGAGAGAAGATAAGGATTGCATTGAAGAGAGTGCCTCATCTCAGCCAATTCTCCCAG
Organism: Otatea glauca; assembly: GCA_036346275.1. NCBI lineage: Eukaryota > Viridiplantae > Streptophyta > Magnoliopsida > Poales > Poaceae > Otatea > Otatea glauca. Next base: position 22,686,761 of record CM070725.1, on the reverse strand, counting down.
TGTTGTCGATAAAACCAAGGCAGCCAAGCACAAGAGTGTTGTCCCCTTTTGCTTATCCTCAAAGCCAGAGAGAAGTAAAGCCTCCCATTGCTCATTCTTTCCAAATTAAACCAAGAACCATTTCCAGAGCCAACCAAGGCCCAACACACATTCTATAGCAAACCAAGAACCGAATGCTTACAAGGAACCAAACAAGCAGGTCCCACCAAGTAGATCAAGAAGCGACAAGGGAGGAAGTGTAGTCGGCTAAGAGCAAGAAGAAGAGGTGCAGCCGGTCAAGGAGCTAGGAGAAGATCTTCATCCTCTACCTCAACCCAACCGGCCCTGACTTCTTCGATCACCCACAAACCGAACCTCCAGAGCATCAAGTAAGTTTCTTGCCATCAGAAAGTAGTGGTAGAAGAGGAGATGCAATATAGCTAGAGAAAGAAGAAAGTGGTCGCAGAATATTTTAGATTCATCCCTGACCTTGGTCTCAAAAGGTTTGAGCCCCGGTAGCTCGCGAGGAGCGCCCTAGCTAACTAGTACCAACATCCTCGCCACCCAACCTAGAGCCAACCTAGAGCTCAAAGCCATTTCTATCATAGACCCCTTACCTGTCAACCTTACTCAAGAAGTAGCAGCTCAGTAGAACAAAGCACTGAAAACAAAAATAGCAATAGCAAAGAAAGAAAGAAACTAGAGTTCGGTCTGAGACCGATCTGAATCCTAGCCAAGCCATAAGAGGGAGGAACAGCTTGGGAGATTCAGAGGAGTAAAGAGGAGTAAAGGAAGTAGAGAAGGGAGATGAGAAGAACCAGCCAGGTATGGTAGTGCACTAGCAGCTGGCCATGAGAGTGGCAGCCGAATGAATCTGCAGTAGTAAGTAGCTCCCAACTAACTAGCTCAGCCGCAAGAGCTCTGGCCAAAAGGCCAAGCAACCGAATGAAGTGAATGAGAGAGCGAGCAGGCAGTAGTATTAGCAACCTTTGGCCAACTCAGTTAAATAGCAGAGCTGGCCGAAAGTTGCATGCATGCAGAGAAGTAGTACTCGGTAGTAGTAACAGCCAACCAAGTAACTTCCAGCCAAGTAAATTAGTAGTAGTAGTAGTGCTTGCGGCCAGAGCAACCAACCAAATGGCTGAAAGCCATAAGGCCTGGCCAGAAATAAGTAGCGTGTCAGAATAAGTGATATGGCAGTGGTAATGGCATGGAAGGTCAGTAAGGAATGAAACCATGTACCTGCATGCATTCATCATTAGCATCAATAAGTGCATTAGGCATGCAAAAGAAATATAAATATCAATGTAGTGCATGCATGTAAAAACATGAATGTCAAATTTGTTAAATTGATAAAACTGCTGAAACTGAAAGGTTGGAAGTGCTACTCATATTAATAAAATGCAGTAGATTAATGTAGTATAATTTTCAGGACCAGATCAGAACCCGCAGATAGACCTGAACCAACTTTCGAGCGAGGCCGAACCTTCCGGGTCTATTCCAGGCAAGCCTTTTTCCTTTGATCATACTTTTATTAAATGTTTTACTGTTTTATGAATTATGATATCAGCACTGCATTGAAAATTATCTTTTGAATAAAACTTGTAAATTGGAAGAGTGGGTTGATGGAATGGGTGGTTTGGTAAAAGAATTGGAAAATGAATGGTTGGAAGGGTTGATGGGTAAGTATATGTGGATTATGTGTTGGTGTGTGTTAAATGGAAGGGTAGAGGACGCCGATGAGGAGGTGGTCGCCGGTGGAGTCCTCTACAGTAGGCTAGCATATAAGGTTAAATAACAAACTAATTTTGAGCAATGGGCTGTAATTTGGTGCCAACCACAGTGTGTGAAATCGGTCAGAAAAGGTTGTCCTAGGATGGTATTAGTTTCTCCACAATGGGTAAGAATGTATAGTCGTGCTGGGAAATGCCGGTATGACCCAGGGGGACTGGAAAGCAGTTGGTTAGGGCGGTATATTTGAAGCCCGATGGATGCTATCGGCGAGGATGCCGAGTACAATCTGATGAGAGGCGGGTAACCTAGGGATGGTGTACCCATACTCGGTCTGTGATGGAGAACTAATAGGAATAGGATAAATGTTCTGGGGCATCTCTTGTGGGTGTCACTGTGGGTAAAGTGGTACAAACCTGCGCAGGGTAAAATCTTGAATTCAAGCCAGTCTCTTGGATTAGAGCCTACAGAAGTCATACTCATTATTAGTAGTGTCTTTTAGAAATATAAAACTGACAACTTTTAAAACTAAAGTCTATTCTTTTAAAAAGGGTACTTTGGAAGGAGAAGGGTTGTAGGTGGAGTTGCATAGGAAAATTGGGTATTTTGAAAAGCATTTACTGCATTCATGTTTATTATTGCTTGCTGAGTACTTAGTACTCACCCTTGCTTAGACGGTGAGATCCATGGATTATCCTCCGAGGAGCAGGATCTATTGGAGGACGGTTACTACTACTACTACTATCAGGAGTAGTAGTAGTAATAGCCGGTCCTATTTCCATGCTAGTCAGCCAAACGCTAGCCATGGGGCAGGAAATAGGAGGTTTAGTAGTCTTTTGTTGTAATATATCCTTTTGTAAGATAAGGTATGTAAGATAGCCTGCGTGGCTAATGGAATGAAATAAAGTTTCCATTTGTGAGTCTCTAATTATGGTTCTGCTGCAATACTCTGTACACAATGTAGTAACTAATAAAGCATCGGAATGTCCGATGTTTTGCTAGTTACTGTGCTGAGGTCCGTATAATTAACTCTAGGTGACAGTTGTTACCAGGGGTTGATTATGCGGGTCACCACACCTCGGATCAAGGCACATCCTCTGGATCCGATGGAGGATGGGGCGGCAGTGTGCGCGCGAGAGCAGCGTCCGCCCGAGAGAGAAAGGAGCAGGGGCGGCATGCACGCGCGCAAGAGAGAGGAGGCTTGGGTGGTGATGGCGGTTGCAGCGCCTGAGCTAGGGTTAGGATCTCATTGCTCTGATACCATGTTGGAATGGGCTTCTATTCCATGGGCCTCAAGGCCACATATAAGACATGTACAAATAGCAGGAAACACCCTATACAAATATACTTCTAACAAAATAAAGCGCTCTCCTCTTGCAAAAAAAAAATACCATTATGCTTCTGAAGGAAACTTCTGTTCACTTCCATAAGAGACTTCTCCTCTAGCTGCCTGAATGGAAAATCACTGGTTAAGAAAGATGACATAAGCAGATAGTAATAGATTAATCATCTGCTTCAAACCTTAAGCCTGGCCTTTCAGCTTCCAAAACATTCCAGATTAGCTTCTCAGAATCTGTTCCTGGAGCTGGAAGACTGCTTATCTTGTGGAAGAACCTTATCTACAAAATTCAAATCGTGTGGTCAATAATATGTACAGAAATGAAGTGGCTCAGCTCTCCTATCTTTTCATACTGTGCCCGTTAGTCTATGAATTTTCCTCTTCTTTTGGGAAATATTTTCTTTTAAAGCAGGTCCCCTGAAGGAGCAACACTCTTTATTTGCAGGGCAACATTAGAACTGCACCTTAGATATTACAAGAAAAGGAGAAAAACAGCTTGGTTATACAATACAAAGAAGCTCACAATCAGAATTCAGAAACACATATCGGTAGTAGTTATGCAAATGGCTTCAAGCATTCAATCCATGCATGCCTGTTGGCTGTTGCCACTTGCCAGGTGCAAGAAGACTGAATTGGTAAAGATAATACTGTTGAGCAAGTTAAAAATGGGCAACCCAACAAAATACAAAGTTCACAACCGCCGGATTACTAGTAATAGTTCTATAAAATCAGAACCCCAAAAGCAAATAACAGGAATTGACCACACGCTAAACTAGTTAGTAACCGCAAAGTAACAATCCGTCAAGGTCTCGCAAGAATTATGATAATCAGCTTCAAATCATCATTAACTAGTGTTCCACTAATTTGCATTGAGGCAAGCAATTGCAGTATGCAGTAAATTTATGAGAAGCTCCGAGCTCAAGATTCACTAATTAAATAACTATATCTCAAAAACCCTGCATCTCCCACAAGTAAAATACTTTATTTATCAAATACCATCGGCCAGGAAGCAATTATGAGTTTGTGACTGAAATACAGTTCTTCAGGGAATCCTAATAGCAGATCATCCCTCAAGATCTAAGAAATCAACATTTTGTTCATCAATTTCATTATTTCAAATAAGGACAAAACTGGAATTGCGCTCAAGGCAATTTTTATTAGCCCAAAGCCCCATTCTGAAGTGGAAAAAAAAGGATATCTTGCGTAGCACTAGCATATCAATATAGATAAATGCATTTGCCCCACCATAAACTTAAGTACTTGACAATTTCAATGTAAAAATTGTTACATCATTTCTGTTGTTAATGGAAGGCATTGTGATTGCGGTGCTTTGAGGGATCCTTAAAAAAACTGTCATTTGGGGCCGTTTACAAGGTACTCAACAGTTCAACTCATACAAAACAGTTAAAAATGGCAAAATTAATGTTTTCTATAATCAATCAAAAAATAACAGTTAATGGCGTATGAAAGAGCAGCTCAACTACAAGCATCATTTTTTAATACTCACCAGGCACCGATGGCTATCTGGATTACATTCATCCAATCTTATCAGCTGTTTGACAGCCTGAGAAAAGAAAAGATATATTAAGAAACGGAAACAAAACTGAAAAAATACAAGGACAACAAAGTTGGAATTGCATATGTATCTATGAAGTTCACATTGCTTATATAATTCACTCTTTTAAAAAGTAGGTTAATGAAAATATTCTTTGTAAATGAAATGGGGAAGTAATGCTACTATATCTGATCTGTGTGTGTGTTTTTTTTTTAAGAATTGAGGGGGGAAAGGTAACCAAGATTTTAATGGGGAACTGGAAAACACCCCAACTCTCTTTGTGCCAAATAACTCACCAAACATATACATTTTCAAACATGCTACCTCCGATAACATAAAAAAAATTGAAAATAGCAATTGGTGGAAAGTGGAACCCACAGCCCCATGTGCTGAGGACCATTGCCCATATAATTTCCCTCCCCTCTCATTACCTCCCATTGGCTGCTGTTTCCAAGGAATGGGAGGTCCCACATGTCAATGACTGTCTTTTAAAATCCTTATAAATTTTCTGTTTGAAATTAAAAGATATGTAAGAGCAGGAGTGTCTTCAAAACTGAAAACAAAATAAGTCCAGGGACGTGATCATGTTTTGCAAAACAAATGGGGTGTTTTTCGAAATAAGCCATGAATTGCGGTGGGTGTTATAAAATCCTCTCAAAAAGAACATGCAGCGGCAGGGGGTACATATCGTAAGGTAAAAGTAATGGATACCATGATAACCATAAAAGAATTCACATTTCCTATACCTGAAACGCAAGTAAATGTTTTTGCTTTCTCATGTTGAGTTCAAATGAAAGTATGTGGGTTTCTAATGAGTCCAATGAGTTATTCTGGAGAAGCTTCAAATATTTTGTAGCTTCTGCGAGTGGATCTTCAACCTGCACAATAAGTCAATTACAAATACAAGAAAACCAAGACTACTTTGTTGTAAATTCCATTGTGTACAAATTAAGTCTAAGACAGACTAATACCTGCAATAACTTTTCACCATGTGGGTCCAAATCAACAGGTCTGGTGTTCTGCTTTTTCCCAGACTTTGAAGTGCTGGAAGTCGTTTCTTCATCATGTTTTTCTTCAGCCTCCTGGATATGATTCAGGATAAATCAGACAAAAAAAAGGTTCATAGTGGTACCTCGAGCTTCAGGGCTGACCTTTACTCCTTTAGAGATTACCTTTTTAGCACGAGCTTCTGCCTTTTTCTGCTTTTGCCTCAATTTCTTCCTCTGAGCAGGTGGCAGTTTTGACATCTCATCACTCTCCTCACTACATGCTTTTGATGGAGAATCATGCACTTTTATATATGACCTACAGTTTACATTGCAGTTGTAAACCTTACAAAAATTTCTTACATGAAAGCAAAGCATAGCAAAATAGGAACTAACAATATAAAGGTAATAACCTATCACCTGATAGCACCTGCTGCAGCCTTGTGGAAATATTCATGAGCATGCAGACGATCTTGAAACTTCAGCATAGAAACATAAGCCCTAAGCGTCATTTTACGTAAGCAATATGAGTGGAAATCAAACTGATCTTCAATCATATCAGCATAATGCTTCTCAACAGCCAAGAAATTCTTTAGGGCCCTGCCAAGATCACCTTGACGATAATAGCTCTCACCAGAAGCAAGCTCATACCTTCAAGATGAAAAAAAGAAAGAAGACATCAAGTTCGAGAAAGGGAGGGAGAGAATGATCTTTTCTTCTTTTTGAGGAAGAGACGGGAGTAGCACGCACCACATGCATTGCATATCATGCAGATTATTATGCTGATCCCCATCTTTTGTGAATAAAATAACAATCTTTTCAGCTAAGCCAACCTTCAACACAAAACAGTTTAGCTACCACAATTTGCAAATATATGAGGGAGATAAATGAAATAAAAAAAAAAAAGAAGTTGAGCGAGTTGTTTAGATAAGCAAAGGGTTGAGGGGAAAAAGGCAGTAAAGCTCATGACTGGATGCTAAAAATCATTTATTCAAAATAGGAACAAGAATAACACATGTACCCATAACATAAGGCTGCATGTTTCACATATGACAATACCTGGTCAGCTTGAAGCATTTGCATAACACATTCACTGTTTAAACAGCGATCTGCGAGATCCATGGACCTTGCTTCATCTGCCAATGCTGCTGCAGCCAAGAGATTGCCAGCATGTTGCAATATCTTCCCCTGAAAAGCGAAGAATGTGCGGTCAAGGGTTGACATATTGATAAGAACAGTATCATAAGCAAAGAATGTGCGTGCAGTCAAGGGTTGACATATTGATAAGAACAGTACCATTTAATTTTAGCAATGAAAATTTAAATGAACTTTGGGTCATTCGGGTTAGTTAAAAAAAAGATTATTGACCCACTGTAGAATGGCCCAAACTAGAAACATTACTGGATTTCGTCAGATATGCTATGGAGGTAAACTGGACAGAAAGTATCCAACAAAGCCCATTTAATTGGAGGAAAGAAAAGGTTGCATGGAAGGGAATATGAACAAACCGGATAACCAAAACGAAAGACTAATCTACACACCTGGCAGGGATAAACATCACAAGGACCAAGTGAAAATATACTTTTCATTAACTTCACAACAACTCCATGAGGCCATTACCAATGCCAGTACTAGAATACTAGTTCATTCCTAGTGAACCCATGAAAGCACAAAGAGAAAGAAGAATTTTTCGTGTTTGCAAAGGAAGAGTAGACACCTTGATGGAGTATAAGTCAATTACAGTTGGTGTGTGTTCAATAGCCTCATTGATTTTTGATAGAGCAAGATCATATTGACCCCGTCTATCATAATGCTGCACCATACAGTAAAAGAAGAATACATCACTAATCAGCATATATACGAGAATAGTTCACATACAGGAAGAACGAAAAATACAAAAGGACACACCAAATTCAAACCTGAGAAATCAAAAACAAAGTCCACATGAGTGTGGAAGGAGGTTCCTTTTGTGCACTGCAATAGAAAACAGCTAATTTAAACTTATGTCACCAGTAATAACGCATGTCTAAATTTAGTCAAATATGAAGATTATATAGTAGGTAATTTTCCATAAAAGAACATGAATTATGAGGAACAAAAGAAGGATAAACCGTATGTCATAAATTATGACAGCAGACAAATGTTTGGAAATGCTATCACCAATTCATAAGAAAAGATAGGACCACAAATATATTTTGCATAATTTCACATTTATTTTTTTCCATACCAAGTCTAGTTTCTTCTACAGAATCTCTCCTCAATCATAAGCATTTGATTCATTCAGGAACCACAATGTGTTACTATGCTCAGCAACCAGTTCTCTAATCTCTGTAAGAGGATTTTGATTAAGGGGGTGTTTTGTTCAATGCCACACTTTACCACACATCCAGTTTGATGAATTGAAATTGTAATGTAACCCCCCTTTTTTTCCTCAAAAGTTGCAGAGGACTAAAAGCATGGAATACAACAATCTAGTAATGGTCGCATGCTAAGGATTACCTTCCCGGAAAGCACCCTGAAGTCTTGACTGAATCTTCAAGCTTAAGAAACAATTGTTCCAATATGTTTGCCTAGGAAAGATTCAGAATATGATGACATACTTCTGCTGTATGATTGAGCAGTATTGGGAAGAGGGGAGGGGGGGAGGGGGGATATGGAAATATATACAGTATTTGAGTTATACCTTGCCAGGGTGTTCATACAAAGGGCTTAGGTCAAAGAACAACGAAGGAACTCCCTGAAACATTTGACACACAAGAGAACCCATTGAATAAATCATAAAAATGTTATGCCCTGTATACTAGGGTTTAAGTCTAACTAGAAACTAAACAAGAAGAAAACATAAATTACAAAATAAAGAACCCAGAGTGACTAAACAATCTTTTTATCAGTAATTTTACCTTGGTTAAAAATGGTCTGACATAGTTATCTGCTGCCTCCTGAAACTTATCACCTTCTAGGAAGTCCAAAGGTATGCGCTGTTGGAGGCAAAGCAATATACGGTAAGACATGACTATGCAAAATAACCATAATATGCAAAAAGAAAGATAATATATTACAAGCTAGTAGACACCCACAATGCTACCTGGTTCCAGAATTCCCAATCGAAAAACAATGCTAGCAAGATGAGATCATTATTATCATGTCCTTAAACAAAGCAATGTTTCGAACCAAAAGGATAGCTACCCAATTTACAATTGCATACAAAAATACACTGGAAGATATCCTTGCATATCAATCGATTGTTCTTTTGCCCATACCAAAGATACTCTTCTATCCCATGAGGGGCAAACAATGAAAAAAGGAAGTGCAATGCAAACATACTAGAATCAAACATAAAGTACCTTAACCGCAGATGACCAGCCATATTGCTCCTTCAGTGATTCGAACAATGCACACAATCGTTCAACCTCATTAGCAGAATATTGGTCATTGTCAGAGTACAGGCCAAGGCATTTTTGCAGACCTAAGAAGTACCTGAGTAAAAGCAACGAAAATCAATTCAGTCCTCAACTATCAAAGAGTAGGTTTTCCATGCCAGTTGATCAGTGACATAATAGGCAAGCAAACAATTATTGTCCACTTTGCTAAAACAAACATGCAGCACAAATTGCTGAAGGAACCACTTCAACATGCTGGCTAGATATCATTCTGGAGAAGTAGAAACCAATGGGCGGTAATTGATCACTCCAAGGCTCTCAGAAAAAAAAAAGGTCTCAAGATAACATAGAACAAATGTTCTGCATATAGTGGCAAATGGAATTGCAGAGATTTCCATTCTCCATACTAGGTGTGAACACAGACTAGAACTAAGATATAACAAATATGACAACTGACAGAACCAGGAAATGGTGTGAAAGCTCTTTCTATTGGAACAGGTAGCAGAATTAATACACTTTGACTCGTCCACCTAACAAATTTGCAGCCATGGTAATACCGTAGTATGCCAAATTCAGGACCATGTTTAGCTTATTTGTGCACTATAAACACTACTGGAACAGTAGGCATAACTCATGACTATGAACTTGGCATCCTTCCTCATAATCAGTAATATGATACCTAAACAAGAATACCAAATATGTTGAAATTGGATTAATAGTGATCAATGCATGGGAAGTTAGGAAGTCATTAAAGCTGCTGAATTCAGACATATAATGATGCTTGATAAATCATAAGGCTTATCCATATCCATGTTGACACAGAATAAATCATATCATAAGAAATCTACATTAGTAACAAAAACATTCAGCGAATATATGCAATATTACAATGAAAAGATGATAAAATAAAACTCTCACTTGTAGTTATCAGGATTCATAAAGAGCAGCAATCTGTATATTTTCTCAGCTTCATCAAAAAGGCCATGTTTCAACAAAATGGATGCCATCTGTTCCTTGAATGTTAACTTGTCCACCTAGCAAACAAAACTAATATGATACTCAAATGTTGCTCCAAGAAATACAACTTAAATGTCAACCTAGTATTTATTTTTTTCTGCATTAAAAGATGTGACTTACAATTATTCCCTCCTTTTTGTGCATTTCTCGAAGGGCTCTATCCAACATCCCGCATTCCTCAAGCAATGATATCTGCAAAGTGGTGTTATTACTATAAGAGAAATAAGAGTCACATCACATAACACAGGCTGTTTTTTCATCTTAAGAAATTAGTAGCAGAACATGGAAACTGGGGAACAGTGCTATGGAAAAAAAATCTTGACCTTATACAAAAGCATCTCACTGTGTTCATATCTCTCACTGTCTGGAGGATAATCATCTTCCAATGTACCTTCATAAGCCTCCAATACCTCTATTGCCTTAGAAGCACTATGCACAAAAAGAACAATTTAATTAACTGTTTTTTGGGGTTGTTCTACACGATAAAAAGCTGCATAACATCATAAGTGTGGTAGTAAACAGGCAGAAACAAACAAGAGTAACTCCATTCATGTAGCAGGCAATCAAGCAAACAACCAAAGTGATTTTGGCTTGAGCTATACAATAGATATAAATACAGAAAGTAATGCCACGAAAAGTTGTTCTAGTGCCAAAAAAGTTCATGCGAATTTATATATCTTGTAACAATGTGTTAACGACTTAATGCCTAGCCAGCCTATGCGGCGCTAGGCGCTAGGCGCCACCCTCCGCCTTGCCCACCTAGCTGATTTATCCCGCCTAGGGGTGGGAGTTTTTAGACCGAAACCGAAAAACCGAATAGAACCGAACAGAATAAACCGATTATTTCGGTTTTTACGGTTTTTGGTTCGGTTTTTATTTTGATTGTATTTGGTTTTCAGTGTATGGTTCAGTTTCGTGCTTCCAAAAACCGATTTACCAAAGACCAAAAATTACAAAGGACGCTGGACTCCAAATCCAATCGCCAAGGAGCCAACCGAATCCCCCCATTCGATCCCCAGTCTTGCAATCCATTCTCCACGGGCCATGGAGGGAGGCACGCACCAGCCCTAGCCCTAGGCGCAGAAGTGGGCGGGAGTGGGGAAGACGGCGCAGGCGACGGTGGCGCAAGTGGCGCTCTTCTCCTTCACGCTTCTCCTCGTGCTCAGGGTTGACGGCCGCACCACCAACTCCTGGTGATACGTACTATAAACCCTAGTCCTCCCTGAGCCGCCTCGCTTCTATCTGGTTGATTTGTGCGAGTTGGGGTTGGGATTGAGGAGGAACTGTTGGCTGGTATGGTGATTTTAGGGTGGTGATCTTTTGTTTCCCCGGGATGCAGATGCAGTTTAGGGAATTGGGCAAGTCCTGTGCTCACTTTGAGATGCGATTGTCGATCTATTTGTTGCTCGGCTCGCTACTTATGCTGGACTAATTTGCTCCGGAGCCTATGATCCAGCTCTTTGATTGGCTCCTTGTTCTGGCTGGCCGCAGTTGAACGATGGGCTAGTGATGAGTTGATGTTAGTATTTAGCTCATGCCGGCCAGCGCCTTAGTATTCTGCTTGTTCTGGCGTTGAACTATTGTAGATTTCCTGCTGAATTCTGTACTTTGAGGCCTCGTTCGGATTTGTTTATGTATTTTGGGAAATTTTCTGCTTGTTCGGATTTGTGATATTGGCAAAGCTAATTCCTAACATATTTTGATTTCTCGAAAAACCAAAATAACTGAACCGAATATTTTCAGTTAATTCGGTTTGGTTTTCGAATTTGATCTGAGAAATTCGGTAGTCAGTTTCCAAAAACCGAATAAACCGAACCAATTTGACCAAAAAAAACCGAATGCCCACCCCTAGTCCCGCCTAGGTCCACCAAATCGGTGATTAGGCGCTAGACGCTGGTCTGCCACCTACTAGCACCTTGGTGAACAATGGTGTTACAATGTTCTCATTTAATTGCAGACATATCAATATATCATAGTTCTCCAAATAGGCACGAGTAAGACAAAACCCCACAAGGTCTTGTCAGAAAGGCAGAAAACCTCTGCTATAATTCTTACATAATTTTGAACATGTGGGAATGGACTAAGGCCATAGTTACCGGATTCACTGTAAACCCCTGCGAATCGCGAATCGGAATCGTCGAACTCAAACTGGTTTAGGGTACAGAGTTCGTGTTCACAGTGGATATAGGAATAAAAAGCGGCAAATCGCGAACCCGAATCCCGTACCACGCCTCGGACAAACCGCGTTTCTGGTAATTACGACTAAGACTATCTTTCAGTGTAAATGCAGATAAAAAGGAACCACCAAAAGTTTTGAGACTAGCTGATATTTGGTGATACAAGTTGAAGGAAAAGCTACTAAGAAATTAACATACTTGAAATTTAAGTGATGAGCGACAGCAAATCCAATCCAGTTCATGCGTTGATTTGGTTTTAACGTCAAAAGCTGTTGTCTAGTCTCAATAAAGCCAGACAAATCCCTCATTTGTGCCTGAAAATGTCATCAAAGAAACCTTTCTTACAAAAAGGCAGAAAACACTTCATTGCTTTAGCATACAGCATAATTAGTTTCTATGTCTATAGCAGAGAGCTTACCTAGTGCAATCTTTAGTGCAGGAAGCATGTTTTAAAGTTGTAGGCATGGATGTTGAATAGGCTGCTGTTAAATACTAAGTTCTAAACGTCTATAGAAAATTTAGAAACAAAAAGATAAAAGTTAAACAACAATAGAAAAATAAAGCAAAACAAGAAATATCTCTTTCCTTTATCCTTTTTCTCTGTTTCTAATTTTGAGTCATAGGACTTGAAATATGGCCACTATATATGCTATTCATTACTGTCTCTTTGAAATTCTAGAATGCTTCATGTGATTTAATTGTTTGTGTATTTTGCGCCAATTATATGTGCTGCACCACATATGCCCTTATCTACAGCAAAGACAAGCACTGTAAATAGTGGACTACATAATAACAGTACAATACTATTAAAGCCAAAACTAACAATCAGTGTTCTACTCAACACCAATAAAATGAAAAAATGGAAAGAGACAAAACTAACAATTAGTGTTCTACTCAACACCAAGAAAATGAAACAATGGAAAGGGTGGCAGTGATAAAATTAGATAATATTTCTTTCAGCGGTGGTCTACAACAACCAACATCATGCTGTCACATTTTTTAAATGTTCACTTGTTCAGTGTGCTGATCCTCCACAAAATATTTAAATCCAAAGAAAAGGGCAATCCAGTAGAAAATATATGGAAGTGTTAGACGATCATTAGTTAAAATTGAATGTGACCATATACAAGAGAACAATGATATAAGTTCATTGAAGTAACACAACTTAACAGTTCTGAAAATTGGAGAAAACACTATCTTGGACATACCTGGAGAAGTGATAAGTCACGTATAATTTCAATGTTGTCAGGATCAATCCTCAGAGCATTTCTGTAACATTTAATAGCTTCTCTGTATTCTCTGTCTGACCGGTAAAGCAAGCCATAAACATGCCAGCATACGTGACTCTTCAGATTGTTCTGTTAGAGTTTAACACAAGTTAGTCGTATCACGCAAAAACATTAGACAAAAAGAACTCAACACAGTGCATCATCCTTGCTAGGAAAACCTTTAAACCACGGCGAACTAGCTCATATGCTTCAGATTTCCGATCCATGCAGTTGAGTGTCAAACCTTTCATGGACAATGTTTCTGCAGGGAACAGTATGGAGAAGTGATGATGGGATTGTAGAAAGTACAGCAGAGGAACAGCAATAGATAATTCGCCATACCTCCATGCTCGGGGAATTTTTTCAATATGGTGTCCGCCGCCTTCAGCCCCTTCTTATATTGCTTGGTCTCATAGGATTTCTGCACGCAGACACATGAATATATTTTACTATGGATTCAGAGCCTCTGTGAGTTTTGACAAATTTACTGATGGCTCTCCGGAAATGTCCCAGCATTTCACTTTTCATATTACTTTTGTCAGTGTTTGCCGATCAACTGTAAGTGAAAACTCAAACTTGCACGAAACCCAGCTAAAACTGGAATATAAGTCGGAATAAGCTCGCGCCTGTCAATTCACTACACAAAGTAAGCACAGTTCTGCAATGCAAGTTACATCTTTGAGGTGCCACTTAGTCACAACTAACAACTATCCAGCAAACCCATAATTTACTTTACGAAATATCCAGCAAGTTCAGAACTTGCATGGTTTACGACATATCTATGAAATCCAGCAGAGCATTCAAGTACCAATACACAACTAACAACTATCCAACGAATGAATCGACCCAACAATTTTTTTAAAGAAAGCCAATCTTTTCGAAGTGGAATAATAATTAAAAAAACAGTGTCCGAGCAGCACATCAATTCACATATAAACAGAAGTCATCGCCGAATCAAGACAGCCAAATCCAACGGCGAAGCGAGCGACCGAGAGACAAGAGGGGAAGGGGATTGGTTGCTGCTTACGGCGATGACTTTGAAGAGGTTGGCCTCCTTGGGCGGCAGCGACGAGCCCATGGCCGCGGCGGCGCGCACTTGCCTGGGCAGACGCTAGAACGGAGGGTGTGGGAGGCCGAGAGGAGGAGGACTGGAGGAGGCGAAGCGGCGGTGGTGGCGAGTGGAGTGGAGTTGAGCTCTGTGCCGCGCGTGTCCGTGCGTGGGCGTGGCCGCGTCGGCTCGCTGGAACAGAGGGGGATGGGTTGCGCGGAAACCCTACCGCTTCTCGTGGAACACTGGAACGGGAGCAGGTGTCCGGAGGGAGAGGTGTTAGCCACTGCGCGGTGGGACAGGGTTATCAGTGATGATTTGGATTTTGGCGAGGACGATGGTTTGCTTTGGTCCAGTCGCCACTTGCCGAGAGCCGAAATTTTAAATCTCGGTGACATAAAAAAAATTTAAATTGCTATAGTGATTTTAGAAAATTTCAACGAGATTTTTGGTTTTTTAACCAAAATAATCACAAATTAGACTAGTTTTTATATTTTTAGGATCGAATTTAGCATTAAATTTTTTATAGCAAATTGTAATGCCTTTTTGCCCTTTTCTAAGGAATACATATGAAAATTTATCAAAAAAATACATAGACAAATTATATAATCCTAACCCTAAAACTTAATTTGAACCTAACTATAAACCCTAACCCTAAACCCTAACTATCCTAACCGTAAAACTTAACTTGAACCTAACTATAAACCCTAACCCTAAACCCTAACTTAAATTATATAAACATTGGAACCTACAACCTAGGCCAAATAAGCACTAACAAATTTGAATACCATAGTCGCCTAACATGATGTCTGTATTCCCAAGAGCATAAGAATAGATACTCTTCATTAGTGTATACAGTATACACACCGCTTGCTTCACACTTTTCTATTTTTGTCCAGTGTCATGACTTGTATATTAAGCAAAAGTTGGATATTGAATACAATCAGATGCTTTACTGTCTAAAATTTGTATTTCAGGCTTTTGAATTGCGAAAGGTGTCCAATTACATCTTCTGAATTATGAGCTTAGAAAGTTAATCGAACACATTACCTTGAAACTCGTTGGGTTTTCTGACAGGAATAAGTCCATTTGACACCCTGAACTATGAAAAAAGTTCAAATAACCCCCTTCAGACTATAAAATCGGTTATTTAACACCACAACTATCAATACCAGATCAAATCACATCATATGGTGGTTTTTCTTGGATGTTTTGTATCTCTTATATATAATTAAGGTAAAAATTGATTAAGGATTTTTTCAACTTTTTTGTATTATCCTAAGGAAATATTTGCACTCCCAAAAAAATTCAGACCATGATCATACTGGTACAATTTTCTAAAATTTTGACAAGGTCACTATCTCAATTAAGGATTTTCTAATTTTAAATTTTTTTTAGATAACAAATTATGTTCAATTCATTTGATAATTTTTCTATGTGATTCTATGGGTTCAAATATGATACCATAAAATTTTTAGATGATGATCAAATCTGTACATTTTTATAAAACTCTGATAGTGTTATTGCTGTTTTTTAAATTAAAGCTATTTTTTTCTAAATATATTAAATTCATTCAAATTTCCATGAGAATTTTTGGGAACATTCTAGAGGTGGATTAGGGTTTAATTAAATTTTTTCCAAATTTTATTCTTTTTTGATTTTGGACTTCGGAGATTACAAATCAAAGTTTTATTTGTTGAATCTTTGAGTTGTTACCTCTGAAGTTCGAAATAATGCAAGAATAAAATTTGAAGAAAATTTAATTAAAACGTAATCAACCTTCATAAAGTTTTCAAAAAGTATTAGGGAAATTTGAAAGAATTTATTATATTTAGAAAATAAAAAATAGCAGCAATTTAAAAATAACAATTACATTGTCAGATTTTTATAAAATTGTACAGGTTTGATTATAATCTAAAAATTTATAGTGTCATATTTAGACCACTGTAATCACATATAAAAAAATTTCAAATGAATTGAACATATTTTGATGTCTCATAAAAATCAAAATCAGAAAACTCTTAATTAAGACAGTGACATTGTCAGACTTTCATAAAATTGTATAAGTGTGATCATGGTTTGAAATTTTTATGAGAGTATAATTGTTGCCTTAGGATCATACAAAAAAAGTTTCAAAAAATTATGAATCAATTTTTGCCTTAATTATATATAGAAGATGCAAAACACCCAAGAAAAAATGTCCTAGGTTGTGATTTGATCTAGTATTGATAGTTGAGGCTGTTAAATAACCGGTTTTTTATAGTTTGGGAGGTTATTTGGACTTTTTTCATAGTTCAAGATTGTACAATGGACTTATTCCTTTCTAATATAGCTGTAGTTATCGATTCTTCACCGTCAAAAACTAGCGCATGGCCTATCATTCGACAAATAATAGTTAAAATGTGTACATTATATGAAGGCTTGAAGGATTGAAAATGAGGAACAAAAAGTACTTAAGAAAAATAACTCCTTTTTGCCGGTTATTTTGGTTACCGAACCTTCTGGTGCAAGATTGCCATAAAGTATTTGTATATGGCCAGTTGATTTGATATGATTGTCCAGTGGTCATATTAATTGCTGAGCGTCAAATAACATGTGTAAATATTAGTATTCAAGGATTTAGCTTAAGGCTGAAGAACTCATAATTGAGCAGGTTCACAATATCGATATCGCGAATAATCGATCATATCGAGATTTTCGAAAATCAGAAAAAATCGGTAAAGAATCGAAGGGTTTCGAAATCAAACTTTTTGACGAAAGAATTAAAAAAAATTGATTTTCACCGATAATCGTTCAATATGCCTTGATAATCGACCTCAGTGATTTTGTGAACTTGTGTTCTTCGATGGTCGATTTTGTGAGTAATTTTCGCTCGATATTCATTGAAAATCGAGCAATATTTACATCACATAAATTTTTTCAAAATTTTGAAGTTCTTTTTAAATTTAACCGTTTTATCGACCGGTATTATATACTGTACCGGCTCGATATGGTCGATAATCGCGATATTCGAGCGATTATTGACGATATTGCAGACCCTAGAATTGAGCTATACCTGTCCTTGAGATAAACGAGGGAAGATTTTGCATTCAAACAGATAGAAATACAGATAAATGCTTGCATGATTTTTTCATATTTTTTCCCAAATTTTTCTAGCCTCGGGACACCATTTCACAGGAGATGAAAATGGTCAAATTTTTTGTCAATTTCGCCGAAATTTCGGTCATTTTGGCCAAATTTTAGTTTTGCCACCCTCCAAAATACCATATTTGAAATTTGGTTTTTGAATTTCTGCTGTATTTTGGCTAAAATTCTAAAATCTCGCCGAAATTTTGGATTTCAACTGCCCCGAGATGTGGTCAGAAAACAAAATTTGTAACCTTGTTGCCAACTGTGACTAACTAGGGCAGTTGCATCATTGATGAGTTAATGAGATCAAATTATTGAGATATGATAGGACTTTGTGTTATAATTGTTCAAATATGTTTGGACTCTATCTCATTATAGATGAATCTAAATTTATCTCTTATAGGTTTGTACTATAAATATAGCACCCCTTTGTACAAGAGAATCAATTTAATAACGAGAGATTTTTGCCTCCTTATATTGTGTGTGCTCCCGTGATTATTCTTGTTATTTGATCGGTGCATTATGTTTGATCTACGGCGATCGTCATCGTTTTACAACATAAATCATATATTTTTACGCTACCATTAAACTTTTATATAAATTTCTACTCTCTTTGTTATTTAGATGTCATTCTAAGATTTTACACTTTCACTAAGATATACTATAAAAGACTATGGACCTGTTTGTTTGGGCTTTTTAACTAGCTTAAAAGCCAAAAAGCTAAAACCTAAACAAATTAGTGGTTTTTTATCTAGGCTTTTTTAAAAACTATAAGCTTCCATATACTTTTGCCATAAGCCTAAATAAACCTAATGATATACTTTTCATATAGCCAATCTAGATAGTTTTAAATCTATTGCCGCTTAAACTTCAGAAAATTTGACGACACAGATTCTAGGGCATCAAGTAAAAAAACAGATGGAGTAGTTTATATGATGTACTCCCTTTGTTTAGAAATATATGATGTTTTAAAAAGCATGTAGTCAAATTTTGACTACTAATTGTCAGGACCCGGATTTGCAAATCTGAAACCCTCTGTGTATACTGCACTAGTTCAGGATCACGCTAGGGCACACAGTGGAAACATAGATGCAATACCATATCATTCAACGAATTAACTAAGAAAGAAGCAAACTATTATTAAATAGAGCATCAGACCTTATGGTCAAAGTTTACACCACTATGCCTTAGGGCTTAAGAAACAAATAAACTGTTGTAGCGAGAATAAAATAACTTAGGTCATTCAACATACCACAGGCAATCGTCTGGAGAACGCCTTTCTAATCCACATAGTCTTCATAATATTCCTCCTCATGATATTCAGTATTTCCTGGTCCTTCCTCAACAACTGATCAACAAAGGCGTATAGCCGTGAGTAAAAAAAATACTCAGCAAGCCACAGGAAAATGATGCAATATATTCATGCGGGCTTGACAAAGGATAGACATATGGTTCTTTTGCAGAAAGCAATAACTTGAATTGAAGCACAGTAAATAGATTAAAAGCATATTTATGAAAAGATAGTAAATAACTGGTAAATCAATGGTAGACAACATGAACAGAATGGCGAGGCATCACCCTACACCATTTAAAACAATTATCAAACCACTAGATTCAACAATATAACTTTAGACAACAAAACAATAGTGAGCTTCCCATTCATATCCCAACAATTCTACCATCCAACATTTCATGAAATACTCTATATACCTCATGTAAAATTCCTGGGCATATCCATGACCACGAACACGGCTATTCGAATAGTTTTACACTCTGCAGAGGTTGTACTACTTTACCCACAAGATATGATCATCTCTTTGTGCAATCGATATTAGCACACTTCCTTTGGTGTGCTGCAGAGAGATCATGACAAAGCCTTTACCATGCACTATCTAAACTCGATACTGCCCGCTAAGGTTTCGCCCCTTAGGGCCCCCTCTTGCGCCTTGCGAATCTACCTGTCCATCTCGGAACCCACACCGCCAATTGGCAGTACTCAAGGCTAGACATTGCAAATTAATCAGCTAGATCTATCCCATACCAGACTTATGGTAGTATGGTTAGACCCAGTTTAATGGTACACAAGATTAAGTTCTTAAGTTATCTCATGTAAGACATCCACATCCCAATGTGCTAAAAGCACCCCTTTCTACATGATCATTTGCCCGAGGGAAAACAATTTCGTTCAACCAAGACCAATGGCAAACCCTGCCATGGTACAACATATTTTACAACAGTGGCTATCGGCTACAATTCAATATTTCATTAAGTCAAGATTAACATTATTCAACATGTTATATGAATCCCATCGTACAACTAAGCAGATCTAAGCATAGCTAAGATAACCCAATGTTGGTAATATTATATTGTCCAACTAATAATGTCACATCTAGTGGCTAACAACGGATACATGGCATTCCAAAGATGAAGGTGGCTTAATTTCAACTAGGTACATAGCTATTCCCATGAAATAATCATTGATACACAAATAGCATGCAATTGTATAAAACAAAATACTTTTGTAAACATAGGTTTAACATGATCAAAGGTTACGACTTGCCTTGCTGATCTATTGCTGTGTCTTAGTCTTCGAATTCTCTGTTTGCTCCCTCGGGTACAACGTCTACCGGAAAAGAAAGCAACAAAAATAAATAAATATCAAACAGAGATTCAAACAAGCTCAAAACTAAAAAAAATGGCTCTGTAAGGTAGAGCTAGATTTTTAAAAAATATAGAAACTTGAATCGCCTCAATCGGAATTCGTATGAAAGAGAACGAGCCTCTCAAAGATTTGAAAATAAATAAAATACAAAAAATCAGAAATTCATATTTAACATAATTATTTTTCTACTGAAAATTCGACTTGTTGAGCAAAGCTGACGTTAGCTAGGGCCCATAGTAGATCAAGTCCACTAAACCCGACTAGCACTGGCGTGGCATAGAGGATGACATAGTGCTGACGTAGGCAAACACGTCAGCGCTCACGCAGGCGGCTCGGCTGACAGGATGCTGACACGGGCGACTGAGGCAGACATGTCACGTGTCGTGCATCCAGTGGCAGCATTGGATCGAACGGCAATGGTGACTGCTCAGCTTCGCACGACGGCGTTGAGGTTAGAGCTCGCCGTCGCCGAAGAAGACAACGCGGTTACGACGAATCATTACCGGATCGGCTCGGTTCTTCGATGGATCTGGACGACCGAAGCTCGGCGAACTTGATGGAGCAAATGGCAGGGGCGGAGATGGACTGACGGTGGAGATCGACATGGAGAAAGGTTTCAGCTACGGCGACGGACTCCGATAAGGGCACACGAAGCAACGAAGAGGTCCTGGGCGACACGAAACAGGGCAGCGGGTGCGACGCAACAAGGAGAACCTTGGAGAGGGTGTGGTGGCGCCTTAAATAGGCCTGGGGAGGCGTGCAAAGCGCGAAAACTGAGTGGCAGCGGTGTGCGGGACTAGAACATCGGCAGAGCTAGGGTTTGCAGCGGCCGTGCGATGTGGCTCAATCTGGACCGCACACGTGTCGCCCATCCAACGGTTCACATGGCGCGGGCTAACTAGGCTGAAACGCGGGCGAAGCGGGCTGCGGAGAAGCGAGCCGGTGGAAAATTCAGCTCGAGATGAATTTTTGAAATAAAAACATTTTCTAATTTAAGAAATTTCCATAAATTTAAATAAAAACAAATAAATTCAAATAAATAGCAAATAAATTCAGAAAAATCTCCAAAAATGCAGAAAAATCTTTTGTTTGATGCATAGATTAATCAAATTAAATCCTTTCATTAATAGAAAATTCAAATTAAGCTTTGATTAATTCAAGGAAAATGCAAATGTTTTATTTTCAAATTCAAACATTCCAAAACTCAAATTTTTGGGATGTTACACTAATATTTAAAAAACTATTTAGATTGATCACGTGAAAATTGTATCATTTGCTTAGTCACAATTTTTTTATAAAATATAATAATTATATATATTTATGTGTACATTCTTGTAAAAAGTAGTGATCAAAGTTGCATGTTCAAGACAATGTTGTGTTCAAAAAATCATATATTTTCTAACTGAGGGAGCAACATAACTAACTAAATTAAAACCCAGCGCGTTACCACGGGTGATCCCTCAATTTTAGCAGATAGAGGAAAACTCTTTGAAGGGGAAAATCTAAAAAATAAAAAAATATTGTAGCCCAATTTTAAGAGAGAGGGATTTTTTTAAAAAAAATAGAGAAAAATAAAAAAATTGTAGCTACTGTAGCTGCACTACTGTACAACTGCAATGATAAATAGCCACGTGCCAGGTCTCCAGATGCTCCCCAACAATCTATATATAAGATAGATTGGTATTGTATGCGTCATCATAGAATGAATAACATTTCCACACTACCATTTCTAGACCAAGATAAGTAAAGGAGGTTCAGATGGTAGAAGTACAAATCTTTTGTTTGTAATGGAAAAATCAAATTGTTTGCAATTGTACGTGATGATTTATATTTAGGCATACGTCGTTATCATTCTATTCTTGCTATTTAGGAATTGAGATATAATTTAACTAAAGCAATATGGTCCTGTCGAAGGTCAAAATTTCGACAATAAACTTATGATTACGGGTACCTTTGTTTTAGCAAAGTCAAGCACGAAGACAGCGGCACACGATGTATACAAGTTTAGGCCCCCAGATGGAGTAACACCCTACGTCCTATGCTTATGATGTATGTATCTGGAGTATCGAGTACAGAGCAAGTTGTCTAGCCCTAGTTACAATGATGATTGGATCTAGGCAATGGCTAAACTATGGCTGGAGGTTGGCGAAGCGTGGTTCGTCAGCTCTTGGTTGCTCTGCATCTTCTAAAAGCTTTAAAAAGTCTTATCTTCTTCACTGGTTTTCAAGTCCTGCCCTGAGGATACCTACCCCTGGTCTTATATAGTCGGAGTAGCCTAGCCTCAAGTTGAGTTGTAGTTGGTTTGAGATACCACATTGTAGCGATGAGGAGTCCATCGTTGCGTGATCTTCGCAGCACATCCAAACTTCCCTGGATACTAGGCGTACTCGAGTCGGTTTCCTCGAGACGGAAAAGTGATCGAGTCCTTCCTAGTATGGAAATATCCCCTCTACATATATCTTATCCCGTAGAATTAGGCCCATGATACCCGGAGTTTCTATATATCGTTAGGACATATCCTTCGCGTATCCTGCATGTACGCATACCCCATGTTTAGATATTCGACAATAGCCCCTGAACTCTGCCCAGCGGAGGGTCCGTTCAAGCGCTTGGTCGATTACTGCCAAGTTCTGACTTGGTCGAGTAATACCACGCCGGCTTGCGGTCGAATGATTCGAGTAGATTGGGAATCGCCAAGCATCGAGTAAGGATGTTGCCGGGTCGAGCGCCCTGCCATCAGCCCAACTCGAGTCTTTAGGTTAGCCACATGTTACTCGATGTCGACTCATCGACTCGACTCCGAGCAGAGTTAGAAAAAATCCAGAAAATCTAAACGTTGGGCAGTTGAGCATTTATTGTTCTCGTCTGCAATGTCAAGATTGGTGCAGTGTCATCATTCCACTTTTTTCGCCGATCAAGGCGCCACGCTTTGGGGACTGAACCGTTCGCCTGAAAAGGTGTTGGCTTATAAATTCTTAGGTTTGGAACTGTAGCCATTCCTTTCCTTTTGCCTTTAGCCTTATTCTCGAAACCTCTGTCGCGCTCCTTAAACCCTAGCGCCACCACCTTCGAAGAATCTGTCCCCCATCTTTCAATGGCGTCCAGCCCCTCAGCCAGTGGCAAAGTTCTCCCATCACCAGAGAAGAAACCTGAGATGGCCGCATCCGCTTTCCGCAGTGACGAAGCAGTCTTCGAGGACGAGAGCCTCCAAAGGGTGTGGCAAAAGTCTATGATGACGGAGAAGCGCCTTACCAAATTGGCGAAAGATGGCTTCGTTCCTCGTCGGGAGTTCTTCCATTAGAGGTTGTCACAAGGTGAGTTGTATCCCACCCCTCACAATGAGGATGAAACCATTGTGTTCGATGCCTTCTTCCGCTGCGGACTCAATTTTCTCCCTTCTCGATTCTTGATCTCGGTTCTTGACTTCTACAAGATCCAACTCTTCCACCTGAGCCCCAATTTGATTACCATGCTCAGCGTGTTTGTCCATCTCTATGAGACCTATCTGGGTATCTAGCCCAACCTCAATCTATTCCGCCATTTCTATAATCTGAAACAGGTGACGAAGAACGATGCTGTTGGAGGTGCCAGTTTCCACCTCCGCAGCGGAGTATCGAGTGCATATATTCCTGTCCCCGTAACTTCTTCCTGGCAGTCAGACTAGAAGAAACAATGGTTTTACATCACCTCTTCGGACACCGTGAACTGCCCTTTAGCTTATCGACCACTTCTCTCTAATTCGATTGACCTCTGGATGAAAGTCCCTCCTTCGACTGCCCGCAATGCTCATTACATCCGGAAGATCGAGGAGTTGAGGGAGATCTGGTTGACTGGGTGACATCAGAGATTTCATCATGCACCGATTGAGTCCGCTGAAGTGCCGAGATCACTTGGCCTGGGACTACTCCGGGGTCAGTGATGCCACCAGGGACAATCCTGGAGGTAAGTGTTTGTAATACTCTTGTTCCCATTGCTTTAGTCGATGAGTGGTGAACTGACTCGCGGCTGGCCAGGTTTATCGAACTCGGACATCTCCTCCAGGCTGAGCAAGATATTCTAGGGCTTAGAACCTAGCGCTTGCAGCGTCGAGGCATACTCACACGCCAATCCTCAGCCAGAGGTGAGTACTGTTTCGTGGTTCGTAATGCATCGCTAGTGCATCTGCCTTCCACTTTAACCCAGTATTTCCTTAGAAAGCCAAGTTCGACGATGAAGGTGGACCGATCACGGGAGCAATCGGCCTGGAGGACGACGAGACGATCTGAGATGATGATCAAGCATCGGGCTTTGGGTCCACCGATGTCGTCTCTCCCTTGAACTATCCGGTGCCTACCATCGTCCCAAGTGACGGTGGGGCGGCCCCAGAGCAAGAAGTGATCGAGTCTCCATGAGCAAGGAGGTATGTGTCTCCAGTGCCCCGTCGTCCAGCCAAGCGTCCTCATACCTCATCTTCAAGACCATCCAATCAGGTGATCTTCAATCGATCGCTTGGATGTTATGAAGTTCCTTCTAACGCGATCCAATAGATTTTAGATGACCAGCGGGCCGCCTGGGGGGCCGATGTGTTGAAGTCGGCAGCTCCCATGTAGATGTCTCCTCAAATGGGCTCTCCATCGACTAGGGCGATCGAGCAGGTAACACTACTTACAGGGCAATGCTTGTTGAAATCGTTTTTGGCGATCTTTTGTTCATAGTAACCATTTGTTCGCAGATTTCATCGTCGGCTGCCGACCTGCCGGCACCATCTCCTCCTTCGGCTGCGCCAGTCGAGAAGCCAGTTGCTGGGACTAGACCAGTCCTGACGAAGACTA
Source organism: Otatea glauca (assembly GCA_036346275.1). Lineage (NCBI taxonomy): Eukaryota > Viridiplantae > Streptophyta > Magnoliopsida > Poales > Poaceae > Otatea > Otatea glauca. Next base: position 22,661,679 of record CM070725.1, on the reverse strand, counting down.
CTGCGCAGAAGAAGAACGTGCAGGCGAAGATTCGTCTGGCGAAGTAAGTCACCTCTCATTACTCTTCATTATTCTTCTTTTTTCTTGAAGGTGTCAAGTAGAGAAATTCTTGCAGGAAGGGTGTGCCTAGTAGTGCTATCGATAATATCGCCGCTGCTACCTTATCGTCTCTTAGCATTGTTGCCGTTGTCGCAGCTCCTTCTCCGGTAGCTACTGTCGAGCATACCGACGGTCCTGCTTGAAAGACCATGTGGAGATCTATCCTTGTTGGTGATGAGTTATTGACTGTGTTTGAGCTAGGTTTGCTTGAATATGAGTTTGATTTGAAATGGATTTTCAAAATGAAGGAATTTGAGTTGTCTTTGCCAAGAGCGGCACTACCGGCCATGTGGACACGGTAGTGCCGGCCAAGCGGCAGTACCGACCATGTGGAGGCGGTACTACCGCCAGAAGCGGCGAGACGCCAGGTCCGTAGTTATTTTCCGAGAGAGGGTTCATTGGTTTTTTAGAGCGGCACTACCGACCATGTGGGAGCGGTAGTGCCGGCTGAGCGGTAGTGCCAGCCTATTGAGTGATTGTTGAAATTGATTTTTGGATTTGTGTGATTTTGATGGTTGCAGGTCGACGATGCTAGATCATGGTGAGGCGAAGGATGACCGGGACTAGGCGGGCAGCGTCGGAGGTCCAGACGGTCGGGGATCGCCGGAAGATGATCGGAGACGGAGTCTTGGCAAGCCGTGAAGACAAGGAATGGTTGAGACGCTAGCTAGGTGCTGCATGGATCAATGAGGGCCATTGGATCTTGGTCTAGTTTATAGGTTAGCGGGTCTAGTTAGTGTGCTTTGAAAACCGTGTAAGAAAACCCAATATGTGTTGTAGGTTTTGGGTGAACCCTTGCATGGCTGGTTGAGTGGGTTAATCCTAGCCCTTGATGAGTGCTCTAGGGTTTAGAAGCTCATCCAAGGGTGGAGGATGACCCAAGAGTAGTATAATAGAGGGCAAGGGGTGGCCTTCTCCTCTTGGAAGGTTTTGAGGTTTTTGTTGCTCCTTTGAGCTTTGTCCACATGAATGTGAGGCTTTGTAACCTCTCCTTCCAGAAATGAAATTGTTTCCTCAAACCATTTCTTTCCTTTACGCATTTACATTACGCAATTTAAATTCCGTATTTACTTTCTTGCAATTTACATTTACGCAATTTGGATTTGCCTCCTCTCCTTATACATGCTTACGAATCTTTGTTGAGGTTGATGTTTGATGAATGATTCTTCTTCAGAACTTATATTCTCAATCATCTAAGAAATCCATGCGTTCTTCTTGCAAGAAGTTCTTCCTTGCATTCTTGAATGCTTGATCTTGTAGATTGCGTTGCCTTGAGTTTCTTCGTGGTCTTTTGCTTGCTGAGATGTGTGGGGAGTCATTCAAGATCATCTTAATCACCTTAACCCCACGAGCAAGCTTCGATTGATGTTCTTCCGATTTTTGTTGAAACTTGGTGTATTCTTCCTTCCCGGGGAAAAAGGTCTGAACTTTGACATTGATTCTTGCAATCGAACGTTGGAATGGGTTCCTAACATCCTTAGGATCACATCTACCAAGTTTCATTGTGTTTGGATCAGTGGATCAAAAGATTCAATATTTTTTCTTTTGAACTCGTGCTGAAATCACTATTCACTTGTATGTTTTTACTGTAGCTACAGTACTCTGGTAGTGCCAGTCTCAGGCTGAGTTTTTGTGAAAATTGACTCTTTCGCTTCCATTTGATATCAAGGTGTTTTGGCTTGGTTTCTTTGCGTGAAAATCTGCATTGTGATCTTCCTTAGGGGATATATTTTAATTTGGGATCATTGACCCCCCCTCTGATCCCCATCTCCGTATTTCACTGCTACAACAACAGCTCCACCTCCTCCGACTTCTCACGCGCCTTCGAAGTACTGGTCCGTCTTGAAGCCCCAGATTCAGGTATGTGACTATGAACAACTCAGCCCAGTGCTCTACTCCATTCTATTGCTTCACTTTTGACGCCTCTTGCCTTCTTTCCATAGCGTGCTGCGGATACCTTGCTTGAAGCTGAAGCTTTCTGCAAGCAAGCCTATCAACAAACAGAGCGGCTCATGGCTGCCAACCAATAAGTGCGCAAGATGAAAGATGCTGAACTGGGAGCACTTAGGGCCGATTTATAGACTACACAAGCAGAGGCAGAGAAGTTGAAGATGGCGAAGGCTGCTGCTGATGCTGCGCTGCTCGAGGCCAAGGTCAGTCAAGACAAGGTGGAGGCTATAAAGAAGGTAGTCGAGGTCGAAAAGGCTGCAGTGGATGTGGCACTTTCTACTCTGCAGTCGGAGACACTCGAGCACATGACCTAATCGGCGCGTCTTGCAACTTCCTACATGATCGGCATGGTGAAGAGCCACCATCCGGACCTGGACCTCTCGATATTGGACGAGGGATTTGTGTGTGAAGCGAGCGAGGCTACCGACTACATCGAGTCCTTCGGAGACCTTGCCGAGAGGTTCGTGGCCCAGTTGAAGCTGTCTCTTGCCGACGATGGTGATGACGCCAGCCAGGGTCCTTCTGCCTGAACAAGCTTATGTAATGGTCGAACCTTTTTGGCTACTGTGGTTTTGTATGATACTACTAATTAATTTGCTTGCCTATCACGCTTTGCTTGCTATACCCTTGTCGATGAAATAGAGTAGCACAAGTAGATGCAAATATGATCTTAGCACTCATAGACCCTTGATAAGTATTTCGTAGCCACGTGCATCCTTGATCGTATCTGCACACAAGGCTAGAAAAACTTTCATTAAATGACTTAGCCCCTGAGTGTAAACTCAGAGAGGCCGCATATAACATAATCGTTTTGTAAGTTGGAGTGAAACTACATGATTTTTGCAAGTCTTCATCGACCACACAGCTTAAACTTTGTAGCGAGCATGAACTTACTAGGCAACGCACGTAGAATCGACTAGAGGCCTCGTCTCTCGCCATCCGCTGAGCTTGAGATGTATGACAATCTAGTACTCGTATGCGCACAGGATAGAATTGCTCGTCGTCGGGTTCAGGCATGGCCACCCTTTGGTTTTGTTCGCTGACATGCTAAGTATGCGATCAAGTAAATGCATGCAAAAAATCGAAAGTAAAAGGAATAAAGAAATTAAGTGATTGTGCCTACAGCACCCTGCTCGATAGCAGTATCGACCAGGAAATAAAGCAAGGTATAGAGTTACTTGATGCGACCGCGTCCCGTCGGCCAAGAGCGAATACGACAGTTAGCCGATGGAGGTGTCTGATGTGTTTTTCGATCTTCCTTTAGGTATGATAACTACTTGTCAATCTGTCGATCAAAGAGTGTCGGGACCTGAATATGCAAATCTGGGCCCTCTGTGTATACTGCACTAGTCTAGGATCATGCTAGTGCACATAGGCTCAACATAGATGAATATCACAATCATACACAGTGAAAACATTATGAAAGACATCATATATTAATTAATACCTGACGAACGACCTTATGGTCAATTTACAAGACTATGCCTCGCAAGGCTGAATAACAAATTAAACTGCAGCGGAATGAAAACGTAGATAATCCTCCCAGTATATCACAAACAACTAATAAGGCTTGCACCCTAAACATTCATCTCTTTCTGGTACTTCTCCTCCAGCACTGGTGTAGACTCTTCAACTGGTGTTGATGTTGTTGGCAAGGGTGAGTACATAAGGCACTCAACAAGTTGTGCACAGAATGCAATTCCAACATAGCTATATGCAAGGCTTATTCCAAAGGAATGGCTAACATGGCTATTTTGCAGTAAAACAGCATTTATGAACAAGTACAATAAATAGATTGTAAAGATAGTAAAACAAATAACAGTAATAGATAGATTCCGCATTTCTCAAGTAAACCAAGTTTCCAATCCTAAATCAAGTTTCAACCTTCCACATGGCAATCCTACCATCCCAACCAAATTTTCCATTTAATTAAACTAACCCTTAACTGTAATTCCCGAGCATTGCTCAATATCGCGAGCATGGCTATTCGAATAGTTTTACACTCTGCAGAGGTTACGCACTTTACCCATACGACATGATATTCTCTTTGTGCCTGGCCATTAGCACACTTCCTTTGGTGTGCTGGCAGAGAAATCAAGACAAAGCCTTTACAAAGCTCTTGTAACATCCTAAAAATTTCATTTCATTTGGATTTGTTTTATCTTATTCAATTTGGAATTTATTTGGAATATTACAGATTTTATTAAAACTCTTTTCACAACTCTCAGTTTTACAAAATGAATTTCTACAGGAAATTTAAAAGCTTCACAATTCTGAAAATAATTTTATTATGTTACAAATATTCTAAAGTATTTTGGAGAAATTTTCCAGAATTTTTAGAACCTTTTTACTATTTTTCCCAAGCCTGTTAATTTTTAGCATTTAAAAATTAATTAATGTGCTATAAATAGTAATTTTATATTATTTAAAAATATTTATTTACGTTTTTATTGCTGAAACCGATATCTCTTCAAATTCCCATATTTAATAAAATTTATTTGCTAATTCTCGGATTTAATATGTATTTTTAGTGGAAAATTAATTATTTTCGGAATTATTTTTGCGGTTACTGTTCATCCAATCCGCTTCAGCTTCCCGCCCGTAAGCTACAGTTCGCTCGTGTGCTACAGTAACTAAAGGACCCAACCCTCATTTAAATTCCCACCCATTTCACTCATTTATTTCGCGCGATCTGTTACTATTCTGGCGAAAACTTCGGCGAGCGTTTCCCGACGATCCACTGGTCTGATTGCCCTAGAAATTGAACACAAGTTGTCCACCCTCATCCTTTATATTCTCAGCTTTGAGTTGTTCCAATCCATCCACCGGATCGCCCTACGCAAGCCGTTCTTTCCTAACTCTAGCGAACTTTCGGCGAGCTCTCCCGGCTGCTCCCGACTTCCATTCGGCCTCAAAGTTTTACTGGAGCTTCCTCTCAGTGTCATCTACATTGGGTAAAATCTTATTTTTAAAACTCTCACTAGAACTCTGTCAGTAACCTTTTGTTCTTCAAACCCGGCGAAAGGTCAAATTTTGGATTCAAAATGTCCATTTTCCTTCGTTCGAGCTCCAATTTAGGCGATTCCAGTTTCTAAATTTTTCTAAAATCAAGCTCTATCTTCCAGAGCCTTTTATTTTCAGTTTTGATCTTGTTTAAGTCTCTATTTGGTATTTATTTGTATTCGTTGCTTTCTTTTCCGGTAGACGCTAATCCTGAAAGAGCGAACGGAGACTTTGAAGACCAAGACTCCGCACTAGGTCAGCAAGGCAAGTCGTAACCTTTGATCATATTGATCCTATGTTTGCAAAGTAATTTGTTTTATACAACTGCATGCTATTTATGTATAAATGCTTATCTTCTGGGAATAGCTATTTACCTAGTTGACATTATGCCACCTTGATTATTGGAATGCCATGTATCCATTGTTAAACCTAGATTGGGACATTACTAGTTGGACATAATCATACTACCAACTTGGGTTATCGTAGCTATGCTTAGATATGCTTAGTTGTACGATGGGATCCATATCACATGTTGAATAATGTTAATCTTGACTTAATGAGATATTGAATTGTGGCTGATAGTCGCTGTTGTAAAAATTGTTGCACCATGGCGGGGTTTGCCATTGGTATTGGTTGAACAAAGTTGTTTTCTCTTGGGCAAGTGATCGTGCAGTAAAGGGGGCGCTTTCTAGCACATTAGGATGTGGATATCTTGCCTGAGACAACGTAAGGACTTAATCTTGTGTGCCATTGAACTGGGCCTAACCGTACTACCATAAGTCGGATATGGGACATACTTGACTATCTGTATTGCAACATACCATGGACAGTCGTGCTATTAAGTGGAAAGTGGTAGCGAGTGTAAAGGTTGCCACTCGGTGCAAGAGGGGGCTTCTGGACTGGGCGGTTTAACCCTACCAGCGGTGGAACCTTAGCGGGCATGATGACTTCATGGATGGAGCTTTATAGGGGCCTTGTCATGATATGTCTGCAACACACCAAAGGAAGTGTGTTAATATCGATTGCACAAAGAGATGATCATGTCTTGTGGGTAAAGTAGTACAACCTCTGTAGAGTATAAAACTATTCGAATAGCCGTGCCCGCAGTCATGGACAATCCCGAGAATTTCACAAGAGGTATAGAGTGTTTCATAAAGTATGGGAATGTGGAATTGTTGGAATGTGAACGTGGGGTTCACTGTTGTTTTGTTGTCTAAAGTTAATACTATTGAATTTATTGGTTGATACTTGTTTTAGATGGTGTAGGGTGATGCCTCACCATTCTGTTCATGTTATCTATCATTGACTTACCAATTATTTATTATCTTTTCATAAATATGCTTTCAATCTATTTACTTTACTTCAATTCAAGTTATTGCCTTCTGCAAAAGAACCATATGTCTATCCTTTGTCAAGCCTGCATGAATATATTGCATCATTCCCCTGCGGCTTGTTGAGTACTTTTTGTACTCACGGCTTTACGCCTTTGTTGATCAGTTGTTGAAGAAGGACCAGGAAATACTGAGTTCTATGTGGAGGAATTTTATGAAAACGTTCCCCAGACGATTGCCTGTGGCATGTCGAATGGTCCAAGTTATCTTTTCCGCTGCAATAGTTTATTTGTTTTCTTAAACCTTAAGGCTTAGTGGTGTAAACTTTGACCATAAGGTCTGATGCTTTATTTAATAATAATTTGCCTCTTTCTTAGTTAATTCATTATATGGAATGATATTTCATCTATGTTTCTACTGTGTGCACTAGCGTGATCTTGGACTAGTGCAGTATACACAGAGGGTTTCGGATTTGCAAATCCAGGTCCCAACAGCTCTGCCTTAACCCAGCTGTTGTCGAATGGCTGCCATTTGCTCATTGTGTCTCTCGGCTGCCAATCTTCTTTCTTCTTCAAAGCCCTCTTGAGCATGTCTGAGATTAGAGCTATATTATTGCTCAAAAGAGGTGAACCATCCTGGCTGAGTATCCCACCAGGACTGTTGCTGACCATAATCATGTGCAGGCTCAGGTTCAGCAAATTGTGAGTGGTGAGAATGATGAGAATCCTCAAAGGATTGCTGAGCTAGAGCTGGCATAGTGACCTGAGGATGCCTAGAACCACCTGCTTCATGTTCATGGGCTGCTGATGGAAATCTTTGTGCCTCCATGAACCTAGCTGCTGCCAGTTCTTGTAATTTGTGAACTTCTTCATCTTCAGGATGAGACTCTTAGCTGATAAGAATTTCAGTACCTTTAGGTTGTCCAGATATTTGCTAACTCAGATATTCAGAACTGTAGCCCAATACTTCTGTAGATATATCATGATGTGAATAGACAGGAAAATGATGAGCTGGAGAGTAATGTTCCTGATCATGGTAGCTGTGACTTGGAGCAGAAAGACTTGGAGTTTGTCCATGACCTCCACTGTCACTATCTGAACTGTCATTGACCTCAGTGTCTTCTTGAGCACTTGGCTCATGTACTGCTGGTGGTGGAGGAGTGAGAAGTCTAACTTACTTGAGCATCTTATATTGTTTAGGTCTACAATTAAAATCCTTGTTCATCTCATGCTGGGAGATGATCCCTTGAGCCAACAGTATCTGAGTAATCTGCATGGCAAAGGGAAGAGGACTGCCCATTTTCGTGTAGATTACTTCTTCCATCTCTCCAAAGATATAATCAATCAGATCAATAGGTTGCCTTAATAGGATCAGATGTAGCAACCAAGCAAGGCATGGTGTTTACTCCCTCTTTATATCCAGATTTTGGGTAAATAGTATGCCTTAGTATCAGTAACAGGGCTTTGGCTTCAGTAGATAAACAGTTTACCCTATTTGCATTGAAGCCAGGCTAAAGAATATTTCTGTAAATGTGGGTTGACACTTGCAAATCTAGCATATCCCCAATCTGCCTCCATCTATTACTAGGAAACATTCTGTCATTAATTCTGGTTTTGTTCAGCAAAGGACTTGAGGCACTGATGGCAGCTTCAAACTAAGGAGACCTGACTTTTCTTTTCTTTCCATCAATGGTGAACAAAATATAGTGCCTATTCTTATTCACTAGAAGAGATGCATAGAATTCTAAAATCCTATTTTCATTCCAAGCTGGCCCAGCAGATGACATTAGTGCAGCAAGACTAGGGGTTGATCACACGCAGTCAAGTATTCTATTTGAAATAAGGACTGAGCTGATCTGGTTCCAATCTACATACTGATGTCTGCACAGGGCTGACAGAGGTTTTCCACTTCTATTTTTCCTGTTTTTGTAACCCATATAGATGTTTTTTCTGAAATGTAGTGATGAATTGCTCATTCAGAGGAGGTATATCAAGAGGAAACCAAATCCTTTCTTGCACCAATCTAGCAGCTCTCAGTTTCTTTCCCCCCAAAGTGGCTAGATCATGCCCAACTATCATGTCAACTTCATCACTAAGCTCTATTTCTTCCTCAGAAGAGATATTGGCACTAGGCTCATAATCACTGTCTTCTGAAGAAGATGAGGAATCAAAATGCACTGGCTGTTTTCCTCTTTTTGGTGGTTTAGAGGTAGTTACTTTCTTCATCACTCTACCAGGTTGATAAGTATCTTCTATGTGTATTGGTTGCTAAGGCTGACTAGAACTATCTATTCTAGCTTTCTTTTTCCCTTTAATTTTCTCAGCAATTTTTTCAAGAACACCTCTTTTATCTGGATTCTTTGACCTCATCTTGACTAAGATTTCTTCTCAAGCAGAAAAATTGAACTGACCTTGTTGACAACAACTGAAGAACAGCAGGATCCTAGGAGCAATGTCTTGAGCAATCAGGGAGCACCGTTGCCAATCACCCAATCAGGATGTGCTTCGGTGAAGGGATGAACTTGTGCTCAAGAGAAAATTTGCGAGAGGATTGATGAGGCGCAAGAAAGCTTGAGAAATTTCTGAAGGAGATGGAGGTATAAATAACACAAGTTCCCAAGAGTAAAATCAGGAAGTTACTTGCAGTAATTGGAATCCGGACAAACGTGGGAAAGTCACGTCTGCAACTGCCTTATTTTGAGGAGGTCTCTTTATGGCAGGGTAGTTGGAAACCAGGGAATCCAAGAAATATGGTTACCAATTTAGACAGGTTTAGCAGGGAGAAGTCCTAAGAAAAGATGAGATTTTGATGTGATTAGCAAGGATAAGTGCCTTTTGAAGATCGAGAGGAACACGGTTTTGAAAAGATAAGTACCGAGATAAGATAGCTATTGTCGTACGTGCCCCGGACTGCTTTTCGGTTACAACAGATAACCTTCCATCTACGCCAGACCGAGTCCGTATAAGGAATACTTGGTCCGCCGTGGTTGGAAACCTCTCTGTTTACGGTTAAAACACCAGTCCGTGATACATGGACAACTTTTCTTGAATCGAAAAAATACGGATATAATTAAACTTCTTAAATATTTTCAAAGATCCCCTTTTAAGAAAAACGCATAAATTTGTAGAGGGATCTTAGAATAATCTTACGATCAAGATCAATCAACCAATAAACTCAGGAGACGTTGGAGTCAAAAAGGAAATATTTGAGCCCTAGTTTTCATAAGAGCATAAGTATGATTGACTTAAGCTCAAAGAAAATACTCATGTGCTGAGTAATTTAGGTTTTCAAAATTTTGTATAAGTATTTCCTTCTGAAGCTTACTTGACCTAATTACTGTGTTTTAGGAAAGTATAATATAGTAATAGAGAGAGGGAAGGCTTTCAGCAGTAATTTTATGACTATTAGTTTTCAAGTAAACTTTTCATTTAGAATATAGTCCTATTATTATTACTTCAGCTCTGGAAATTACTTTGTTCACAAAAAGGTAGCAAGATATGCATGGCAAGCAAACTTGACTCCCCCCTTAGTGTGTCATTCCAAGGAATCAGGCAATATTTGAAAAAGCAAGAATGTTCAATTCATTTCTCAATTTGTAAAATCTGGCCTCATCAAGTGGTTTAGTGAAAATTTCAGCCAATTGATCCTCAGTCCTGACGTGACTAAGCATAATGTCACCTTTAGCAACATGATCACATATGAAGTGATGTCTAATTTCAATATGCTTAGTTCTAGAATGCTGGACTGAGTTGTTGGCTATTTTCAATGCACTTTCATTATCACACAACAGAGGCACATTTTCAAACATAATACCATAATCCAAAAAGGTTTGTTTAATAAAAAGAATTTGAGCACAATAACTGCCTACAGCAACGTATTCAGCCTCAGCAGTTGAAAGTGATACTGAATTTTGTTTCTTTGAACACGAAGATACTAAAGATCTTCCAAGTAAGTGACAATCCGAGAGGTGCTTTTTCGATCAACCTTACAACCGGCATAATCAAAATTTGAATAGCCAAGAAGTTTAAAAGAAGCACCTTTTGGGTACCACAAGCCAAAATATGGAGTATGCTTTAAGTATCTGAAAATCCTTTTTACTGCACTAAGATGCACTTCTTTAGGTGCAGCTTGAAATCTAGCACACATGCATACACTAAACATGATGTCTGGCCTAGATGCTGTCAAATAGAGTAAGGAGCCTATCATAGATCTAAACAATTTTTGATCAACAGACTTACCTCCTACATCTTTTCAAGATGTGTATTGGTTGCCATAGGAGTTTTGAGAGGCTTGCATTCTTCGAGATTAAAGCGCTTGAGAAGGTCTTTAGTATACTTTTCTTGTTAAATGAAAGTCCCTTCCTTCAATTGCTTGACTTGAAATCCCAAAAAGAATGTAAGCTCTCCCATCATTGACATTTCAAATTCTTTAGCCATTTGATTACTGAATTCCTTGCACAGAGAGAGATTAGTACTTCCAAAGATAATATCATCAACATAAATTTGGCAAATCATTAATGTACCATTGAAGTCTTTTAGAAATAGTGTTGGATCAACCTTTCCAATTTTGAAATTCTTTTCTAGTAGAGAGTCTCTAAGGCGCTCATACCATGCCCTGGGGCTTGTTTTAAACCATATAGTGCCTTGGACAACTTATATACATGTTTGGGAAATTTTATATCTTCAAAACCAGGAGGTTGTTCAACATATACAGTTTCTTCAATGATTCCATTAAGAAAAGCACTTTTAATATCCATTTGAAACAAAGTAATATTGAAATGACACGCAAAGGCTACAAGGAACTGTATGGCTTCAAGTCGAGCTACAGGTGCATAAGTTTCTCCATAGTCCAAGCCTTCAACTTGAGTGTATCCTTGAGCTACCAGCCTTGCTTTATTGTGTGTGACCACACCATTTTTATCTTGTTTATTTCTGAAGACCCACTTTGTTCCAATGACATTATGATTTGTAGGTCTTTCCACCAAGTTCCAAACTCTGTTTCTTTCAAAGTTGTTGAGCTCTTCTTACATTGCCATAATCCAGTCAGCATCCATCAATGCTTCATCTACTGTTCTGGGCTCAACACATGAAACAAAGGAGTAATGTTCACAAAAAGAAGTTTGTTTGGAACGAGTTTGAACACCCTTACTAAATTCACTAATGATTTGATCTACAGGGTGATCCTTTGTAGTGGTGTGATGGCTCTTTATGAAAATTGGTCCTCCATCCTTCTTTTCATCTTCTTCGAGTTGTGATCCATCTTGAGGTACTATGGACATTGTTGGTAGATCAACTTTGTCTTCTTTGGGTTTGATCTCACCAATTTCCATTTTCTTCATAGATTCTCTTAGAGCTTCTTCTCCTACATCAGCTAGATTCTCATGCTCACCTTGTGAGCCATTAGATTCATCAAACTTAACATCATAGGTTTCCTCTACTAGACCAGTTGAATTATTGAAAACTCTATATGCTTTGGATTTTGGAGAGTAACCTAGCATGATGCCTGTATCACACCTCTTTTAAAATTTACCTAAATGTGTTCTCTTTTTATAGATGTATACCTTGCATCCAAACACACGAAAATATGTGATATTAGATTTTCTTCCTACCAGAAGCTCATAAGGAGTCTTCCTGAGAAGTCGGTGAAGATAGAGCCTGTTGATCGCATGACATGCAGTGTTGATAGCTTCAGCCCAGAAAGCATCAGGAGTGTTATACTCATCCAACATTGTCCTTGCCATTTCTATGAGAGTTCTATTTTTCCTTTCAACCACACCATTCTGTTGAGGAGTGTATGTAGCTGAAAGTTCATACTTTATACCTAACTCATCACAATATTCAACAATGTTAGTATTGACAAATTCAGATCCATTATCACTTCTAATCTTCTTAATAGGACAATCAAATTCATTTTGATCCCTTTTTGCAAAAGTTTTAATTTTTTTTTCCAAATTCACTTTTGTTTGGCAAAAAGAATACCCAAGTGAATCTAGAGAAATCATCCACAATTACAAGGCAGTATGAGTTGCCACCTATACTTGCATATGAGGTAGGACCAAAAACATCCATATCCAAAAGTTCTAGAGGCCTAGTAGTGGACATGACATTTTTAGCAGGATGAGTGTTAGCTACTTGCTTGCCAGCTTGACAAGCACTGCAAAGTTTATCCTTTTCAAATTTAACATCCTTCAGGCCCACTACTAGCTCATTTTTGAAAAGCTTTTTGAGATTAGACATACCGACATGCCCAAGTCGTCTGTGCCAAAGCCAACCAAGTGAAACTTTAGCAAGCAGACAAGTTGAAATGCATGAGGAGTTAGAATTAAAATCAACAAGATAGAGATTTTGAAATCTGAAACCTTTAAAAATAAGCTTTTCATCTTTGTCAAGTACTGTTACCCCGTTAATAGAAAAGGTACAATGGAATCCTAAATCACAAAGTTGAGCAACAAATAATAGATTAAAATTTAAGGAATCAACCAGTAATACATTTTTAATAGAGTGATCATTTGAGATATCTATCTTACCATTTCCCTTTACCTTTATTTTACTGTTATCTCTAAATGTGATTTTGTGACTTGGATCACTCTCTTTTCAACTGAGGCGAACATCCTTGAGGTGCCGATCATGTGTTGTGTGCAGCCACTGTCAATAACCCAGTGCCGGCCACCACTCTTGTAGTTCACCTAAAATAGTGTTCATCTCTTGATTTTAGGTACCCAAATACTTTTGGGTCTATTTGTGTTAGTCTGAACAACTTTGGGGCCAAATGGATCAGTAAGTAAAGACTTAGGCACCCAAATAGCTTTAAGATTTTTGTCCAGATTAGAGGGGCCAACATATTTAACATTCATTTTACCCCTAAAATCCTTAAACAACATGTAATGAGCATCAACCATGCATCCTCTATTTACCTTAGCATATGAAGCACTAGCAAAAGTGCAATTTTTAGAAGTATGATTGTTATTGTGACAGTAACAGCATTGAGTCCTACCCTTGATAAAATTTATCTTAGGTTTTGGCTGTTCATTCTTTCTGGACACAGATTTGACTTTATAACCTAATCCATTTTTACCTAGAACAATCTTTTGCTCCCCAAGAATTTTATCAAGAGTGAGACTACCAAGGAAGCATTTTTCTAGTCCTTTGTCAAATTTAGCTACCTTGGATTTCAGCTCACTGTTTTCTGTCATGATTTCTTTAGCATACAAAGCATTTTTGCAATCTTTACTACAAATGCTAGATGAGCTAGGAATAAATATTTCATCAGAAACAAATCACAGTTAATTGAAACATTACAAGATGAGATACTTTTAGATTTGCTAATCTGCATCTCATTGTCAATTTCTAGCTCATAGTATTTATCAAGCAATTCATCATGATCTTTAATAAGTTGCACGTGTGTGGTTTTCAAAGAATCATGAGAATCAGTAAGAAGAGCATGATCAATATTTAATACAGAATGAGCATGTGAAAGTTTTTCATGTTCATTTATAAGCTCATTTTGACTAATCTTTAGCACATCATATTTTTCTTGCACGGTCTTCATGTCAGATTCAAGTGTTTCAACTTTAGCAATAAGCAGATCATTCCTATTCATCAAACTAGGAGCATTTTTCTTAAGAGCTTTATATTTAACAGGTTTAACACTAAAGCATCATTAAGCTCTTTAATGATCTCCACTAGCTCTTCATAAGAAGGAGAATCACTTTCACTGGAGAACAGTGTAATCATGGCAAACACAAACCAGAATGCTACCCCTGCACCTTATTCGGTATCAAGAAGTTGTTCTTTGAAGTGTTGACGACCAAACAAGTTAGAAGATCGTGCGTGCATTCGCTGTGGAGAAATAGGACATACCGCCAACGAGCATGCGATCAATTGCTCCAGTTGTGAAGGAAGTTATCCTCTAGGAGAGTGTCCCATGAGCAACATCACATGTTACTTTTGTGAAGGTCAAGACCATTGCCTAGCTCAATGTCCCTTGGATCCGATAGTTACTGCTGTGACCCAGCATCTGCGAGAAAATCTTCGAGCCGTAGTTGCTCGAGAACTATCAAAAGGAAGAGGAACACACATTGTAAGTACTAAGTCATTTGAAGAGCTCCTAATGCATCGTTCCGATTGTGTCAGTCTCCATCAAGAAAGGAGTAAGTGGCAATCACAAACAACATGTTTCTTGTGTGATGAAGAAGGTCATTGGGCTAGGGAGTGCCCTAAGAAATGTCCAATTGAGATTCACAAGGAGGACAATAATGAGCATACAATTGCGACCAACGAAGCACAACAAGGGGTATGTATGTGCTACAATTGTCACAAGGAAGGTCATTATGCAAATCGATGCCCACAGAGAAGACAATCATTTTCTGCAACCATGGTTGTTCCAGAAGTTACCTCAGTTAAGTACATAACACCAAGAGAGAGTGGTGAAGTTGCAAGAGAAGTCTGTCCAGAGAATCAGTTGAAGAAAAGGCGTCTGAATGAAGACACTATCCCGATCAGCAAATGTTCAAGTAGGAAGAGAGTTTGCCCTAAACTCTGTTATACCTGCAACAAGCCCGGGCATTTTGCCAGAAATTGCCCTCAGAAGAAAGTGACCATGCCTGTTCGAGTCAATCTCAACTCTGTCCCATTCAAGACTTCGGTGCCAACGCCAATCGAGGAAGTTTAGATTAATGAATTTACCCTGTGCAAACTCTACTTTTAAAGGAAAGTGATTAGTGAAGAATTCAATGTAATGATTTCCTTCATAGAGAAATAAAGTAGAGATGAGTGTTATGCTGGTATGAGAAGTTTTGGAATAAAGGCGTTAAAAGTAAATGAAGGGTTAGATGTTTCCTTGAGTATTTACCTGTGTTGATGTTTTGCCTGAAGATGTTGCATACACAATGATGGTCAGTTTAGTGGTGTTCCTGAAGCTTGTCAGTCCGAAAGAATTGCCGTTGTCAGAAAGCACAATATTGCTTGATCTAACCTAGAATGTTATGGAGTAAGTTGCTTATTGTTGTAGAAAAGTTCCTAGTGAACCATATTGGATACCAGACCCTAGATGCTACTCTTGAAATGGACTGGCCATCCAGACATAAGGATGTCTTGGAGTTTGGTCGAAGAGTTGTGTCAGCTAAAAGCCCTGAAGGCGAAAAAATGGAATTTCAGGTGACTGCAGATCATGATGGTCAGTTGATGATAATCAGTGTGGAAGTTGCTAGCCTAGAAGATGTGCCAGTTGTTGGAGATTATTCGGATAAGTTTTCCGAGGATTTGTCTAGTATGCAGCCAGATCAAGAGATCAAGTTTTTTATTGAGTTAGTGCCTGGTACAGCGCCAAAAGCAAAGAGACCTTATCGAATGCCAATAGATGAGCTAATTGAGATGAAGAAGCAGATCGAAGAGTTGCTAGAAAAAAAAAGTTTCGCCAAAACCAGTTTGTTGCCATAAGGAGCGCCTGTTCTGTTTGAAAGAGGGAGCTTAAGGATGTGTATCAACCACGAGCATTTAATGAAGTAATGATTAAAGAATAAGTATTCGTCGCCCAGGATCAATGATTTGTCTAATCAATTAAGAGGAGCTAGAGTTTTCTCAAAGATAGATCTTCGATCGAGTTATCATCAGTTAAGAATTCGTGCAGAGAATGTTCTTAAGTCAGAGTTTTCTATGCGATGTGGACAATATGAGTTTACAGTTGTGTCTGCTACAATGATCAATACCATTGCATAATTTATGAACCGGATGAATGAAGTTTCATGGGATAGTTGGACAAGCTGTTGTCGCGCACATAGATGACATTCTTGTTTACTCTAAGACAAGGGAAGAGCATGCAGAATATTGAGATTGGTTTTGGAAAGACTGCGAGAGCAACAACTATAAGCTAAGTTTAGTATGCGTGACTTTTGTAAGTAGAAAGTTGAGTTTCTTGGTCATGTTATGGCTGCAAAGGAGTTGTTGTTGATCTAAGCAAAGTGGAAGCAGTGTTACATGGGAGCAACCGAAGTCAGTACACAGATTCGTAGTTTTCTGGGAATGGTAAGATATTACTGTCAATTCATAGAAAGATTTTCAATGATTGCTAGACCGCTTACGCAATTGTTAAGAAGTTTGCATGGATGCCGCAATACAAAAAGAGTTTTCTGGAATTGGAGAAGCGTCTAACGACAGCGCTAGTGTTAGTATTGCTAGATGTGTAGAACAGTTTTGATATATATTATGATGCTTTAAGACAAGGTCTTGGATGCATATTGATGCAGAATGGCATGGTCGTTGCATAAGTGTCAAGGCAGTTGAGACCGCTTGAAGAGAATTATCCAATGTATGATTTGGGATTAGCTATCGTCATGCATGCTTTAAAGTTGTAACGTCATTATCTCATTGAAAATAGATGTGAGGTATGTTCGGACCACAAGAATTTGAAGTATATCTTTACTCATTCGGATCTCAATACGAGACAGAGAAGATGGTTGGAATTAATCAAGGATTACAATGTTGGAATCTATTATCATCCTGGTAAGACTAATGTGGTAGTCGATGTCATGAGTCGAAAGAGCCATAGTGCTAGCATGAGGGTATTAAGGCCCTGTTTGGTAGAGCTCCAGATTCTGGCTCCACCTCAGATCTGAATCTTGTTGGCTAAAATAAATAGAATTAAGTTTATATTTTTAGTCTAAAATTAAATAAAATGACCTACCTAAACACTCTTAATATACCTACAGATCCAGCTTCACGGATCTGTGGAGCTACAAATACCCAACTCCATCAGATCCATGAATCTGGTGGAGCTGGAGCCGTACCAAACACGCCCTAAATGATCAATCGAGTTATGTAAGAAATTTCGAAAGTTGAAATTGGAAGTTGTTCCACAAGGAATTCTAGCCACTTTGAGAAAGTGAATCCAATTGAGAGCATCTAGGCCCCCTATTTTTGTCAGTTATGCTTATTATGTAGGTTTTGGTGTTGATGATCAAGAAGCATACTTAGTATAATATGACAACAGCTATATTTGAAGAACAAAGCTAATGTGTTTATTTTTAGTTTTGGCTTGGGAGTTGATTCAAGCCATATAGCTAGAATAACTGTACTATTAAGAGGGACTATACACAAGTAATAATCTTGGATCATATGCAAAAATCACCGAGATTACTTGGAGCATAGGACATTTCATAACTCTCATTCAAAACTCTAGATATCCCTTTCTTAGCCAAAAAGGAGTTCTTTTTCGGACCAACTACATTTAGTCCGACGCTGAAAAATCAAGTTTCAAGTTCTAACCGAGCGCGCTCCATGTACGCCGGATCGACTTTTTCAGTCCGGCGCTAAGAGCTCTCTTCTGATTTATTTCAACCGAGAGTACACCATTCAAGACGGACCGATCTGAATTCATCCTTATTTTCAAGTCCATCATATATTGTTTTTCACTCCGGACCATCATTTCTAGTCCAACGTTAAGAATTCCTTTACTCAAATCTTAACCGAGAACATGCCGTTTGCTGCGGACCAAATTCTAAGTGTACGTCGGACCAACTCTTTCGGCCCGACGCAAATATGATTCTCTTTGGTAAAACCAGCAGTTTTTCCCTTCTACGCCGGACCTTTTTTTTTGGTCCGGCGCAAACATTATTTTGTTGGTATCCAAATGGAACAAAGCATGTGTACACCGAACCAATTTTGTCGGTCCGGCACAAACTTACTTTTACCAGTACATGTATACGACGGACCGATTTTGTCAGTCCGGCGCAAATGAGTTACACTGGGTACAATAATACTTTTCCAATCTTGTGTACCCCGGACTAACATTTTCAGTCTGGCGCGTGAATATGTTTCATCATATCAGTCCGGTATGTCTCATACACCTTAAAATACTTATAAAAAATGCAGCCCATGACTCCATAGTTGACCTGTCTCATCCATCCTGCCACCCCCATCGGGCAAATGGCAGGTACAATGGTTATTTCTGTTCAAGCTCTATATATACAGTGCTTGAGTTCACAAAATGCGAAGAACTTTGCACATACACAACTTTGACATTCTGAACACAGTTGACATCTTTCAAATCATTTACAACTCTTTGATCTTTAGCATTTCTGAGCTTTCATTCCATCAAAGAGTTTGAGCTTCAACTCAGAAACCACAAACACTCATTCTGAACATTTAGAGTTCTTGCTCCAAGCTGAGTCTAGTTTGCATCTAGCTACTGAACCAAGAGACAGGGCTTGTGGATAGTCTATTACTCTTGGAACTAGCTATTCCTAGACGGTTGGAGAAGTTGTTGGTGCGACCTATCCAAAAGGGATTGTGGAAGGCCACTATTGCTGTGAAAGGTTGAGACTCATCTCACCGAAGTGGTGGAAGAGTCAAGCTAGTGAAAGACCAAAAGCCATTGAAATTGGCTATTTAGTGGAGCAATACTTCTGAAGAAGTACTCTAACGGGGACGTAGGAGATTGGTCTCTGAACCTCGGTGAAAAATCCTTGAGTCGTCCTGATATTGGTTTATCTTTGCGTGTTCATCTTATAGTCAGTTTTCATTCAAGTTCTTACTGCAACTAAGTTGTGTTGATTCCCTATTCTAATTATTTTCTGTTGCTAAGTTTTTATTTAGAAAAGTTTTTCTTAATACTAAAAGTTTTTAAAGTTGCCTGTTCACCCCCTCTCTAGTCCAACTTGATCCTTTCAAGTGGTATCAGAGAAAGGTTACCCGTTTTAAAAGCTTAACAGCTTGGGTAAAATGGCCGAGGGAATAGGATCAGCTACAGTAAGTGTAGGGAGGGTTCCTATTTTTGATTGCATAAATTATGTTTATTGGAAAATTGGAATGAGGTGCTATCTTGAAGCCGTAAGTTATGATGTGTGGAGAGTCACAGAAAGACCCTTGCCTTCACGTGTCATACCTGAAGGGCAACACTCATCCTCAGAACCTACACCTGGGGAAATAAGAAATTTGCAATATGATGCTCAGGCTAGAAATGCTATCTTTTCTTGTCTCAGTATTGAAGTTTTTGATAGAGTCAGCAATCTTTCTACTGCTTATGATATATGGACTGCTTTTCAAGAGATTCATGAGGGTACCTCTGATGTAAAAGAGGAAAGATACTTTGTTATCAGAGAAAAATTTGATCAGTTCAAAATGCTTCCTCAAGAAAATGCTAATGACATATTTTCTAAACTAAATCTCATCATAAATGAGCTTAAAGGTCTAGGAACTAAAGTTGATGATATTGAAGTATGCAGGAAGATGATCAGGGTTCTACCTTGAGCCTATCACAGCCTGATCACTTACCTATCCAATAGTGGTAATCTGAAGAAGCTCACAACTACTGAACTATTGGGCAAAATCTTAGCTCATGAACTTACCTTGGTTGATGAAATTGAGACCAAGAAGAAATCTATTGCTCTCAAGGTCGAGAAGAAAGTTCAAGATTTCTCTGATGAAGAAAAAGAAGAAGATTCAAGCTATGAAGAGGTTGAAGATGTAAGAAAACTGGCCTTGCTTATGAGATCAGCAAATAAAATCATGAGAAGGGTAAATGCCAAAGGTAAGTCATCTAATTATTTCTCAAAAAGAAACCATTTCTCTAACATTATCTGCTTTGAGTGCAATGAGAAAGGACACATAGCTGCTCGTTGCCCAAATAAAAGTAACAAGAAGGGCAAAAGCAAGAACAAGGATGACAATGATGAAGAGAAAGCTCAAGGAAGCTACAAAAAGAGTTACCACAAGAAGAGCTACTCCAAGAAACATTGGAGAAAAGGGAAAAAGGAGGCACATATTGGTGAATGGATCACTGATGAAGGAAGCTCAAGTGAAGAATCCTCCTCTTCCTCAGATGAAGAAGAGCCAAGGTCCAAAGGACTAACTGGGCTCGCTCTGGATGGATCCACACCACCTTCACCTTCATCTTCACTATCACTATGCCTCATGGCCAGAAATGATGAAGACAAGGTGAGTGATCCAAGAGATATTCTGCGAGGCTTCATGATTGGCACAATATTTCTTCCACCATTCAGCAGCAATTCCTTGTAACTGATAAGAAGCATACAGAACCTTCTCATCACCGTTACACTGAGCAATGAGCAGCTTCGCTTCAGTGGTTTTAAGCCAATCATCCTCTTCTGGAGGCAAAACATTTCCAAAAAACGTCGGCGGACGAGTCCTTATGAATTCTGATAACCTTGAGCAGGAACAGGAATCATTGATGACAACTTGGGACACTCCGTTGACATTGGCTTGATTGTTCATATTCTGCATTTGCTTCATCATTGCATGCATCAACTGAGTCTGAGCAGCCAAGAACTCTCTGAAACTTTGCATATCCATCTATACCGACGGTTGAAGAACCGATCCATCATTGAGATTCTCACTGGGTTGATTTTCGTTTCCGCTGATTCCGTTGTTACCACTAATCTGAACCATCTTCTTGATTGCTTTACAGGGGTAGGGAAGAGAGAAAAGAAAAGCATAGGTAAGAAGCAGGGATCCTAAAGCAGGGGAGATAGGTTTAACCCCACAGCTTAAGCAATCAATATTAATAACTTGGTATGGTTGCTTAAATAAGCCTAAGGGCTATGCAACACATAATGCACACTCATCAATCAAGAAAGAACCCAAATCAGCCTAAGCACACAAAAATACCGTATGCATGGGTGACACTTCTATCTTAAGCAGATGCGACTCCCACACTTGAGTCTCAACTGGCTACTCAGAGCATGGGTCCTCTAGCTTCAGGAATACTTCATTGATCCACTCGAGCTTGATGATTACTTCCTTCATGATCTTCGGGATTGACAGCAAGCACCCGACGCTTTATCCTAAGGTATGGCACGTCATCAACTACCAAGATAACTTAGGTAAGATTTTAACTTGTTCCAGCAAGGGAAAGAGAAAGAATTTTCAGCAAAGCGAAAATAATAGAAGAACGAGATAAGTCATGAGCATATTATCCCTTCAGGTTAAATCTTTATTAGAAAATTAATTTTGAAGATCCTAAAGAGACGACCATACTATCTAGGGCCAAGACCTACAGTCAGTATGGCTCTGATACCACCTCTGTCAGGACCCGAATATGCAAATCCAGACCTTTGTGTATACTGCACTAGTCCAGGATCACGCTAGTGCACAAATACTCAACATAGATGAATATCAAAATTATACACAGCGAAAACATTATGAAAGACATCATATATTAATTAATACCTGATGAATGACCTTATGGTCAACTTACAAGACTATGCCTCGCAAGGCTGAATAACAAATTAAACTGCAGCGGAATGAAAACGTAGATAATCCTCCCAGTATACCACAGGCAACTGACAAGGCTTGCACCCTAAACATTCGTCTCTTTCTGGTACTTCTCCTCCAGCATTGGTGTAGACTCTTCAACAGGTGTTGATGTTGTTGGCAAGGGTGAGTACATAAAGTACTCAACAAGTTGTGCACAGAATGCAATTCTAACATAGCTATATGCAAGGCTTATTCCAAAAGAATGGCTAACATGTCTATTTTGCAGTAAAGCAGCATTTATGAACAAGTACAATAAATAGATTGTAAAGATAGTAAAACAAATAATAGTAATAGATAGATTCAGCATTTCTCAAGTAAACCAGGTTTCCAATCCTAAATCAAGTTTCAACCTTCCACATGGCAATCTTGCCATCCCAACCAAGTTTTTAATTTAATTAAACTAACCCTTAACTGTAATTCCCGAGCATTGCTCAATACCGCGAGCACGGTTATTCAAATAGTTTTACACTCTGCAGAGGTTACACACTTTACCCACACAACATGATATTCTCTTTATGCTTGGCCATTAGCACACTTCCTTTGGTGTGTCGGTAGAGAAATCATGACAAAGCCTTTACAAAGCTCTGCCTTATCCCAGTACTACCCGCTAAGGTTTCAACACTGGTGAGTCTGAAAACCACATCCAGGGCCCCCCTCTTGCGCCATGTGAGTTGATCCGTGAACCCGGGACTCACACCACCGATAGTAGTACCAAAACTAAGACATTGCAATTTAATCAGCTAGGTTGTCCCAGACCAGACATGTGGTTGCATGATTGACTCAGGTCAAAGGCTTGCAAGGTTAAGTCCTTAAGATGATCGAGGCAAGACTTTCACATTCCCTCTGCCCATCGGGCCCACCTTGGCATATTCGCCCCTTGCCACTTGCCTCAATCTAAGTGATTTCCACCCCAGTTGATTACCAGCACCACGTGCCATCAACGATTCAATATCGTTGCGTGACATGACTCACCACTACAACTCAATCTCATTGTGTGATCTCACATGACACACAAGTTCATATCCTTGTTCCATATTCCATTAATCAAGTTTAAACATTGATGATTCAAGTACATGTGATGACGTGGCATGGCTAAGCAACTATGACGTTCTAACCTTCCATATTGATTTCAATACCAACCAACTATAGTAAACCAATCTAGGGTGACAATAGATCATGGCGTACAAATGACAAGGTAGGGTATAGATCAAATTGGTATAATAGCCAAGTCCCAATTTAAATTGAAAACAATTGTACACGTGAAATAATATGCAATATGGTAAAACAATATAGCGATTTTGTAAACATGGGTTCAACATGATCAAAGAACAACTTGCCTTGGAGTAGGTTCTGATCTTGCTCTGGACTTGGGTCTTGAAGCGACGAATCCACCTTCGGAACACCGAACAATTCAACATCTATGCGAATCGAGATAAGAATAGCAAATAAACACCAAAATAGAGAGGAAACATACTCCAAAAATCAAATAAAATTCACCATTAAATAGATCTTAATTTTAAAATTTTTTAGAAATTTGAATCACCCAAATCCGAGTTCAATTGCAAAAGTTATAGCTATTTAAAATTTGAATAAATTCTGAAAATACTAAAAATTGAAATTCCGAATTTTCCCGAATTATTTTTATTCTGAAAAATCGAGTTATTGCGCAAGAAACACATGGACCAATCAAAGATTGACACGTGGCTTCGGCGCATGGACTAAGTCCATGAAACTGTGCTGGTCCACCGTGGACTCGAGGTACTGTGCTCGTGGATCGCTGATGTCAGCGTGACGTCATCGCGACACGTGGACCAATTAGATTGTGCCACGTCGCTCGGCCCACGGACCGCGTCCACAGCACAGCGCTAGTCCATCGTGCACCAGGCGCACGACGCTTCGGTTCCCGCACCGCCACGCGTCAGCACACTACCGGCCGATCCGAGCAGCGCGATCTAACCCGCACGGGGACATGATCCAACGGTTACTGATCTAAGCCTACACGACGATATTCCGAGCTCTCGATTTAGATCTAACGACACGCATTAGAAGATGAGGTTTACTATTGATGAGGTGATGCGGCACGATCTTGTCGGTTTGATGAAGATCCGACGGTCAGCAGCTCTCGATCCCAGCGATGTTAGCACGGCGGTGCAGCTCCACCTGACGCGAAGATGACGATGCTTCAAATGGCGCTCCAGCGACGGAACGGCGATGAGATGCTACAGATCCGGTGCGGCGCGATCTGGCAAACTCAGATCCGGAACCCAAGAGACGAAGGATGGCTTGACGGGAACAAAAGGCGAAGAAAACCACGGTGGCACCTTCGTCCAACTACGGTGAGCTCCTGCACGGCCATGGTGGCGACTCTCGTGACGATGGCTAGGGCTATGGATGCGCAACAAGACGGTGAACCTCGGTAGGTAACCCACGCCTTAAATAGCCTCGACGAACGTGCTCAAAATGGAAACCTAGCACTACGCGGCGGTGACGGCATATCAGCGATGGATACAGAGTCCCGATCGGAGACGACGAAGGACAGCCGCCCGATCGACGATCAACAGCTGCGATTACTCCCGACGCAGTGCAATCAGATCCACACCTTCCAAATCTGACGGATATGATCTTCCCTTTCCTAAACTGATGCGACTCAACCTCCACCATCTGATCTCGATACGACGAATCACAATAGCTAGGGTTTCCACCAATTTCGTGCCGCACGATCAAAGATCTACGGCGCTGGTGATGGCCTTCTAGATGGCAGGCCGACTGGGCCGAAATGGTTCGCACAGTGTTGGCTAGGCCCGACACTGTTCACTATTTTTCCGACGCTTTTTGATTTAATTTAATTCCCAAAAGTAGATTAATTTGTTTAAGGCAATAAAAATATCCCAAAAATCCAAGAAAATTCTCAAAAATACTTTGAGACATTTTGGATTCAAATAAAATATTTTTAGCAAAACTTTATATTAACTTTGCCTAAATTTAATTAATTTTTCACAAAAGGTCAATATACATAAATTGAATTAATTCTAAATAATTTCCAGAAAAATCCAATAAATTCACAAAATACACAAATAACAGTAAAATAATATTATAAGCAAATTTTGAGATGTTACAAAGAGCGACTACAACAGTTTAGCAGATGAATAGACAAGCCGATTTGGTGAAGTTTCAACGAGACAACTTCAAGGGTTTCTAAACAGACTGCTGAACTAAGAAACCTTGCAATCACCTGCTTCAACTTCAATAGATCTTACTTGCAAAATCGTGAACACAAGCAAGAACCAGATAGTTGTAATATCTCTTTATTGCGGATTTCTGATGAAGTTTACACGGTGGAGTTTTGAAACTCAATACGGCCGCTGGAACCCAGTTAGGTATAAGAGGAAATCTAAGTCAACGACTATAGATATAATCTAATCAAAACCCAAGAAATTCCTGAGGCCTAGTGCCTATATTTATAGGAGGACTAACCCTTACCCGATCCGAGTCAGTTACAAGTCCCTTTGTAAATTGAAGGAAATTAATCTAAGCGAGTTTGAGAGTCAAACTCTATGTCTTCTGAGTCATCCGGGGTCGGTCTCCTTTGGCGTCATGACTGAGTTGGATTCGTGTAGCCTTGGCCGATTCCGAGTCGAACTCAAAGTTGTGTTTGAGTCGGAGTCCTTTAGTCGATAACGAGTCGTACTCGAGTTGGTGTTCTTGGTCGATGGTCAATGGGTCATGCACAAGCAACCTTGGTCGGCTTCTTGAGATTCCAGTTTAGTTGATACTTCATACCTGAGTAGAAGCAAGTCATGGAAATTATTAGGCAGCATCCAATTCTGGCCAATATCAAATGGAATAATTAGAAATGAACTCACCAAGTGATTTATCTATCGAACTCGAGCTCTAGTTATTGGTCCTTGGTAAGCATCGGCTATGGTTGGATTAATGGTTGGAATGTCCTCATCATCCTCCTCTTCTTACAGTTGAGTCGTCCTCGACTCAAGCTCGTAGATTTCTCGCATATGGCTTCAAGTCCACAACGTTGAACGTCGGACTAACACCATAATCGTCGGGCAGGTCAAGCTTGTAGGTGTTATCGTTAACTTTCTCAAGAACTTTGAAAGGTCCGTCGGCTCTTGGCATAAGTTTGGATTTTCTTTGATCAGGAAACCTTTCTTTTCTTAAATGTAACCAAACTAAGTCCCCAGGTTGAAAAAGAACCTCTTTTCTGCCTTGACTGCCAATTAGCCGATTCCTTTCGTTTGTCTTCTCAATGTTATCCTTGACAATCTTGTGCATCTTGAGCACAAGTTCTGCTTTCTTCCTGGCATCAAAGTTTGGCTTGCCCGATGTTGGCAGTGCAAGTAAGTCGATGGATGCTCGAGGACTGAGCCCATAGACTACTTCAAAATGACTTAACTTTATCGTCGAGTGTTTGGTTCGATTGTAGGCGAACTCGACATGTGGTAAACAGTCTTCCCACATCTTCAGATTCTTCTTCAAGACAGCGCGCAGCATGGTCGATAAAGTTCTGTTGACAACTTCTGTCTGGCCGTCTGTTTGTGGATGGCAGGTTGTCGAAAATAGCAGTTTTGTTCCTAGTCGATTCCATAAGCTTCTCCAAAGGTGGCTAAGGAACTTCGCATCTCGATCAGACACAATGGTCGTCGTCATTCCATGAAGTCGAACAACTTCCCTAAAAAACAAATCAGCAATGTGTGTAGCATCATCGTTGTTTCGACATGGAATAAAATGAGCCATTTTACTAAATCGGTCTACTACTACAAATATACTGTCCCTCCCCTTCTTTGTTCTAGGTAATCCTAAAACAAAGTCCATCAAAATATCTTCCCAAGGAGTATTTAGAATAGAAAGAGGTAGGTATAAACCATAAGGGTTTAGTCGAGACTTAGCTTTGTTGTAGGTGGTGCAACGGCTAACGTAGCACTCCACATCCCTTCGCATCTTCGGCCAGTAGAAGTGGTCAGCTAAGATATCCTCAGTCTTCTTTACTTCGAAGTGCGCCATTAAACCTCCTCCGTGTGCTTCCTGCAGCAATAAAAGACACACAGAACTTAATGGAATGCAAAGTTTGTTAGTCCGATACAAGATATTATCGACTAAGACATATTTGTTCCATGTCTTGCCTTGCCAACAGTTTTGAATTACTTCTTTGAAGTTTTCATTGTCGGCATATAAACTTTTGATGGTTTCAAGACCAAAGATCTTGAAATCAAGCTGTGAAAGCATAGTGTACCTGGCTATAACATTATCCTTACCCTTCTTGTGCTTGATCACATAGGGAAAAGACTTAATAAATTCAACCCATTTTGCATGTCTTTTGTTGAGTTTAGCTTGACTCCTAATGTGTTTCAAAGACTCATGGTCCGTGTGTATGACAAATTCTTTTGGCCAGAGATAATGTTGCCAAGTTTCGAGTACTCTTACCAAAGCATAAAGTTCTTTGTCGTATGTCAAGTAATTAAAGCTAGGACCACTTAACTTTTCATTGAAATATGCAATCGGTTTACCTTCCTAAGTAAGCACTCCTCCAATGCCGATTCCACTAGCATCACATTCAAGTTCGAAAGTCTTACCGAAATCAGGCTATTGAAGTAAAGGAGTGTTGGTGAGTTTCTCTTTTGCTGATTGAAAGCAGTTTCGTGAGCCGACCCCCAGTGGAAAGCAATTTTCTTCTTGGTCAGCTCATTTATGGGCGCAGTAATTGTATTGAAGTCCTTGACGAATCATCAATAAAAACCTACAAGACCAAGGAAACTTCGTACCTGCGTAACAGTGGTTGGCATCAGCCATTGTTTGATGGCTTCGACTTTGACTTTGTCGACTTCAACTCCCTGAGAGGTCACTACAAAGCCAAGAAAAGATACTCGATCGGTGCAAAAGGTGCACTTCTCGAGATTACCAAATAATCTCACCTCTCGTAGAGTTGCAAAAATAAGTCTCAAATGGTCGATGTGATCATTAGCCAATCTGCTATAGATAAGAATATCATCAAAGTACACAACAACGAATCGACTAATGTATGATCTTAAAGACTTCGTTCATGAGTCGCATGAAGGTGCTGGGTGCATTAGTCAAACCAAAGGGCATAACTAACCACTCATATAAACCGAACTTAGTCTTGAAAGCAGTCTTCCATTGATCCCCAAGTTTCATACGAATCTGATGATACCCACTCCTCAAATCGATCTTTAAGAAAATGGTCGATCCGCTCAATTCATCAACATGTCATTTAAGCGAGAGATTGGGTGTCGATACCTGATGGTGATGTTGTTGATGGCACGATAATCGATGCACATCCTCCAACTTTCATCTTTCTTTGGGACAAGCAGAACAGGAACAACGCTGGACTTAAACTTTCGCGAACATAACCTTTGTTCAAAAGTTCTTGAACTTGACGCTGAATTTCTTTCGTTTCTTCTGGGTTGGTCTGATAGGCTGCTCGATTGGGTAGGGATGCTCTAGGGATCAGGTCGATCTGGTGTTCGATGCCCCTGATAGGCGGTAATCCTGGAGGAATCTCTTTAGGGAACACACCATGAAACTCCTGCAAGAGGTTAGTAATAGCCGATGGCAAAGAGCGAGGCAATTGTTCAAGTGAAAACAAAGCATCCTTGCAAACTAAAGCATAACATAAATTTTGGTCGACTAAATCTTCCTTAAGATCAAGTTTTATAGCAAACATTACAGGATGTCTTAGTCTAATCTTTGATCGAGCGAGTGACAAAGTAGCTGATGGTGTCTCAGTCGATGGTTGATTCGCTGATGGACTAGGATTTGTAACTGGTCGATTTTCTAGCTCTTTCCCTTTTCTTACGCGATCAGCGGCTTCTTTATCATATTTGATTATTTCGTTTGGTGTTAAAAGAAGCAAGGTGATCTTTTTCCCTTTGTGCTTGAAAGTGTATCGGTTTGTTCGATCATATTGCACAACATCATTATCGAATTCCCATGGACGTCCTAACAATAGCGAACATACTTGCATCGGCACAACATCAAAGTCTAGTTCATACTTATATGAACCGATTGAAAGTTGTACTCGAGCAATTTGACTTACCTTAATCTTACCTCTGTTGTTGAACCATTGCACGTAGTAGGGGTGCGGGTGATCTTGTGTAGTCAAACAAAGCTCCTTGACCATGTTGGCGTTGATCAGTTTGTTGCAGCTTCCACTGTCGATGATCGTCCGTACTTTGTAATTCAGCACAATGAAGAAATAGTGAGTTAAATTGTGGCGCTGGAGCTTGTCGGCTTGTTCTGTTTGGACACTCAGAACTCTTTTGACAATGTAGGTGCCAAAAGTATCAATGTCGTCGGCTCCAATGACTTCTTCACTATCTTCTGGTTCTTCGGTGTAGTTGGCTAACAATGCATATTCTTCAATATCACTTGTACTGATGTAGCCTTCTTCGGTAGCAATGTAAACCTTCTGACTTGGGTAATCTTTCTGAACATGGCCCATGCCTTTGCATCGATGGCATATGATGGCGGAAGTTTTTCCAGTTGATGCAACTGATGATGAGCTTGGTGCTGGAGCAGAAGCATTAGCCGATTTGGCTTTCTACTTGATAGCCGATTGGCTACCTGTTCGAGTCCCTGGCATGGCCGATCTAGTGGTCTGAGCTGATGTTACAGATCGTTGTTGGCCATCCGAAGGAGTAACAATATTGCTAGTGGCCGATGTGGCTTGGCGAACTTGAAGTCTTGGCGCAGATGAACTTGTAAATTTCTTCTGTTGTCGGCCTTCGAGTTCCTTTTCTGCTAGCATGGCTAGGTGGAATAGTCGATTAAGAGTGGTATACTCCTTGTAGTCGATTATGTCTTGTATTTCTCGGCGTAATCCTCCATAGAATCTTGCCATTTTGTCTTCTTCATCTTCTTCGACCTCAGCACGTAACATGCTGATATGTAGCTCCTGGTAGTAATCTTGAATCGATTTGGTTCCTTGGTTGAACCTCTGGAGCTTCTTTCTAAGATCTCTTTTGAATGAAGGAGAGATGAATCGACGGCGCATAGCACGGTTCAAACCTTCTTATGTGTCGGTTTGAGTACCAGACTTAACGAATTCGTTCCACCTCATGAGTGCAAAGCCTGTGAATTCACATGTGGCGAGTCGAACTTGATGTCGGTCAGGAACCATGTGTGCATTGAATTTCTACTCGACGACCATCTCCGAGTCGAGGTAGGCGTAGGCGTCATAGGCTCCATCGAAGGAAGGGATTGAAAATTTGACTTTGTTGAAAGGATCATCTTCTCGCTATGGTCGATCTCTTCCCATCCCTTGCCGATTCTGATTTAGCCGATGTCGAAGTCGATTTGAAACAGTATCTTCCTCTTCATCTGCATTGGATGCTTCTTACTGATCAGCTCGAGGATTGGGTAGTCTTGTCTCCATGATGTCGATCCTAGCAGCCAGATCATCGAGTCTTGCCAATATCTATTGGCCGATGTTGTTATGCTCACATTTGAAATTCGTGAGTTCTTCCTTGGTGACACACTCCTTGAAGTCCGATAGTTCTCCTGTCATGATTAGATGTAGAAAAATATTCCTATCGACAAAAAATAAATATGTGGAATTGTATACTCTCAACCTCACAAGCAACTTATCAATAGTTCTTACAAGTGTTCACAACTGCAATGGGATTACAAGTCGATTGCAAGGTTGGTTCAAAGCCGATCAGAAATATTTGTAGAGTTTAGACAAGTCTCTTTGGTAGGAAGGAATAGCAATAATTTGTAAACAGTAGCAAACTTAAATAAGAATCCAAGGTACTTAGTTGATGTTGCTGAATCTAAACGTATCTAGACCTACCAGCAAAGAAATCAAAGGACAAGTATAAGGATTGCAAAAAGGCCGATATAGAACTTTGCTAATGAAACCAGATGATGTGATTTTACAAAATTAGATGATACAAAACTTTATAATTTTAATCGATCTGTCTTTGATCTGCTTTGAACTTTGACAAGTCGAGTAGATCTTTTCATTGCTTCTTTTTTTTGCACTTATTTTTGATCTTTTTGATCTCTCTTTTTTTAATCGAGTCGACTTGTTGCTACTTCAGATCTTGAATCGACAGATAAACTTATGCAAATTCTAAGGTAGCTGCTAATCGACTAGATGGTATGATAGGTTTGCGGTTGAACAATGGATGGTTGCGGTGCAGGGCGATTGACACAAGGCGGCTTGCGCGAAACTATGGCTTGCGTAGTGAGAGTTGACACAAGGCGGCTAGCGAGGGCAAGTCGATTGATGTGGTGGATCGACTTGTAGTTTGGATATCGGTGGAGATAGGTATGCGGCGGAAAATAACTTGCACGTTGCGTCGACTAGACCTAGAAACAACTAGACCAGCAACACAACGTGACAAAGGACTCAAACTTAACAATGCGGAACTAAAAACAAAAAAATTGCGATGGCACAAAGTGGTTTGGTCTTTGGAAA
Organism: Otatea glauca; assembly: GCA_036346275.1. Taxonomy (NCBI): domain Eukaryota; kingdom Viridiplantae; phylum Streptophyta; class Magnoliopsida; order Poales; family Poaceae; genus Otatea; species Otatea glauca. Next base: position 22,630,576 of record CM070725.1, on the reverse strand, counting down.
CAAATATTTTTGTGTGGCAATTTTCTGGACTCTAGGTGTGGAATAAAACAATGGATGGAAACAAAGGATATACTTGGAGGTCAACCTTAAGCTCTGATACCATATGATGCGACCACGTATTGTCGACCAAGAGTGAATGCAACAGTTAGCCGATAGAGCTGTCTGATGTGTTTTTTGATCTTCCTTCAAGTATGATAACTACTTGTCAAACCGTCTGTCAAAGAGCGACTGCGACAGTTTAGTCGATGAATAGATAAGCCGATTTGGTGAAGTTTTGATGAGACAACTTCAAGGGTTTCTGAATAGACTACTAAACTAAGAAACCTTGCAATCGCCTGCTTCAACTTCGATAAATCTTACTTGCGAAATCATGAACACAAGCAAGAACCAGATAGTTGCAATCTCTCTTTATTGCGGATTTCTGATGAAGTTTACATACTGGAGTTTTGAAACTCAATACGGCCGCTGGAACCCAGTCAAGCGCAAGAGGAAATCTAAGTCAACGACTATAGATATAATCTAATCAAAACCCAAGAAATTCCTGAGGCCTAGTGCCTATATTTATAGGAGGACTAACCCTTACCTGATCCAAGTCGGTTACAAGTCCTTTTGTAAATTTAAGGAAATTAATCTAAGCGAGTTTGAGTTGGAGTCAAACTCTATGTCTTCTGAGTCATCCGGGGTTGATCTCCTTTGGCGTCGTGACTGAGTTGGATTCGTGTAGACTTGGCCGATTTCGAGTCGAACTTGAAATTGTGTTTGAGTCGGAGTTCTTTGGTCGATACCGAGTCGTACTCGAGTTGGAGTTCTTGGTCGATGGTCAATGGGTCATGCCCAAGCAACCTTGGTCGGCTTCTTGAGATTTCGGTTTAGTCGATCCATCATACCTGAGTAGAAGTAAGTCATGGAAATTATTAGGCAGCATCCAATTCTGGCCATTATCAAAAGGAATAGTTAGAAATGAACTCACCAAGTGATTTATCCATCAGACTCGAGCTCTAGTTATTGGTCCTTGGTAAGCATCGACTATGGATGGATTAATAGTTGGAATGTCCTCATCATTACCTATAGCCCCTGACTCCTTACTCGATGATATCATCGAGTAGGGAGTAGATTAACATAAGCACAAAGTCGTGATGTAGCCCCTAACTCCCTGCCCGATAGCTGGATCGAGCAAAAAGTGAAGCATCAGCATCAAAGATACCTGTTGTGACTTCCAACCTCTTATTCAATAGATGTATCGACCCGAGAGCGGAGCCAGGTAAAGAGAAGATCGAGCGATGTAGCTCCCGACTCTCTACTCGATGAGTGCATCGAGTAAAGGGTAGAGCATATGCGTCAAAAATGCATGATGTAGCCCCCGACTCCCTGCCCGACGACCATATCGAGAAAGGAATGGAGTGTGAGCATCGACAATGGTAGCCCTTGACCATAAACTCAGGACGGTCGGAGCAAGACCCCATTCCAACAATTGGGTACTGTTGCAACCTTCGTGCCCCTTCGGCTTCCACGCGGTGCGTTATCCAGTCAACGTCATTACTTAGCGTCTCTTTGGTTTCCGCACTTGTGTGGAAGTGCAACGGACGCCTCGTGGATTGGAACCGAAACAGATCTTAATGGAGCCATTGCTATAGTACGACCCGTTCCCAGAGCTATAAATAGTCAGGACTTGTAATCGTCTGCCACACTCCGTTTTCTTTCTTGCCTTCTGCTCGTAGCTCTTTAGTCCTTCAACCGCACCCATGGCCTCTACTCCTCCAACATCCCCGTCTCTCGAGATCCTTGGAAAGTCCCCTCCCCCTACGTCGCTGGTCGTAGTTTCTGCAGGGCGGATCATCATCTCCGATGATGAGGAGGAGATCGACTGGGAGGCCAATTAGAGGGAGGTCTGGTCGAAGGAGGAAGATGAGGCTAACGGGGAAGAGAACGCCGCTGTCGAAGAAAACGAGGTCTCCTCCACCTACATCAGGGGAGAAGATGTCACCGTCGTCAGAGGAGAAGAAGGTGAAGCTCAAGACAGCTTCATCGACTCGGCCTCTGCTCACGCTCAACGCTCTACCTGTGCACGGCCGCCCCCAAAGAAGTCGCCTTCTCCATCGACAAGTGGCCGGGTCTTCGCGTCCTCTTCCAGCCCATATGAAGGGCGAAGGCCCATCCCAGGGACCATCCTCTTCCAGTCCCTGTGGGTGCAGAAGAGGCGTGATGCCTCCAAGGGCAAGAAGTAGTAGGTTGCCTGCCTCAGATGTAATAGACAACTTGTATTAGTTAATTTTAATGAACTCATACTTACCTAAATCTTGGTTGTGATGCACGAGTTTTGTTGTTCCTGTATGAAATTTTCTCAATTGATCGATGTTCCACAAGTTGCCAAACACCGCTCCTTCTGTCGTCGATAGCCATACTGATCCGGGTCGAGTCACCTCGACCACTACGTAAGGACCTTCCCATTTAGGTGATAGCTTATTATGGTTATCTTGCTTCTGCACCTTTCGTAGTACTAAGTCCCTAGTGATGAGTGCTCCTTCCTGGATTTTTGGCTATGGTATCGACGCAAGACTTGTTGATACTTGACAGCTCGAATGGATGCTCGATCCCTGTACTCATCGAGTAGATTTACATCATCTGTTTGCACCTGCTCCTGTTCCCCTTCTGAGTAGTTGTCCACACGAGGTGAACTAAATTTTAACTCAGTCGAAAACACCGCTTTTGCTCCGTAGACCAAGAAAAACGGTGTTTCACCAGCGGCTCGACTAGTCGATGTATAAACAGCCCACAGCACTGAGGGGAGTTCTTTCGAACATCGAGTCGAGTAAGCCTTGAGCCTATCAAACACGTGGGTCTTGATCCCCTGCACGATCATGCCATTGGCACGCTTGACCTAATCGTTACCCTGAGGGTGAGCCACGGAAGCGAAGCAAAGTTTGATACCCAATTCTTCGCAAAAGACTATGAAAGCATTGCTCTTGAACTGGCTACCGTTGTCTATGATTACTCAATTAGGAATGCCGAATCGAGTAACGATGCTCCTCATGAACTTCTTAGCCGCTTCTGAGGTGATGTTCCTGACTGGTTCAGCTTTGATCCACTTGGTGAACGTGTCGATAGCCATGAACAGGAACTTGTAACCTCCTTGGGCACATGGGAATGGTCCCAGGATATCAAAGCCCCAGATGAACAAAGGCCAAGACAGAGGAATAGTTTGCAGGGCTTGGGCTGGTCTGGTGGTTTGCTTGCCATAAAATTGGCAGCTCTCGCACTTTTTCACCAGCTCGCAAGCATCCTGGAGGGCAGTCGACCAATAGAACCCTTACCGGAAAACCTTTCCGACTAAGGTGCGATAGGACGCATGGTTTCTACAGATGCCTCCATGGACATCGAGCAATATCTTATTGCCCTCTTCCTAAGTGATGCGCTTCATCAAGATTTAGTTACTCCCCTTTTGGTAGAGCTTGCCGTCTACCAATGCGTATAGCTTGGACTTACGTGCAATTTTCTCGACTGTGGCATTATTGTCAGGGAGCTCTCGACCTTCGAGATAGGCTTGGAATGGAGTCATCCAAGTCGGCTCGTGTTCGAGTAGTGCAGCTTCCATGTCTGCGGGTTCTGCCTCGCTGACTCGACCAGGCTGCTGGTTGAGTTGGGCAGTATCTGCTTTTCGTACGAGGAGAACAGATGGTTTGAGGAGTTTCTCGATGAAGACTCCTATGGGCATGGGCGAACGGGTCGAAGCGAGCCTCGCAAGTGCATTGGCGGCGGAGTTTTCACTTCGCCTAATATGCCTTACCTCGAGCCTTTCGAACTTGTGCTCTAGCTTGCGAACCTCGTTTAGATATACCACCATGTTGTTATCCGAGCACTGGTACTCCTTCTGCACTTGGTTCACAACTAGTTGTGAGTCCCCTTTCACAAGTAGTCATCTGATCCCAAGTGATGCAGCTATGCGGAGCCAGTTAACTAGTCCTTCGTATTCTACAACATTGTTTGAGACTTGAAAATCGAGTTGGATAACATATTTAAGCTCATCACCTGTTGGGGATTTGAGCACGATGCCAAACCCCAGCCTTGAAGCGTGAGCAACCCATCGAATAACATAGTCCATTGGTCATCGAACGTCTTGTGCTCTTTTTCTTCGACGTGCATCCATTCCGCGATGAAGTCCAATAATGCTCCTGACTTGATACTGGTTTGCGACGTGAAATCGATCTCAAACTCGTTGAGTTCGATCACCCATTGTGCAATTCGGCCTGTCGCCTCTCGGTTGCATATTACCTCCTTGAGTAGGTACGTCGTCATGACCGTAATCTTGTGTGCCTAGAAGTAGTGCCGAGCTTTCGGGAAGTCATCAAGATAGTGTACAACATATTCTGCACTTGAGGGTATCGCAGCTTGGCATTATGCAAGACCTCGCTCACGTAGTACACCGGCTTCTGGACCTTGGCCTTTTTCTCGTGGCAATCCCGCTCGACCACCAGGACTGTTCTTACTACTTGAGGGGTAGCAGCAATGTACAAAAAGAGCTCTTCTTTTTTGTTAGGCGAGGTTAAAACTGATGGAGACGATAAATACCTTTACAAATATCGAAAAGCTTCTTCTGCATCCTTGGTCCACTCAAAATTATCCTGCTTCTTGAGTAATTTGAAGAAGGGCAGCCCTCGCTCGTCCATCCGAGAGATGAATCTGCTAAGGGCTACGATGCAACCTGTGAGTTTTTGCACTTCCCTCAGTGTCCGCGGAGAACGCACGTAACATCCCAAAATTTGGCCTATAGTTTCACTTATGTGCATTTTAATGATTTTATGAAATTATTGGATTTTCTGGGATTTAATAGAATTTATTTTAATTAAGTATATTGAACCTTTGGTGAAAACTAATTATATATAGATAAAACTAATATAAAGTTTTGCCAAAAATATTTTATTTGGATTCAAAATGTCTCGAAGTATTTATGAGAATTTTCTTGGATTTTTCCTGATATTTTAATTACCTTAAATAAATTAATCTAATTTCGGGAATTATTTTAAATTAAAAAGCTTTTGAAAAATCGGTGAACGATCGGGCCAAAGCCCAAGATCGTTGTGTCTGGGCCAAATTGGCAAGGCGCCTGCTCGACCCGTTTCGCCGCCGCCTTCGCGCTTAGTCGTTGGATGCAGATCGGACGGTCTTCTTCTTCGCGAAACCCTAGTGCTGTCAGCCGTTAGATCGAGATCGTGCGGTTGAGATCGTGTGGCGTTATTTTGGAAAGAGCTGATCGCATCCGTTGATTTTGGAAAGGGCGGATAAGATCGTATCGGTCGTGATCTAATCGTGGCCGCTCGTTGCAGATCGGACGGCTCGCGGTCGTCGTCTCCGATTCGGTTTCCGAATCCGCCTCCGACTTGCCGCCGTCGCCGCGTGATATAGGGTTGCCTTTTCTGGGCGCATGCCGAGGCTATTTAAAGTGCGGACCGCACCCCGAGGATCGCCATCCCAGTGCGCATCTGCTAGCCTAGCCACTTCACCGGAGTCGCTGCCGTTTAGCCCCGAGAGCTCGCTGTAGTTCTTTGTAGCGCCGCCGCTCATTTTCTCGCCGTTTCGCCGCCGTCAAGCCTCCATCCGCCGCGTGGGTTCTAGTTTCGGGTTCACCGTGTCGAGCCGCACCGGAGCTGCCACCTCTTCGTCGCCGGAAGGAGCTAGTTCGCCGTCGGAACCGTCGTCGTCTTCGTCTCCGGGAACTCAGCGCCGCGCGACATCGCCGTGCCGGAGCTTGCGCGACCATCGATCTCCACCGAACCGCTCGATTGCGCCACGCTCGCATCATCGCCAGTGTTCGCTCGGGTAAAGCTCGCCGTTAGATTTAATCGGATGTTCGGATTGAGACACGTGCACGTAAAGCGCCACCGCTGGATCGCTCGCAGATGTGCGACGCGTGTCGGTCGCGGTACGAAGCATCGTCACGGTGCACCGTGGACAAGCGTGTGCCGTGGACTTGGTCCATAGATCGAGCGACGTGGCGCATTTTGATTGGCCCACGTATCGCGATGACGTCATGCTGACATCAGCCGGTCCACAGCACAGTATCTCGAGTCCACGGTGGACCAGCGTGTTTTCGTGGACTAAGTCCATGCACCGAAGCCATGTGTCCGTCTCAGATTGATCCACGTGTCGCTTGCGCATTAATCGGTAATCTCCAGTAGAAAAATAATTCGGGAAAATCGGTTTTTCTAATTTCTGTATTTTCAGTATTTTTCAAACTTCAAAAGGCTATATCTTTTGCATTTTAACTCGGATTCGAGTGATTCAAATTTCTAAAAAAATTTAAAATCAAGATCTATTTATTGGTGAATTTTATTTTATTTTTGGAGTTTGGTTTCTCTCCGTTTTGGTGTTTATTTACTATTTTGGCATCGTTTAGCGAGAGGCGTTGAACCGCTCGGTGATCTGGAGGAAGATTCATTGCTTCAAGACCCAAGCTCAGAGCAAGACCAACACCTACTCCAAGGCAAGTTGTGCTTTGATCATGTTGCACCCAATTTCACCAAATTGCTATTTTGTCTTTTAAATTATGCATGATATTTTATGTGTATAAATGATTTCAATTAATCTGGGAATTAGATGATATGCCTAATTGAATTAAATCACACCTTGTCAATTTTATGCCATGATCTAATTGTCACCCTAGGATGTGGAATTATAGTTGGTTAATATTAATAATCAACATGGGACTAGTTAGACCGTCGTAGATTGCTTAGCCATGCCACGTCATCACATGTGTCCGAGTGTTGTTACTTAATCTTGACTAATGGAATATGAAACAATGTTTAAGAATTTGTGTGTCATGTGTTGTCACACAGTGCTATCAAGTTGTCGTGGCGAGGAGGTCACACAACTAGATTGAAATGTTGGTGGCACGTGGTGCTTGGTAATCAACTGGGGTGGTAATGATTTAGATTGTGGCAAATGGCAAGGGGCAGTGTGCCAAGGTGGGCCAGGATTGGCAGGGGTATGTGGAAGTCTTGCCTTAATCACTTTAAGGACTTAACCTTGCAAGTCTTTGACCTGAGTCTCTCATGCAACCACATGTCTGGAATGGGACAGCCTAGCTGAATAATTTGTGAAGCCTAGATTTTGGTACTATCGTGGTGAATAGTGAGTCCCGGGTTTACGGTTTAACTCCAATGGCGCAAGAGGGGGGCCCTGTTGTGGTGGTTTAACCCTTCAGTGTTGAAACCTTAGCGAACAGTACTGGGTCTAGGTGTAGCATTGTAAAGGCTTTGTTATGATCACTCGCCTTGGTGGTGTTTGGTTGTATCGTGTGGGTAAAGTGCATAACCTCTGCAGAGTGTGCAATCTATTCGAATAGCCGTGCTCACGGTATTGGGCAATGCTTGGGAATTACAGTTAAGGGTTAGACTTTTGTTAAACAAAAACTTGTTGGAATGGCAGGGTGCCATGGGAGGTGGAAATTGATTTAGGATTAGAAACTTCGTTTGCTTCATAAATGCTGAATCTATTAATTACTGTTATTTGTTTAACTGCTTTTCAATCTATTTACTGTATTCTTGTTAAATGTCGCTCTACTGCAAAATAGCCATATTAGCCATTCCTTTGGATTAAGCCAAACATATAGAATATTAGACTTGCATTGCTGTGCACAACTGTTGAGTGCTTTAAGTACTCACCCCAACAACAACAACATCAGAAGAGGAAGAATCTACGCCTTTCGTGGAGGAGGATTATATGGATGCAAATGCTTAGGGTCCGAGCCTCATCAGTTGCCTGCGGTGAACTTGGGAGCTGCTACGCTTATTTATTTTTTTCTGCTGCTGCTTATTTGCTATTTCTTTTATAAGCCCTGTGTGGCAATAATCATGTAAGACTACAGTTACTATTAATTATTAAAGTTATGCTATATTCCGCTGTGTATGACTATGATAGCATCTATGTTGAGCCTGTGTGCACTAGCGTGATCCTGGACTAGTGCGGTATACACAGAAGGTCCGGATTTGCAAATTCGGGTCCCGACAGAGGTGGTATCAGAGCCATCGACTATAGGTCTTGGCCCTAGGTAGTTGGTATCTCTTAGGAGTGTCCAAAATTATTTTCTAAAGAAAAAGGTAAAATTGACCAATAAGAAACTCTTGGCTTATCTCATCCCTCTACACTCATCCTTGCTAAATTACCTTCTTTTCGTTGCCGTTCCGAGTGGAGATCTTATTCAAAATTTTGTTTTGAATAGATGCCGATCTTCCAGTCCTTCGAGTCAAGGCAGGGTGGCTATGCCATGGAGCTGTGGAGAGTTCTTTAAGTAATTGGAGGCTTCGATCGTCCGCTCTTCCGAGGAAGCAACTGGAACATCAACGGTGTGCATCGGGGGTTCTTCTGCAAGCTGACCATCTTCGCTCGAGAGTGCGACGAGTCCACCAGACCGATCCACATCACCACCCGGAGGTTCACATACGAGGCGGGAATTCAGGAGGCTACCAAACTTGCTCTACGATGGATCTGCCACGACTACGCCTACGAGCTTCGCGACACCGTGTTTCGGCTTCACCCGACAGTGCGAGCGTGCCAGCGTCGACGGATCGTGGAGGGGAGGTGCTATCGCGTACACCTTGCCGAGTTTGCCACGCCCAGAGGAGCACACGAGGACACCGCCAGAGCCGGAGATAAAGGTACGAGACACTGAGGGTGTCCGAGCGAGAGCTTCAGAAGACCCGTGACGCAGCAGCCAGGGTCATCAGCGAGCTGGAGGAGGCCTTGTAGGTAGCCGAGGAGTTGGCGGACCAGGTCGTCCAGGAGCCAGATGGAGTCGCCGAAGAAGAAGAGGAAGACCCAGAGGAGCGTGAGTGGGAGCCAGAGGAGCCAGCAGAGGGTCACCAGGATGGGTTCGCACCCATGCCAGCCCACCCTCCGGTGTATGCGCCGGATCTGTCCCAGCCAGGGTGGCTGGATGAGTGAGAGTTGGTCTTAGAGTTGTGTTGAGACTCGAGTGTTGAGTCGCGTCTTTAAGATAGTCTTTACCTTTTAGTAGACGTTAAGGTTGCATGTTTAGTTTGGTTCTTAATTGTTTGCTGAGTGTGCAGTATGCGTTGCAAAGCCCTTAGGCATTGTAAGCAACCATACTAAGTATTAATAAAGATTATTTAAGTTGGGTTTAACCTGTTTCCCCCGCCTTAGAAATTCTTGCATCTTATCTATGCTACATCTATCTTTCCTAACCCAAGAAGCAATCAAGCAGATGGTGAACACTGCAAAGAACAATAGAGCTTCAGAAGTGGTGCGCGCCAGCAACAATCCCAATGAAGGAGCAGCACCGCAGCAAGCACCGCCAGTGGATATGCAGAACTTGGGAGCTTTTCCCGCTGCACAAACTCAGTTGATGCAGACTATGATGCAGCAGATGACCAATATGGCTGCAGTCAACAACCCCGCTGCTCAAAACAACAATGGCGGGCCTCGTCCTTACTCCAAGTTGTCGGACTTCATGAGGACCCGACCGCCAACATTCTCAGGAAATGTCAATCCCTTGGAAGCGGATGATTGGCTGAGAACCATTGAGAGGAAATTGTACATCACTCACCATGAGAAGGTTCTTTACGCATCCCATCATCTAGAGGGAACAGCTGTAGAATGGTGGGAGAACTATTGTGCTGCTCATGAAGCACCCATGGAAATCACATGGGAAGAGTTTGCAACGGCCTTCTGCTAGTACCATGTACCGGAAGGGATGATGGACTCAAAAGGAAGAGTTCAGTGGCGCTTAAGCAAGGAGGCCAACGGTGGCCGACATTTGAACAAATTCACGCAGCTTAGCTCGCTATGCTTCGAGGACGAGCGACGGACAAGGCCAGGCAGTCCCGCTTCATCAAAGGACTAAACTCAGGGCTGCAGGTGGGGCTAATTACCCACACTTTTCCGGATTTTCAAGAATTGGTAAACAAGGCTTTGATCCTGGAGGATAAGCGCAAAGAACTGGGGGAAAATCGCAAGCGCTTGATGAGCAACCAAGGTGGACGCCCTAACCACTGCGAATGAGGATGACCCACAACAGCTTGCGATTCCAACCGCAAAGTGGCGGTAAACCAAAGAACACTGCGCCACGACCACCGTGACAGAGTTATCGACGGCTCGTGGTAACAATGCTCAAGGAGGAGTGCAAAGATCACCGCCGTAAGGTGCTACGATTGCAATGAGTAGGGCATTATGCTAATAGATGTCCCGTAAAGGAGGTATCACGCCAAGACGCTTCAACCTTGGAATGACGCTCGCTAAGGCACCGATGACGGAGCGAATCGAGGAGCCGACAGCAGGAGCGACGCCTCAAGCTACTATTCGAGGCGAGTCAACCACATCACCGCCGATGGAGCCGTGTAGCATCGACGTCAGATCGGGTAAGTTTTTGTAAACTCGATGCACTGCAACAGTATTATTTGATTCAGGAGCTTCGCATTCATTTGTCTCTCGAGCTTTTGCATCTGAAAATGGTTTGAGCATGAAAAATCTTAAGTGTGTGATGCTAGTCCAAGCCCCAGGATCTGAGTTAAGATCTAACCTTGGGTGTTTGGGGGTGAAGCTAATAATTAATGGGGTAGAGTTCCTAGCGAACTTGATTATTCTAGATGCCCAAGCTTTAGATGTCATTCTGGGAATGGACTGGTTAACCAAGCATAAGACAGTTTTGGATTGTGGTCGAAGGGTTGTATCCATTGAGAGCCCTAGAGGAGAGAAAGTGAAATTTCAAGCGACAGCAGTTCGTGGTGGTCAATTAATGGTTAATAGCATGAGAACCGTCGTCATAGAGGATGTGCCAGTAGTCAGGGAATATCTAGACGTATTTTCGGAAGATCTGCCGAATGCCGCTGCATCGTGACATCGAAGTTCGCTCATTGAGTTAGCACCGAACCGCACCAATAGCAAAAAGACCTTATCGGATGCCTACCGATGAGTTGGTGGAGATGAAGAAACAGATCGACGAGTTATTAGAGAAAGGTTTTATAAGACCAAGTTCGTCGCCATGGGGAGCGCCAGTTTTGTTTGTTAGGAAAAAGGATGGAAGCCTTAGAATGTGTATTGATTACCGTGCACTTAATGAAGTGACGGTTAAGAATAAGTATCCGTTGCCAAGGATTGATGATCCATTCGACGCTTGAGAGGAGCCGAGTTTTCCAAGATAGACCTTCGCTCGTGATATAATCACTAAAGATTCGAACGGAAGATGTTTCAAGACCGCATTCTCTTCAAGATATGGACATTATGAGTTCACGGTCATGTCTTTTGGATTGACCAATGTTCCAGCATATTTCATGAACTTGATGAATAAGATTTTCATGGAATACTTGGACAAGTTTGTTGTTGTGTTCATAAATGATATTTTGGTGTATTCAAAGACCGAAGCAGAGCATGCAAATCATCTGAGGCTAGTGTTGGAAAAGCTGCGTGAGCAACAATGTGTATGCTAAATTCAAGAAGTGCGACTTTTGGAAGGAAAAGGTGGAATTTCTCGGTCATGTTATGATGCAGTATGAGTTGTTGTCGACCCAAGCAAAGTGGAGGCAGTGTTGCATTGGGAGCAACCAAAGTCTGTCACTCAAGTCCGAAGTTTTCTGGGAATGGCAGGATATTATCGCCGGTTCATAGAAGGATTTTCAACGATTGCGAGACCTCTTACGCAGTTATTGAAAAAGGAAAAGAAATTTTCATGGACGTCAGATTGTGATAAGAGTTTTGAGGAATTAAAGAAGCGCTTGACAATAGCCCCGGTGTTGGTTTTGCCTAATGTTCGTAATACTTCGATATATATTGTGATGCGCCAAGACAGGTCTTGATGCGTATTGATGCGAGAGGGTAAAGTGGTCGATATGCGCCAAGGCGCTTAAGACCGCATGAAGGAAATTATCCTACGATGACATGGAATTGGTCGCCGTGGTGCATGCCTTTAAATTGTGGCGTCATTATCTCATTGGAAATAGATGTGAGATATATACGGACCATAAGAGTTTGAAATATATTTTCACACAATCGACCTCAATATGAGGCAAAGGAGATGGTTGGAATTAATCAAGGATTATAACATGGGAATTCATTACCATCAGGAAAAGCAAATGTGGTAGCCGATGCCTTAAGTCGCAAGAGCTACGTGGTGAATATGATGGTGCAGAAGGACAATAATAATGCGCAGAATTGCAAAATTTAAAATCGAAGTAGTTTCGTATGATTCCTAGCTGCTTTGGAAGTGAAGCCAACGTCAAGATCAAATTCGAGAAGGACAAAAGATGATGAGAAAGTCAACCGAATCAAGGCCAAAAAGATGAAGGATTAGCAAAGGACTTTACCGTGGATGACCAAGGTATCATGTGGTTCAAGGGTCGATTTGTGTGCCAAATGCACTGTAACTTAAGCAGCTTGATTTTGGAAGAGGCTCATGATTCCAAGTATTCAATTCATCCAGGAAGCGCTAAGATGTACCAGGACTTAAAGGAGAGGTTTTGGTGGCCGAATATGAAGCGTGAAGTCACCGAGCACTTTGCCTTGTGTGATGTATGCCAGAGAGTTAAGGCAATACACCAGAGACCAGCAGGTTTGCTACAACCGCTAAAAGTCCCAGAATGGAAGTGGGAAGAAATCGGTATGGATTTCATCACCGGTTTGCCAAGAATCCAAAGTGGGTATGATTCTATATGGGTCATTGTGGATCGATTGACCAAAGTTGCTCACTTCATTCCAGTTAAGACAACGTACTCAGGAGACCGGTTAGCAAAATTATACATGGCCAGAATTGTGTGTTCGCATGGTGTGCCTAGGAAAATAGTGTCAGACAGAGGTACTCAGTTCACCTCGAGATTTTGGGATAAATTGCACGAAGCTATGGGAACGCGATTGAACTTCAAGATAAAGATATCACCCACGGACCGATGGTCGACGGAAAGAGTAAATCGATTTTGAAGATATGTTGAGGGCTTGCGCTTTAGCCTACACTACTTCATGGGACAAATGTTTATCAGATGCGATTTCAAAGCTATAACAACGAGCTACTGTGCTAGCTTGCGATGTCGCCATTTGAAGCTTTATATGGTCGTGCTTGTCGTGACTTCACCGAATTGGAATGAGACAGAGAGCGTATGATATTTGGCCCTAATGTTCTCAAGGAAGTCAAGAGCAAGTTGCCATGATAAGAGAGAGGTTGAAAATCGCGTGATCAAGACAAAAGAGTTACTACGATCATCGACGCCGTGACTTGAGTTTCGAGCCGACGATTTTGTGTATCTTAGAGTTACCCTCCGAAAGGAGTTAAAAGGTTTCACGCTAAAGGAAAGCTTTCTCCAAGATATGTTGGACCATTCAAGATTTTGAGCCGTCGAGAGAGGTTGCTTATCGCTTAGAGTTGGCGCAATCTTTGGCAGTGTGCATGACGTGTTCCATGTGTCGCAGCTCAAGAAGTGTCTTGGTACCAACAGAGCGACGCCGAGAGAAAAGATTGAATTGCGAAAGATCGACCTACAAGGAGCAACCAATCAAAATCACTCGATGTTATGGACCGCAAGACCAGGACCAAGTCGGCCGCTTTTGTAGAGTTCATTGGAGCAACCATTCGAGAATGAGGCAACCCGGGAGCGTGAAGAGGATCTGAAGTCGAATTCCCAAACCTATTCCTAGTCACCTTGAATCTAAAATTAGATTCTCATAAGGGGAAGGTTTGTAACATCCCAAAATTTGGCCTATAGTTTCACTTATGTGCATTTTAATGATTTTCTGAAATTATTTGATTTTCTGGGATTTAATAGAATTTATTTTAAATAAGTATATTGAACCTTTGGTGAAAACTAATTATATATAGATAAAACTAATATGAAGTTTTGCCAAAAATATTTTATTTGGATTCAAAATGTCTCGAAGTATTTATGAGAATTTTCTTGGATTTTTCCTGATATTTTAATTACCTTAAATGAATTAATCTAATTTCGGGAATTATTTTAAATCAAAAATCTTTTGAAAAATCGTGAACGATCTTGGTCAAGCCCAAGATTATGTCTTGCGTGGCTCAGCGCAGGCGGCCGCTCAAATCCGTTTCGCGCGCCAAGGCTCGATCGTTGACGCAGATCGGACGGCCTTCTTCTTCGCGAAACCCTAGTGCTGTCAGCCGTTAGATCGAGATCGTGTGGCGTTATTTTGGAAAGAGCTGATCACATCTGTTGATTTTGGAAAGGGCGGATAAGATCGTATCGGTCGTGATCTAATCGTGGCCGCTCGTTGCAGATCGGACGGCTCACGGTCGTCGTCTCCGATTCGGTTTCCGAATTCGCCGCCGACTTGCCGTCGCCGCCGCGTGATATAGGGTTGCCTTTTCTGGGCTAATGCCCAGGCTATTTAAAGCGCAGACCGCACCCCGAGGATCGCCATCCCAGTGCGAATCTGCTAGCCTAGCCTCTTCGCCGGAGTCGCTGCCGTTTAGCCCCGAGAGCTCACCGTAGTTCTTTGTAGCGCCGCCGCTCGTTTTCTCGCCGTTTCGCCGCCGTCAAGCCTCCATCCCCCGCGTGGGTTCCAGTTTCGGGTTCACCGCATCGATCCGCGGCGGAGCTGCCACCTCTTCGTCGCCGGAAGGGGCTAGTTCGCCATCGGAACCGCCGCCGCCTTCGCCTCTCGGGAACTCGCCGCCGCGTGACATCGCGTGTTTCGAGCCGCGCAGCCGTCGGATCTCCACCGAACCATTTAGATTGCGCCACTTCGCATCATCGCAGTGTTCGCCGTAAAGCTCGCCGTTAGATTTAATCGGACGTTCGGGATTGAGACGCGTGTGCGTAAAGCGCCACCGCTGGATCGTCTCGCGATGTGCGGCGCGTGTCGGTGCGGGTACCGAAGCATCGTGCGCCGGGTGCACCGTGGACAGGCGTGTGCTGTGGACTTGTTCCATAGACCGAGCGACGTGGCGCATTTTGATTGGCCCACGTATCGCGATGATGTCATGCCGATATCGGTCGGTCCACAAGACAAGATCTCGAGTCCACGGTGGACCAGCGTGTTTTCGTGGACTAAGTCCATGCGCCGAAGCCACGTGTCCGTCTCTGATTAGTCCACGTGTCGCTTGCGCATTAATCGGTAATCTCTACTAGAAAAATAATTCGGGAAAATCGGTTTTTCTAATTTCTGTATTTTTAGTATTTATTCAAACTTCAAAAGGCTATATCTTTTGTATTTTAACTCGGATTCGAGTGATTCAAATTTCTAAAAAAATTTAAAATCAAGATCTATTTATTGGTAAATTTTATTTTATTTTTGGAGATTGGTTGCTCTCTGTTTTGGTGTTTATTTGCTATTTTGGCATCGTTTCGCGTAGACGTTGAACTGCTCAGTGATCCGGAGGAAGATTCATCACTTCAAGACCCAAGCTCAGAGCAAGACCAACACCTAATCCAAGGCAAGTTGTGCTTTGATCATGTTTCACCCAATTTCACCAAATTGCTATTTTGTCTTTTAAATTATGCATGATATTTTATGTGTATAAATGATTTCAATTAATCTGGGAATTAGATGATATGCCTAATTGAATTAAATCACACCTTGTCAATTTTATGCCATGATCTAATTGTCACCCTAGGATGTGGAATTATAGTTGGTTAATATTAATAATCAACATGGGACTAGTTAGACCGTCGTAGATTGCTTAGCCATGCCACGTCATCACATGTGTCCGAATGTTGTTACTTAATCTTGACTAATGGAATATTGAACAATGTTTAAGAATTTTTGTGTCATGTGTTGTCACACAGTGCTATCAAGTTGTCGTGGCGAGGAGGTCACACAACTAGATTGAAATGTTGGTGGCACGTGGTGCTTGGTAATCAACTGGGGTGGTAATGATTTAGATTGGGGCAAGTGGCAAGGGGTAGTGTGCCAAGGTGGGCCAGGATTGGCAGGGGTATGTGGAAGTCTTGCCTTAATCACTTTAAGGACTTAACCTTGCAAGCCTTTAACTTGAGTCTCTCTTGCAACCACATGTCTGGAATGGGACAGCCTAGCTGAATAATTTATGAAGCCTAGATTTTGGTACTGTCGTGGTGAATAGTGAGTCCCGGGTTTACGGTTTAACTCACATGGCGCAAGATGGGGGCCCTGTTGTGGTGGTTTAACCTTTCAGTGTTGAAACCTTAGCGAACAGTACTGGGTCTAAGTGTAGCATTGTAAAGGCTTTGTTATGATCACTCGACATGGTGGTGTTTGGTTGTATCGTGTGGGTAAAGTGCATAACCTCTGCAGAGTGTGCAATCTATTCGAATAGCCGTGCTCACGGTATTGGGCAATGCTCGGGAATTCAGTTTAGGGTTAAACTTTTGTTAAACAAAAACTTGTTGGGATGGCAGGGTGCCATGGGAGGTGGAAATTGATTTAGGATTGGAAACTTGGTTTACTTCATAAATGCTGAATCTATTAATTACTGTTATTTGTTTTACTGCTTTTCAATCTATTTACTGTATTCTTGTTAAATGCCGCTCTACTGCAAAATAGCCATATTAGCCATTCCTTTGGATTAAGCCAAGCATATAGAATATTAGACTTGCATTGCTGTGCACAACTTGTTGAGTGCTTTATGTACTCACCCCAACAACAACAACTTCAGAAGAGGAAGAATTTACGCCTTTCGTGGAGGAGGATTATATGGATGCGAATGCTTAGGGTCCGAGCCTCATCAGTTGCCTGCGGTGAACTGGGAAGCTGCTACGCTTATTTATTTTTTTCCGCTGCTGCTTATTTGCTATTTCTTTTATAAGCCCTGTGTGGTAATAATCATGTAAGACAACAGTTACTATTAATTATTAAAGTTATGCTATATTCCGCTGTGTATGACTATGATAGCATCTATGTTGAGCCTGTGTGCACTAGCGTGATCCTGGACTAGTGCGGTATACACAGAGGATCCGGATTTGCAAATTCGGGTCCCGACAACGCATCTGGTCGATGGCCTCAATTTTGCGCAGGTTAGCCTCGATGCCTTGACTGGACACCAGGAAACCAAGAAGCTTGCCGGACGAAACGCCGAATGTGCACTTCTCGGGTTAGAATCATTCAATACTTCTTGAGGTTGTCGAATGTCTCCTCGAGGTCAATGATTAAGGTGTTCCCGGTTTTTGACTTGACTATGATATCATCGACGTACGATTCCACGTTGTGCCCAATTTGGTATTTCAAGCAATTTTGGATACAGCGTTGATACGTAGCACCAGCACACTTCAAACTGAAAGGCATCTTAATATAACAGAATACACTGAAGGAAATAGTAAAAGCAGTTATTTCCTCATCTTCTGCCGGCATGCTAATTTGGTGATACCCTGAGTCGGCATCTAGAAAACTTAGTTGTTCACAGCTCGTAGTAGAATCCACTATTTGGTCGATGCAGTGAAGAGGAAAAGGGTCTTTGAGACAAGCCTTGTTAAGGTCGGTGTAGTCGACGCACATCCTCCACTTGCCGTTGGGTTTCTTGACAAGGACAGGGTTCACCAGCCACGTTGGGTGACGGACTTCTGATTTGAAGCCAGCCTTCAGGAGTTTACCGACCTCCTATTGTATGGCCTGCTTCCTATCTTCCGCAAATCTACACTGCTTCTGCACCATAGGACTGGCGCTCGGTTCCACAGCTAATCGATGCTCAATCACCTACTTGGGGACCCCGGGCATGTCGGACGGTTGCCACGCAAACACGTCGCGGTTTGCCCAAAAAAAAGTGACGAGCTCGAGTGCCTATTTGGGGTCAAGGTCGACACCTACCTTAACTGTCTTGGAAGGTTCCAACAGGTCTAAGGGCACTGTCTTGACACTTCCATCGGTCTTCTTATCCTTCTTTCCATCGTCGATTGGGTCCTTGGCGGCGCTACTAGATGCAGGAGCCTTGTCGATGCTCCTGGATTTTTGGCGCTGGGCTCCCTCACCATCGGCACTAGCTGTCGATCCGCAAAGATGCTCGACCATCTCCAGGCTGCTGTGCGCTGGTCCCCCTTGATTGTAAGGACTCCTTTTGGTGCCGGCATCTTGACGGTCTGGTTTGCATAGTGCACCACTGCCATGAACTTTGCTAGCATTGGGCGGCCTAGGATCACATCGTAGGCAGTCTCAAAGTCCACCACGTCGAAGAGGATCTTTTCTGTGCGAAAATTGTCTGGTGTGCCAAACGTGGCGGGCAGCTCGATCTGGCCAAGAGGCATCGATGATGAAAGTGGATTTATGCCATGGAACGACTTGACTCTTGCTTTGATCTCTGTTCGGAGAATCCCCATATTCTCCAACGTTTTTGCAAAGACAAGGTTCAACTAACTACCTCCGTCGACCAAGGTTCGGGCGACCATAATGTTGATGATGGTTGGCTCGATCACCACGGGGTATCGAACCAGATTTGGAACCACAAGTAGGTGATCTAAGTGGTCAAAGGTGATTGGCACTTCCGACCACTTGAAGACCCTAGTGGAGCTGGTGTGGCCAGGTTGACCTCCCTTTCGACTGCCTTGTACTGTCTTTTGGACTCATACGTGGAAGACCCCCCAAAGATGTGCGCCAGCTTGTGATCAGCCCCGCGGTATTCGGGCTCATCGTCCTGGGGTTTTCTTTAACTTGCTCGATCCTGCGCTCGGTGAGGGTGGCCTTCAGCTTCTCCTAGACCTTCTTGCTGATCACCTGGCATTCATCGAAGTCGTGTTTGTCTGTGTGATGGACTGGGCAGTATTTACCTCCTCCACGGCTTCGACCTTTGTTGTCGCCGGTATTGTGCGCCTTGCCCCTTTCGACCGCGGCTACGGTGGAGTCACCTTTGTGTTTCTCTACGTGGTTTTTGTTCTTCTTCGCCGCTTGCTTGGAAGACTCGGGCTTGTCGTTGTCAAACTTGGGGTCGTATATATAGTCTCGGGCTTCAGCACGTATGGCGTATTTATTGGCCAACTCAAATTGTTCCTTGGTGGTTTTGATTTTTCAAGATGTCAGGGATTGAGTTGCGCTTGTCGCTGAAGCATTGGATGAAGCTGCGCAACGACTCCCCCAGCTTTTGTACTACCTGATTGCAAGTTGCTGTGTGCTCCGGGGTGTTCATACATGCCCTGAAAGTTGGCGATGAACTGGGCCCGTAACTCTGCCCATGATGATATCGGTCGAGGTGGGAGGTTAACTACCCAAGATCTCGCTGCACCATCTAGGGTGGTCAGCAAGTAATTGGCCATTACCTTCTTGCTTCCTCCGGTAGCCCTCATGATTGTAGTATAAATCTACAGCCACTCAATGGGGTTGATCTTACCTGAGTACTTCTCGATAGGGCCTGGCTTGAACTTGTCCGGCCATCTGACTACAACGTAGCTCGGAGGTGAAAGCCTTGAATCCTTCGTTGATGTCCTCGGGGGTTGTCTATCGGAGACCTCATCGTTCTTCTTGTTGAGAAGGGAACCTGCGTCATGCCGCCGAGCGGCCCCTCGAAGACGAAGATTCGCTCCATCGGGGCCTGGCGGTCCCTCGAAGGTGTGGACTCGTTTTCCTGTGGCTCACGATCTTCCTGGTCGCGTTCTTCCCTTCAATCGTGAAGGACGTCATGCAAATCCTGTTGATCGTGAGGAATATGATCTCAAAGATCCTCGGGACGTCTCCGATATGAGTTGGAACGAACTATCTTGGAAGCGTGGTGGCTAGAGCTAGCCACCGCCGATCTTGGTGCTCAATGATGATCGTGGTGTGGTCCCAGCAGCTGGCTCTTGGCGCCCTCCTGGCTGGGGCGTCCGAACCTCGAGTTGTCGACTCGAGCGGTCTGAGCTTGCGTTGCATCGGGTAGCATTTTCATCTGATCGAACACTGGAGTCATCGGGTTGCCCGGATCCTGTGGTGGAAGGGATTTCAACAACATGTGAGCGCAATGGACATTTGCCTCATGGGTGCTGAAGAAGCCGCTGTTGTGGCTCTGGCAGGACGCTGCTCCTAGGGCGTAGCCTGGCCCGTTGTTGGGGTCATGCTATCGAGGCATTTGTTGTCCCTGAAGATCCGGTTCCCGCGGATGGGGCATCGTTGGATCATCGAGATCAAGTTGCTTCGACAGGTTGGCCACGATCTCAACTGTGGCTGCGAACACTAGATCTCACCGATGATCTGTAGTATCGGGAGCATTTGCGGCCAGCCAGGCTATAGCCACTACTGCTGCAGAATCTTGAGGCGTGTACGGAGGGATCTAGTATCCTTGACCCCATGTGGTGTCTGCCCCTGGATTCCTTTCTTGGGAATTGCCGGTAGTAGCACCGTTGCTGGCTTCAGCCACGAACACGCATCGATCTGTTCGACTGCTTCCCTGGCTGCTGTGGACACCACTTTCTCTATCGCTCTCCGTCTCAACGTACCTAAGAACGTTAGGCTCCATAGGGTCAAAGTCTATAGAACCTACCACTCGGCATGGATCCCAAGAGCGGGACTTGGCGAAGCCGACGTGCATTAGGTCTCCACCCGGTCCCCATCGATAGAGCATGGTTCCGAAGGCGATCTCAGATCCAACCGCGAGTGCTTGGTTGATGACGGTGATCGAGCGAAAATTGTCGCTAGAGTTGTCGACAGAGAATCCAATGTGAGCGTGCACCGAAGACACGCTTGAATGCAGAAACAGTTGAAGGCCCCTACCTGGCGCGCCAACTATCGAAGGTCAAAATTTTGACAATAAACTTATGATTACGGGTACCTTCGATTTAGCAAAGTCAAGTATGAAGACACCGACACAGAATGTATACAGGTTCAGGCCCTAGATGGAGTAACACCCTACGTCCAGTGCTTATGATGTATGTATCTGGAGTATCGAGTACAGATCAAATTGTTTAGCCCTAGTTACAATGAAGATTGGATATAGACAATGGCTAAACTATGGCTAGAGGTTGGCGAAGCGTGGTTCATCGGCTCCTAGTTGCTCTACGTCTTCTGAAAGCTCTAAAAAGTCTTCTCTTCTTCTCTGGTTTTCAAGTACTGCCCTGAGGATACCTACCCCTGGCTTCATATAGTTGGGGTAGCCCGGCCTCAGGTTTAGTTGTAGTCAGTTTGAGATACCAGATCGTAGCCAATGAGGAGTCCATCGTCATGTGATCTTCGCAGCATATCCAAACTTCCCTGGATACTAGGCGTACTCGAGTCGGTTTCCTCGAGATAGAAAAGTGATCGAGTCCTTCCTAGTATGGAAATATCCCCTCCATGCATATCTTATCCCGTAGAATCAAGCCCGTGATATCCAGAGTTTCTATATGTCGTTAGGACATATCCTATGCGTATCCTACATGTACGCATACCCCATGTTTAGATATTCGATAGGTCTAACTTGGGCATGGCTGTCAATCTACATAGAATTGGAATCTATCATAGATAAACAAATGAAAAGCACTGTAACATCCCAATTTCTTGTCTCAAAATAATTTAATATTGTTATTTGTGAATTTTTTGGAATTTAGTTCGAATTTATTTAATTTTTTGAATTAGGCTTATTATGAAAATTATTTAAATATTTGCAATTTTTAAATAATTTTATGAAAAATATTTTATTTGAGTTCTAAATATTTGAAAATATTTTTTAGAATTTTTCAGATATTTTTGCTATTTTAGTTGCCTTTGTTTATTTTTTGGAATTATTTTAAATGAGAAAAGTTTGAAAAATGGTTTGAATAGTGTTGTGCTGAAACCCTATTGGGCCCGGCCCATTTTTCCAACGCCGGCCCTCTCAGCCCGCTCGCTCGCTCACTCATGACACAAATTTTTAATTTTTCATCTCCTCTTTTGGCATTAAAACAAATTCCCCCTTTTGGCAAATAATACAATTAAACACACAAGGATTACTCTTTTCACAATTTTTTCTCCCATAAAATTCTCCCCCTTAACCATTCAAATAATCCCCCTTTAATCCAAGAAGGACTCATGTCATACAAATGACAGAATTAAGCTCTCACATATTCTCCCCCTTTTGGCATTAAACACCAAAAATAGAAATCGAATCGAAGAAGGAGATCTTTTAGAGTATAGAGCTTGGCATGGGAGACATTTGAATTTAGGCTATAGCAATATTTGAAATAAAAGCCTATGACCTTGGAAAAAAATTTGTTTTAAAGTTTTTTTGGAAAAAAAAATTAACCAAAAAATTCGCAAACTTTTGTAATTTGGCTTAAAAGGGTAAACAACTTGAAAAGTTGCCATATTTAGAGTTAAGCACGAAAAATATTATTTTGAAACACATTCAAATAATATTCCTCAATTTATTAGGCTTTTCAATAATTTCAAGGTGACTCACTTGAAGAGTTCTTAAGTTGTCTAATAGGGATTAAACGAGAAATACATACAAAAAGGATTTTCAAGCTTATGAAAATAAAACTATACCACTTGAGAAAGAAAGATACCAATTAAAAACAATCTCAAGAAGCATTGCTTGAAGAAACTCTTAAAAGATAAGCCTTTTCAAATAAAAGTTTTGTAAGAATTCTCAACATGGAATTCACCTCTTCATGTATTTCAATTTACGAAGGATCTCACACAGAGAATCCTTGAGATATTGAACTTACAATTTTAGCTTAAAGAGGGAAACTCATATGGATGAGATTGAAATACCACGAGAACTTACAAAATGCATAAGGGGTAATAGAAGATACCACTTGTAAAAAGAATACCCCTTATAGCTTGATTTTGATTTTTAAGAAATTTGAAATCACTTGAGAGATACCACTTGTAAACAAATACACAAAACTTGATTTAAACAAGCTCCCAAAAGATTTAAAGAAGAATCATGGAGCTATTTGCATTTAGACATGCACAAGTTTTGCCTTGAAATGATCTTCCAAGTGAATTCAATTCAAAGAGACCCTTTCAAAAAGAGATCAAGTTGATACCACTTGAAACATCTTCAAATATTTCGAAGGATTGGGAAGGTATCAGAGTAAGCATTGGAAACTTCATTCGAGTTTCAAAAGATGACTCAACAATTGATTGTGAGTTCCTTCAAAATTTAGATTTCAATTTGTGATACACAATCACAAATTTGCTCAAATTCATGAGTAATCTGATAACAAAGGAGGATACCACTTGAAAGATTCAATTCCTTTTTAAATGTTTTAAAAGATTTGAAATTTTGCATATAGATACTTTGGGATCATAAAGATCTTTTCCAAAAGGATTTTTGAAAAAGAACTTTTCGAATGAGAGAAATCCCAATTTTTCTTTTTGAAACAAATTATGCAGAGACAGTAATGAGGACATCCCTTCCACTGATAAAACCATACCTAGTGCTCCTCAACTAAATATACAAGGACCAATAACCAGAGCATGTGCTCGTCAAATCAATTATCAGGTAAAGTCGTTCTTAAGCGTATCTAATTACACTTTTTAGAATAATCCACAACCTGATGCATGTGATGTGCTTATACTTAGGAACCATGGTTTGGATCAGCAAGTATGCACATCTACGTCAAGCAAAGTCGGAGATCAATTGTGCCACGTTTTGAAGCCTAACTCGGCCTCCAGATACCAGTCTGAAGTAAAACAAGCATAACTTTTGCATACATCGTCTGATTGGTGAGTTCTTGCACTTCGTGAAAAGCTTACTTTGATATATTTCCAATGGATTTGACCCCACCTAAAAATTCCCTCGGAGCATTCCACAATCACCAAAACAAGTCGGGTCAACTTTCCAGTTTGAGTCAAACTTGGGTCTTGGGCTTTGTACGAGTCCTATTCGCCCACTCCTTTGTGTTGGCCGAATCCCCTTTTCTTTTACCTATATATAGCTAGGGAGTCCCCCAAAATTACTTCGGTTTGTTTAGTCGTAGTTTTCCTTGGTGAAACTATTAGTTATTCTCTTGTTCGGCTAGATCAACGGCAATACGTTGCTTCGGAACCCTACATCAATACTTCAATTATATTTGTAATTTCAGATTGCTTTTGCTTTATTCTCGCTTGTTCTTCTATTGTTTGTAGGAATTGATCTTCATGATCAGGTCAACCGGGTTTTGGCATGGTTAATAACAATTCGGAGTTTAGTTCAACAATTGCTTAGCGTCAGTCATGTTTCTATCGGTAGCCTAAATCGTGAGGGTCGTCTCCACTAATCGAGAGTTATCCATCTCACCGAAAGATCGGGCCTCCATTAGCTTCATCACACACTCTGAAGCCAGTACTACCGCCGTACAGATGTGGTAGTGCCGGACTCCGAGGCTACCGCCGTACAGGTGCGGTAGTGCCGATCGACGATGATACCGCTGTTCAGATGTGGTAGTGCCGATTTTGATAGGATCCGATTAAAAAATCCACAAAACTTTTTCAAGTAAAATCCAAATGATTTCAAATTTTCAGGAAATGAATTTTGAAAAATTTAGAAACCTTTTCAAAAGGATTTTTGAGAAAATTAAATGTTCTTTTTAAATTTTTTTTGTACAATGGGCTTTGAGGCATAAAAGGAAAACAAATTTTGAAAGATCATGTGGAGGTCTAATCTTGTTGGTCATGAGTTATTGACTGTGTTTAAATATCAGGTGCTTGAGTTTGTGTTTGATTTGAATTAGATTTTCAAAGTGAAGCAATTTGAGTTGAGTCTGCCTAGAGCAAAGACTATCGGCCAGACGGGTGATGCTGCCGGCCGAGCGACAAGATCACCAAGGGAGCGTAGTTATATTCCAGAGTGGGTATTTGCTGGATATTCAGGCGAGCGGCACTACCGGCCATGCTGGAGAGGTAGTGCTATCCGAGCAGTACTACCGGCCCCAGGGGGCGGTAGTGCCGACTTCATGAGCTAATTGCTTATTAAAATGTGATTTTGGATGATTATTACATATCTTTGTTTGACATTGCTACGTGATGGGTTTTCCTTATTTTTGATGGTTGCAGGACATCGGTGCTCGATCATGGTGAGGTCCGGGATGACCGGGACTGGGCGAGGTGCACCGGAGGTCCAGACGGTCGAGGATCATCGGAAGATGATCGGAGACGGAGTCGATGCAAGCCTAGAAGACAAGGAAAGGAAAAGATGCTAGCTAAACACTGCCTGGATCAAGGAGGGCCGTCGGATCGCGGTCTAGTTGATAGGATAGCGAGTCTAGTTAGTGTGCTTTGAAAACTGTGCAAGAAAACCCGGTTTGTTTGGTGGGTTTTGAGTTAGCCATTGCATGGTTGTGTGAGTGGGTCAATCCTAGCCCTTGATAGAGAGCCCTAGGGTTGAGGGACTCATCTAAGGGTGGCAGGTGGCTCAAGAGTAGTATAGATAGAGGGGTAGGGGTAGCCTTCCCCCTCTTGAAGGTTTTGAGGTTTTTGTGCTCCTTTGAGCTTTGCCCACCTTGTTGTGAGGCTTTGTGAACCTCCCTTCCAGAAATGAAAATCTATTCCTCTCAATTCTGAATTTACATTCTTACAATTTAATTCTTGCACATTTGGATTTGCCTCCCCCCTTCTAAATGCTTATGGATCTTGTGCTGAGGATGTATCATTGATGGATGTGTCTTCTTCAGACCATATCCCAAATCATCTAGGCAAATATTATGTTCTTCTTTGCAAGAAACGGACTTTTTTGTTCTTGAGAGGATGATTCTTGGAAGATTGTGTTTTTGGTGTTCTGGACTTGTGTTCTAGCTTTCTAAGACATGTGGGAAGCCATCTAGGATCATCTTGATCATCAAGAACCCACGAGCTAGCTAAGGGCCAAGTTATTGTTCTTTAACCCGTTCTTGTGCACCCTTCCGTAAACTTGAAAAAGGTCAGAGCTTTGATATCGATTCTTGCAATCGATGGTTGGAATAGGTTCCTGACATCCATATGAAGGTGTCCACAAATTTCATTGAGTTTGGATCAAAAGATTCCTCGATTTTCCTTTTTGAACTCATGCTGAAATCATTGTTCATATACCTGTTTTTACTGTAGCTACAATAACTCCGGTAGTACCACCACTACATGGGCGGTAGTGCCGACCTTAGGCTGAAATTTATGAAAACTGATTCTTTCGCCTCAATTTGATACCTAAGTATTTTGGCTAGGTTTCTTTGGGTGAAAAATTGCATTTGTGATCTTCTTTGGGGGATAAAATTGAAATTGGGATCCTTCACCCCCCCTCTGATCGCCATCTCGATCCGTCAAATTTCATAAAGGCCTCAAGGTGCAACTCCAATTTTGGATTTCATAGATATTTAAATTCTCAATGGCTTGAAAGATTTAAAATACTATTAGAAGCCAAGATACCATTTGTAATGACAATGAAATCCAACTTGAATACCAAAATCCAACAATAAGCATAGATAGGCTGTTTAGGATAAAAGCAAGATTTTAGCTAAATTAGATTCCAAAATAGGGATTTTAAGTTGAAAGCTTGTAAAACATTTGAAATACATAATAGAATATTTTTATAAAGCTTTTGGGCCATTTAAGCAAGATTTTTGACTTTTGACCAAAAGGATATTTCGAAAGGAACCACGTGTAAACCAAAGTCAATTTTTTAACACAAAAATTCAAATGAAGCAAAAAATGAGATAATAGATTTTAAATTTTGCGTATGAGTTTAGAAAGCCATTTGGATCCAAGGATATGTGATGAGGACATCCCAACCAAGGATACAACCGCTGCCCCTTCTTCCTCTACGACCGCTACTTCGTCTACGACGTCTGGTGGGCTTAATCCGGAAGCAAGTCCTTTACATCCACCTTTGCTGGACCAGCACGTCAAGAACATCTACCGAGGACAGCACACACACCAAGGAAGGCCAAAGATAAAGCCCAATTCGTCGCCGAGTCCGGTTCGGCCATCCAGGAGTAGTAGTACTTCAAACGGACGCCACAGACACACCCGAACTCCGTTTTCGACGTTCGACAACTCGTTTGAAAGGTATCGAGATAACCTTTCCAATGGATCTAATCCCGATGCCAAATTCCTCCTGGAACGAAGGGAAATCATAGAACAATCTCACAGAACAGAAATTTCAGGTGCTGCGCCACCTTTCTTTTGGGCCTAAGGCCCATGTACTCTTAGGGTTCCACCCCTCACTACACTGGAAAAGGTCATCAGTGGCGGTTCATAACTGCCATCAGTGGCGGTTATTGAACCGCCACTGATAATCGAGGATTATCAGTGGTGGTTTTCTAGCTGCCACAGATAAGTGTTATCTGTGACGGTTCTACACACTAACCGCCACAGATAACAATACTATATGTGGCAGTTCTATCCACCAACCGCCACAGATAACTACACTATCTGTGATGGTCCTTTCCTACAACCGCCACAGATAACAATATTATCTGTGGCGGTTCTTCCCACCAACCGCCACAGATAATTATATTATCTGTGGCGATTCTATCCACCAACCGCCACAGATAGTACCTGACCGAAAAAATAAAAAACTGCATTTTGGGCTAGCCTCAGGTGCTGCTAGCCATGCCCTCTGAAACATATAATACATCAATCACAGATTTTGCATATACACAGTTACAATTTACAACAATCACAGATTTCGCATATACACAACTACAATATAATACATCAATCACAATTGCAATTTTGCATATACACAATTATAATGTACAACAATCACAGATTTTGCATATACACAACTACAATATAATACATCAATCACAATTACATATAATACATCAATCACAATTACAATCACAGATTTTGCATATACACAATTACAATATACACAATTACAATGTACAATTAAAGTGTCTCATGCATGAGGCGCTCGATCATGGTGATGGTGTAGGGCATGCCTCATTGGACTGCTCCCTTCTCCGGTCTGATCATCTTTGCATCAATATTTCTCGAGTATGTAAATGAAGTCATTATATATCATACTATGGAAAGCTAAATAGATCACTTTTGTTGTATCACAAATCTAGCCGATCCATTGCCGTCTTATTCCATGTGAATGCCGTGGCATCCTCCAGATGTTGTACATGTATTAGCTAGTTTATACTCCCTCTATTTTTTAATATGTGACATTCTATTTTTCAATTTTTATTCCTAAATACATATCATTCTACTATTTTGATCCTACTTTTTACTATTTTTCCTTCTATAATCTCCATTTAGCTATTTTTAATGGTATTTACTATCATACATTAGAGTAAAACACACCATCTAAAAATATAAGGACCATGTAATCAAATCTCTTATGAATGGACGGCAAAGATGCAAAAGGAAACTTCGGCAACTAAATCAAGCAATCAAATAAACCTGCTGTAATGGTGCAGTTTTGGGGCTGAGCTCTTTCCATTTCATCCATCACCCACGTCTATAAAAAGCTCTACTAGCCATCATGAAAGGGCACGGAGAAAAGCAATAGAGGGAGCGCTCCTCGTCCAGAGCGCGCACACACACACACACCACCCATCAACACACACACACGCACGGGAGAAGGGCAACAACACAAGCGCAGATCAATCACAACTTCTTAAATCAAATGACAGAAATTAGAACATGTGCAAGCCATGCCATCCAATACTAAACTTGACATTCAATGAAACATCAATTTACACCACCGTAAGAAAAAAATTAACTAGTTTTGTGAACTATAAGCCTATGAGTCTTCACTGTTGGTAGGGGCCTCAGGAGGTGGCAGATGAGTATGGAAGACTTCATCGTTATTATCTGGGTCATGAAACTCGCTGTTCTTGTTGAGTACTTCCTTCATGATGAAGTAGGCGAGCTGTCCCTGAATGCCTTGGATTTCATTTGGAACCGGTCCTCCCGTAGGAAACTTCAAACGCTATAGATAGAAAAAGTTTGTCTTAAGAGCTTATATAGAGAATGAGATGTGCAAATCAATGTGTGATGTTAGCGTGACAAACCTCTACGTCATTGTTTACTATTGTAGAGCCTAAGATTTCGCGCATGTATTGGCACACGAAGTACCCACATAAATTTGTTCCTGGCGGCTGCTTGTGGCACTGCAAAAAATTGAATAAACTTATACGACATTAAAGGAGTTATTGACTACGAGATGCGATATAGGAAAATTGTTTTTGTGCGTACTGGAAATTTAATACGGATTGTCAGTGATTTATGGAAAGGACGGTGTCTCGAGCACTTTTTACAATATGCTTTGAAGGCCCTATTCACTAGACTTGTCATATCTTTGTAGTCTTTTGGATCTTTGTCCCGCGAGTCCAAGATCAGCATCTTGCTTTTATCTGGAGTAATTACTACGAGAATCCAGTGGAAACTACATACACATGTATGATGCCGTAGTCATTAGTCCTAACCTGAGCAAAGAACGAGATCAACAACTAGTTGAACTAGCTAGTGAGCCACTTACTTGAAATTGTATGGTAAAAGTATGAACTCCTTGTCTTGGAGTTTGATGAGAGCGTTATATACGTAGTCCTCGACCTCCTTTGGTACTCTTTTGATTTCCGGCTGGCAAACTGTTCCCGAATCGAGGAATGCCACTAGCCCTTTGGTTCTTTTTAGTTCGATCTACTCGTATCTACATAACAAATGATTTAGACATCACATTTATCGGTATTACATGAATGTAGACAATGATTTTTATATTGGACACTTACAGTGACCAGCATCTCATAAGAGACACGTCGAGGGCATCTTGATAGTACATGTTGTGCAACTCGCTGAATTCTATCATGAAGCAGCCAGCCCCCTCATGGTGGAAATGTTCCTCTCTGAAAATGGCAGTGATCACCTTCGGGAGTACATGTTGGTTCGATCGCTCCATATATCATTCATGTAATCGCCTTAGTGCCTTTGTTAGACTATCAAGCTTGAAGGGGTGACAAGCGGCTTCCCAATTCGTATTTGATCTTTCTTCAGCAGCTTGTCCTTTGGAGTCCGCTTTACCCTTACTTTTCTCGCACACAACATCATACTGCATTCAGCTTCACCGACCTACCGATATGGCTTGTCTATTTCGCCATGCCTTGAGAGGAGGGTTTTAAGTCGGTCAACCGAAGTTGTCGCACTAACTTTTGTCTACTGATGTGTTGGTGGCGACCGTGCGAGGTTCACTGCGCAGATGTGCCGCGAGTTCACTCTACAGGAGAGGCCGCAGGTCACCTCGGGAGAGGGGGCGTGTTCACCTCAGGAGGAACAGGCACTTCATGATGGTCCAAGGTGATGTCACGTTTGCGCCACTGGATGAATGAGTGGACGGCACTTCCTAGAGTTGTAACCTCGTCGTTCGGGGGCATTTCTAGCCCAAGGTTGGCAAACTGGGGATTAACCGTGTCCACCTGGACCTTTGCATATCCCGGCGCTATCGCAGAGTTGTGCAATACACCTCCTTCTTGGCATGGGTACGCTATGCCTGTACCAGCCTGAATGAATATGTTCATGACGGGCAAAGTGAGCTGGCACGGTGTGGGGTCATGTATGTCGTCCACAGGATAATGACCCATGTCCTGTTCTACAAGTGGGGCGGATGCGCAACTGCTGCGACGATTCGGAGGGCTGGTCGTAACAATGTTCTCGGCTTGCGACTAGCTCATGGCTTGTTGTACTTGTCGTTGTAGTTGTTGTTCTATTGTGCTTTGTAATTCTCGAAGCATTTTTTCCTTCATCATTTATATTTCGGCAAACGCTTCTCTAGCTCTCTTTCGAATCTTGTAAGTGTGAAGGTGCTCTGGGAATCTTGTCTTCCACGGAACCTTAACCCCGACACCTCGTGTCCGTCCAGGATACTCCTTGTTTCCCAGGGCACGTGTTAGTTCGTCGTTCTCCCTATCTGGTTGGAATGTTCCTTGGGAAGACTCGACGTCTGACTCTGGACCCTTTGCGACATTGCTTCGTCATCGCTATTTCTGAAGGATAAGCCCCCACCAGACGTGACACTTGCCCTCGCTAGCACGTAGTGCTTGACTCGGTCTCGTAGTCCGGCCAATTGACTTGTCCTAGTCGATCGTAGTAATTCTCGCTTCTGCCTCTCCCATTGAGGATTTTACAGCGTACCCACCCGTACCAAGTGCGTGTGGATGGATGTTCCTTCTTCCGATGTTTATGTGGTCCTCATTGGACTTCCTTGTCGCTTCACTTTGCTTCATCGACACGAAATCATCCCAATATGGTTCTAAGTTTGGGTAGTCCCCGATGGCCGATCGGTTTTCTTCACATAAGTAGTATTCACTGGCCTTGAAGTTCCTCCATGCCGCATCCATGGTCATCAACGCATCCCGACGACGCGGTGTTCATCTTCTTCGGGAATTGAAGGTTTGTTTGAGCTCCATCCATAGATCCGTTTGATGGTATCGGGCACTTTGTGCCAATCCAAAAGGTGATTGGCACTCTCTCCTTGCGATATACCGCGGGTTGTTACGTACTTTGCTACGAACTTTGGCGGTGCAATAGGGGCCCAGACTTCCGAGACCTCCGAGATGGTATACCGGCCTTACGGCTTCTTATTTCTTCCTCGCCACGAGGTCTTGCCACTGGTATGTCATCATCGGCGGCAACACCGGTAGTTGGGTGGAGGTTGAGGAACTGCTAGGGCTAGGGCTCGGGCTCGGGTGGATTGCTCCTCCATATCGACCTTAGATGTCGAACCGAAAGAGGTAAAGTATGGAACCATTAGAATTTGGCGGTCATTTGGGTTAAGTGCGGAAGTTTAACTCTGAAAACTAGAAATGAAGTTTGCATCATTCCATCGTTCATCCGTGTGCTAGAGTCTAGAATATATCTCCTAGTTTGTTTTCTTTTTCTTCCCCTGTAAAGAAATATTCCCAAATTTTTAGTTTTGCTTGCAAGATGGAAATGGGAGGAGATTGTTTGCCACGTGTGCGAGAGAAAATTAAGCGGGGACTTCTTTGCTACATCCTGTATATACAAAGCTGGTAACATGTTTTAAATCAACCAATTGTTTCCTGCATATCCATCTTATATGCATTTTGTGATGAACACAATGTGTACTACTATGTACGCCAGGACTATTGATCAGAGTATCAGAAAATTTGTAAGTGTGACCGCAACAATTGTGTGATGCTTTCCTTTTGTTCACAAAATGCAAGAAATATGCAAAGCTTAGTTGAGAGGTACGAGCAATGCGGAAGAAAAGCAAATGGCAAACAAAGCTCTACAAAACCAGTTCGCCTATGTACCTTGCAAAGCTTGAAAACATTGCAAGCTCGTCAAGGGATGTATCTAATCAAAACTCATCGTGGTTGCTAACATACTAACTCTCCAAATGAGCCATCAGATGAGGCTCAGAGTTCGATCACATTTAGATGGAATTGAGGAGAACATGAGTGCTTCAAATATTTTAAGCATTTATAGATTCCACTAATAGCTGTTCAACTTCATGTTTTAACGATCTTGCTTCAAATATTTGTAGAGCTCAACTAAGTTAGAATCTACTATATACTTGAAGTTAGATATGCTTTGGTTCGTTTCTTAGCTCACATGTCCTCTAATACTTAGGCTGATGCCAATGGAGACACATGTGATTGCTTTGATCTCTAATTAGTTAATGCAAGCTCAAATACCACTTTTTGTACTTCGCAATTTTGTAGAGATTTATGTTCCGTTTACAGAGTAAAGCAAATATGTGTATATATATTCTCATTGTCCTTCTCCTTCATGCCCTGCAGCTAACCTTTTTTGCCTACTGTTCCATTTTGTTGCTTCCAGGGATACTTTGAGTGACGCAATATTTAGCATTCGTTTGTTTCTACAAAAGCATCATATATCATTCCCTTTTTCCTGCAATATCTCACCTCTTCTGACCTACAGGTATGCTTATTATGGGTTCCCAGGTTATTAATGTGCATGATTAAGTAACTTAAAAAGGTGGCTCTGGGACTGATTATCTAATAGAACCATTTTTCCTATAGAAAACATCAATGATTATACTAGATATTATCCAAAAGTTTGGCTCTAGCTACAAGATCAACCTAAAAAAGCATATGTAGAACATGTAGAACAGGAGCTCACGCGGCGTCGGGGGCAGTGTCGGGTGGTGTCTGGGCGGCGTCGGGCGCGTCAGGTAGAAAGCGCGGGCATCGGCGGCGACGGCGCGGCGCTGGGCGGCGTCGTCGGGACGGCGTCGTCGGGAGGGCGGCGTCGTCGGGCGGCGTCGGGCGCAGGGCGGCGACCGTGGCGGCGCGGGCGCGGGGGTTTAGGAGTTTATGCGCGTCAGAAGCGGCAGGAGTTTAAAGGTTTAGGGCACTCAGAAGAAGTGTATCCATTTTACATATATATGGAGCATATTATCAGTGGCGGTTCTTTATACGAACCGCCACAGATAATTTTTATTAGTGGCGGTTCTTCACAAGAATCGCCATCGATATACTATCTGTGGCGGTTCGTATAAAGAACCGCCACAGATAATTTGTATTATTGGCGGTTATTTATACGAACCGCCACAGATAATCAGATCGATGGCGGTTCTTGTGAAGAACCGCCATCGATATAATTATCCTAATATATTAATCCATACATAATCCTAATATAGTAATATACCCTATATAATACTAATATATTAATAACCCTATATAATCCTAATAAAGTAATGACCTTACATAATCCTAATAAATATTATATACCCTATATAATCCTAATATAGTAATTACCATTTATAATCCTAATATAGTAATATACCCTATATAATCCTAATATATTAATGACCTTTTATAATCCTAATATATTAATGACCCTATAATCCTAATACAGTAATGACCATATATAATTCTAATATAGTACTATACCCTATGTAATCCAAATATATTAATGACCCACATTACCATTACTCCACACAAATGCATAACACCATATTTCC
Organism: Otatea glauca; assembly: GCA_036346275.1. NCBI lineage: Eukaryota > Viridiplantae > Streptophyta > Magnoliopsida > Poales > Poaceae > Otatea > Otatea glauca. The sequence continues at coordinate 22,596,879 of CM070725.1, read as the reverse complement.
ATTACTCCATACAAATGCATATTGTTTACATCACATTGCCATTACTCGTATATAGCTAATTATTTTCTTTCACAATTTGCCCTTCTTCATGATCGTCGCGATGATAGGTAGCTTCCTGAGTGGTTTCTTCCTCGAGCCTGATGTTGCCATCTACGAAAGGAGGCAACTCGTCAAACTGGTTGTACTCATCCTCATCCACGACATTTTCAACTCCGACGATCCTTCTTTTTCCCTGAAGAACTACATGGCGCTTCTTATTTGCCGGGTCGATTACATAGAAGACTTGTGCTACTTGCTTCGCAAGTACGAATGGTTCGTCTTTGTATCCGACATGTTCGATGTCCAAAGTAGTGAAGCCGTACTTGTCCACCTTGACACCCTTTGGGAGTTGTACCCAACGACACCGAAACATCGGGATCTTAAAAATACAATAGTCGAGCTCCCAAATCTCTTCTATGAACCCATAGAAGCTAGTCTTCTTACTGTCTGTGTTGTCATAGGCATCTATGCGGACACCACTATTTTGGTAAGTGCTTTTGCTATCCTGAGATCTCGTGTAAAAGGTATATCCATTTATGTCGTATCCTTGCCATGTCAAGATTGTACCTGATGGCCCTTTTGCCAACCACCTCAACATAACACTCGTTTCTTTCCCAGTCATATGCTCTTTGAACCAAGGATTGAACAAACGGTTATGCTCTTTTGTTACCCAAGCCTCTGATCGTCCACGATTTTCCTCTCGTAGCTTATCCTTGTGCATGTCCATATACGAGGACACCTCAACTAACTGTTGTAAGACTGTGAAATGAGCTTTTTCGAACAATCCATGATCGTAAGAATTTGTTGATTTCCTTCCAATCGTCCCTTTCCCAGCTAGCCTACCCTCATGGCGAGATCTGAGCACTCCTACCGGTTCCACCCCTCCATGTAATCCACGCAAAACTCGATAACCTCCTCGGTTGCATAACCTTCCACAATGCAGCCCTCCACGAGATCGATTGCGTATATACTTCTTCAGGATACCCATGTACCTTTCGAACGGGTACATCTGATGCAGGAATACGGGGCCACATACATTTATCTCATTCACAAGGTGAACAATGAGATGAACCATTATATCGAAAAATGATGGAGGGAAATACACCTCTAGTTGGCATAGTGTCTTCACCACATCATTCTGCAGTTCAGAAAGTCCGATGGGATCGATGACTTTCTGTGAAATCGTGTTGAAGAAGAAACACAACCTCATGATTGCCTCTCGGACCTTTTCGTGCAAAATACCTCTAATTGCAATAGGAAGCATTTGTGTCATCATCACATGACAATCATGAGACTTCATGCCGATTAACTTCAAATCTTTCATCGACACCGTTTCTTGATGCTTGCGGAGTAACCGGATGGAACTTTCACACCATGCAAGCATTTGCAGAGGTCATTCTCTCTTTCTTTGATGAGTGTAGCAAGTCGGGGAAGGTAAAGTCGGCCTTTCCGTTGTCTCGAGGATGTAGCTCGGATCTGATTTTCATATCTTCCGTGTCCCTTCGTGCCTTGATCCGTCCTTAGTTTTGCTAGGAATATTCAAAGAAAATACCAATCAAGTCATCATATACATTTTCTCTACATGCATGACGTCTATGCGATGTCGAACTTCTAAGTCCTTCCAATAGGGCAAGTTCCAAAATATCGATCTCTTCTTCCACGTGATCTTCTCGAGACGAGACCTCGATTTATTATTACTCTCTCCTTTCCATGTACAACATTAATATCCTTAACCATATCATATACCTCTTCCCACGAGGAGGCCTTGGAGCTATACCATCTTCTTTTGTCCCGTCGAATTGTTTCTTCATATTGCGGTAGGGGTGATTCTGTGAAGGAACTGCGGTGATGCATGTACAGTTTTCCTCGAGTTATTGAGCCACACACTTGCGGTTTCATCCATGCAATGGGGCATGCTTTGGCCCCTTTACAAGACGACCGGATAGGTTACCAAGGGCGGGAAATCATTGATGGTGCAAAACAACAATGCGCGTAGGGTGAAGTACTCGCTTGTACTCATCCCATACCTGTACACCTTCGCTCCACAAGATCACAAGATCTTCCACCAATGGTTGTAGGTATACATCAATATCATTGCCAGTTGTCTCGGCCCTTGGATAAGCAATGATATCATAATGTACTTTCGTTTCATACACAACCAAGGAGAAAGGTTGTAGATAGAGAGTCACGGGCCAAGTGCTATGAATACTACTCATGTTACCGAAAGGATCCATTCCATCCGTACTCAATCCAAACCTTATATTCCTCGGTTCATTCCAAGTCCTTCCTAAAGAGCCTATCGATGGTTCTCCACCGCGTAATCGCAGGTGTCTCACTTTCCATCCCTTTACGCTCTTCCGAGTGCCATCGCTCAATTGGGCATGCTTTTGTTTCCAAATAAACGCTTCAACCGAGGTATTACGGTAAATACCATACCACTTTAGCGGAGCTCCTTTCTTCACCACGGTGCCCTCATTGTCATGGCCTTTACGCTTGAATCGCGATGATTTGCACACGGACATACATGCATGTCTCAGTATACTCTTTGCGATAGAGTATACAATCGTTTGAACATGCATGTATTCTTTCTACTTCCAATCCCAATGGACATACAACCTTCTTAGCTAAATAAGTGGTTATCGGCAATACGTTTCCATCTGGAAGCATGTCCGCTAAGAGATGTAATAGCGCCGTGAAACTTTTATCGGACCAACCATTGCTTGCCTTCAATTTTAGAAGTGAAAGCACGGTGTGCAACTTTGTGTATTCCTCCTTGCAACCCGGGAACAAAGGTGTGTCCGAGTCGTCCAACAAACCCTTGAATTGATTAAACTCTCTCTGACTAGTGTAGTTCCCTTCTGCATCGCACAACATCTGAGCAAGATTATTATCGTCATCAATGTCCAACCTATCCTCATCAGATCCATAACTGATGTCAGTGCCATAATGCCTTCTCCATCATCCAATACGTTATCACATTCATGTATGTTTTCCTCTTCACCGTGACTTGTCCAACGTGTATAGCCAAGTACAAAACCCCTTCGAATCAAGTGCAAGTGGATGTGCTCTTTGTCTGAAAACATTTTCTCATTCTTGCAATCAATGCATGGACAATGTATGTACTCCGTCTTCTTGTGCAACTTGTTCTCCTCAGCGGCTCTTAGAAAAGCAGATACCCCGTCGATGTAATCTCGGCTGTAACGGTTCGCATTGTACATCCATCTCCGGTTCATCTAAAATTAATTAACATATAAAAATTGATTAAAATCTAATCTAATTACTTATCATCTAAATGAGCTAGATAATAAATTCATCATCTAAAAATGATGAGCATCCACCTACCAAATTAGCTAAAATTTCATGTATATTAATATCCAATAATCTTAATTAAATAAATTTAATATATGTCCACACTAATGGAACCGAATTAATAGTAATTAAAAAACTAATCAATACTTTTCTGTAAAGAAGCTAGATAATAAATTCATCATCTAAAAATGATGAGCACCCACCTACCAAATTAACTAAAATTTCATTTATATTAATACCCAATAATCTTAATTAAATAAATTTATTATATGCAAGATGTATATGTCCATACACTAATGGAACCAAATTAATAGTAATTAAAAAACTAATCTAATTACTTATCATCTAAAGGAGCTAGATAATAAATTCATATATATGCAAGATGTATATGTCCGTACACTAATGGAACCCAATTAATAGTAATTAAAAAACCAATCTAATTACTTATCATCTAAAGGAGCTAGATAATAAATTCATCATGTATCAAATTAACTTAAAATGCAATTAATATTAAATATATGCTTAATCATAATTCATCATCTATAAAAGGAACACAACATCATCTAATGAACCTAGCTAGGAAATAAATTCATCAACTACAAAATGGTAGCTAAATAAAGAGAGGAGAAAAAATAACTCACCAACGAACAACTAGAGGAAGTACAAGCACAAGAATTGGAGAAAACGAAACCTGAAATTTAGAAGTTTTGGTTTGCTCTCGGGAGGAAGAAGACCGGTCTTGCATCGACCACCTATTTATAGGCAATATTATCGATGGCGGTTTTTAACTAGAACCGCCATCGATAATATTATCTGTGGCGGTTCTATCCTCGAATCCATCGATAATAATTATCGATGGCGGTTCGAGGATAGAACCGCCACGGATAATCAATAGAATCGATGGCGGTTGGAGGATAGCACCGCCATCGATAACCTAGTTATCGATGGCGGTTCTAGCCTCCAACCGCCATCGATAATGTATTGTTATCGATGGCGGTTCTATCCTCGAACCGCCACTGATAATTCATTATCAGTGGTGGTTCGAGGATAGAACCGCCACTGATATTTTTCCCGCCATTTTTAAAATAGAACCGCCACTGATAATTATCTTTGTGGCGGTTCGAAAAAACCCGCCACAAATAGATCGTCACCTACTGCAGGTTTTGGCGTAGTGCCTCCTTTGGCCGGCGCCCCTCTCCTGGCTGCCGCACCCCTCTTGGGCGCCCCCCTGGTGTGGGTACCCCTTTATATTGGGTTCTCACCCCTGTTCTTCATTTTTTAGGTTTTGTTGTGTTTTGGTAGACCCCGTGTGCGTCCCTCCTCGTGTTTGCACGTGTCGACTAGACCGCTCGAGCCGAGAAACAGATACTCAACTTGTTTTCTTTGTTTGATTTCAATACTACCTTTTTGGTTTGCTTCATACTTTGTTCTTGCGGGTTCTCGATTTCTTGTAGGAACTACTGATCATTGGATCTTGTATCTGTGTGGATTTGGCATTGCGATTGTGAAGCTCCCAACCTGTTTGGTAGGAAGCCCTAAATTCGGTGCCATCAACACTTCCAAATCGACGTATCTTTATCTCACCGAAAGATCGGGATCGCAGGCCCCATCAAGTTGGTATCAGAGCTCAAGGTTGCTCGGTGAGATTTTCCATCATATTTCGTTTTCTACCTAGAGTCCAGAAAATTTGCCCCACAAAAAAAAGATTTGTCCCTTTGTCCAAGCTAATTTGTGCCATAACTTTTACTACTTGTTCTTGGTTTGTTGAATCGTTGGTTGCATAATCGTGTCGTTGCTGGTTTTAGAGTCTACTCCCTTTAGAGTTTCGAGTTCGAGTCACGTTTTGGTCACAATTGCATTCGAATTGGAGTCAATTTCTGCTAGTTGATCAGATCAGGACTCTCGGTGGTTGCTGGAGATCAGATTAGGTTGGTCTCTAGTTATCTTGATCCGTTCCCTAATCCGTGTGATTCTCTGTGTCTACCAAAGAAGATATCAGTTTCCAAATATAAAAGAATAGGCTGATGCAGATACAAGAGCCGCACCAAATCAAGGAGATTTAACAAAAAAGGCAAGTGCAGATAGAAAAAAAAGCCGCACCAAATCAGAGAAGAAAAGGCAAGTGCATCCTACAAAAGCCGCACAGATTCAATTGCAAAACCAAAGTTCAGAAAAAAAATCCGAGAAGAGATCTCTTTCCCTAGTTGGGTTCGGTTGGCAGGAGATAAGGAAGGTATCTGTTTCGGTTTAAGAAAAGATCAGAGGGAAGGAGAGTGTAGCTTTTTTTTGCTTAGGTCTGGCTTTGAAAGGAAGGTATAGGCCGCCCCTATCTGGTTTTGCATTCAACTTTCCTTTTGAAGTGGATTCGGATCCTCCGACACCTCGCATTTAAAACTGCCATAACTTTTGCATACGGCCTCCGATTGGGCTGTTCGAGTACTCAAAACGACCGGAACGAAAAGCTACATCCAAAAATTGACAAGACCAACTCTAATTAGGTACCCGAGGCCCCGAAAAATTCGTTTGACCCCAAAAAAACATCGTTTAGGGCCTCAAAACGCCCCCAGAAGTTCAAAGAAATTCGACTGTCTCTGTTTCAGTTGGAATTTTTGCTGTTGGTGATTAGGCTTGCGTCTCTAGTATGGTCTAGCCTAGGACCAGCACTGTACTGATTTTGAACGACTTTTCAGCTTGCTTTGGTTCAGTGGTACTAGTTCCTCCTTTGCTACATATTATTGCCTGTCCAAGCTCCACCATCTTCTAACCACACAGGTTCCAGAATTTGCAATCGCTTGCCACATCGAGGACTTGTAAGAACTTGGTAGAAGCATGAGCGTGTGTGAGGCTTACCACTTCATACGACCTAGTAGTTTATAGGAGCTTTCATATCTGTGTGAAGTTTCTTTGTTTCTACTAACTATGGCAGGTAGTCCAAGCAATCGTGGGAGTAACGTCGGCAGTGGGAGTGAACATGAGGACCGCCTCACACCAAAGGAATGACATTGGGTCATTCATTTCGAGAGGATGCACAATCAGCATGAGATGCGAACTCGTGACACTCTTGATGCGATTCAGGCGCAATTGGCACCCCTCACTGAGCTTCAAGCACAGCTAGCACAACTTCTTCAAGGTGCTGCCCCCAACAATGGTGCCACTGGTCATGCTTTGGGCCAACGCGGCGCTCCACCGGTTGTCCCTGTTACTTTAAACGGGGTGGATCAAGAGGAGAACAACTACACCGCCGATACCGAGGACGACTACAGGGTAAATGTGAACAACAACCGACCTCATCATCGACTCCGCAATAACAGGCAAGGTATGGCTAGAAATCCACATGATCAAAGGGAAGAACGTGATGACTCTATGGCAAAAATGAAATTTACTATGCTTCCTTTTGATGGTACTTATAATCCTGATGTTTATCTAGATTGGGAGTTGGCGGTAGATAAAAAATTTTCTTGCTATGACTTCTTTGAGCGTAGAAGGGTTCACGCTGACACTAGTGAATTTACTGGTTTTGCATCTATTTGGTGGAAAGAACTTTGTAGAGCCAACCGTGATGTACCTACAACTTGGGATGGGTTGAAGCGTGTCATGAGGGCTAGATTTGTTCCTACATACTATGCTCGTGATTTATTGAATAAAATGCAGTGCTTAAATCAAGGTGATAAAACGGTTGAGGAATATTATCAGGAATTGCAAATTGGCATGTTGCACTGTGGGTTAGAAGAGAGTGAAGATGCAAAAATGGCTAGGTTCTTGGGTGGGCTTAACCGAGAGATACAGGATATACTTGACTATAAATAATACAATTCTACTATAAATAATACAATTCTATCACTCGTTTGTACCATGTTGATTTGAAAGCAGAAAGGGAAGTGCAGGGTCGACGATCGACAACGCGAGGTAATATTGGAGGCTCTTCCACGTCCAAGTCGGTCCAGATCCATACCATGGCAACATCTTCCATACCTGGATGTGTACCTACACCCGCTGTTCCAACTACTTCGACGTCATCACGCATTCCGGAGGCAAACAAGTCAGTCACACTTCAAGCACCCACCAAGAGTGCTTCCTCAGTTGCCTCTACCGGTCGAACGAGGGAAACACAATGCTTTCGATGCAAAGGAATGGGGCACGTGATGCGAGACTGTCCTAATCAACGTGCTCTAATAATCAGAGAAAATGGTGAGTACACTAGTGATAGTGACATTGATGAAACTGAATATGCTCTTGTTGCCACTAACACTGCAGAGCCAGCAGAAGAGATTATCACTTCTGCAGCATCCGAGAAATATCTGGCTCTTGTTGTCGCACGTGTACTTAGCGCGCAGCCTGCACGCGATGAACAAAATCAACGCCATAATATCTTTCAGACAAGGTGTGTGGTGAATGAGAGCGCTGTGATGTCGTTGTTGATGGAGGTAGCTGCAACAATTTTGCGAGTGTAGACATGGTCGAGAAGCTTGGCCTGACCATAAATCCACTTCCTCAACAGTATGAAATTGAATGGCTCAATTCCACTGGTAAGGTTCAGGTAACCAAAACCGTTCGAGTACCTATCTCGGTTGGTTCTTATCATGATAATGTTGTTTGTGATGTTGTACCCATGGATGCTTGCTCTCTTTTATTGGGTAAACCGTGGATCTATGATATGGATGCTACACATCATGGTAGGACCCATGAGTATACTTTCTTGTATAAGGAAAAGAAAATTATTTTGAAACCCATGAGCCCTATAGAACTAAGAAACATTGATGTTAAAAGAGCTCAAAGAGAAAAAGAAGAGAGTGGAATTAAAAGTGTAGCTAGTAAATCAACCCATTCAACTACACCAGTTGCTCAAAAACCTGATCTTAAGTTGAAGAGTAAAGTATTGTTGGCTGCAAAAGTTCTCTGACAAGATAACATGGATAGTATAGAACCATTGCCATTCTCTGTTGCTTTGTCTTGTGTTATTACTAATACTTTGAAGGATAATGAGATAGAGTCAAGGACGACTCCAATTCAAGAAGGGGAGGATGATGAGGACATCCCAACCAAGGATACAACCGCTGCCCCTTCTTCCTCTACGACCGCTACTTCGTCTACGATGTCTGGAGGGCTTAATCCGAAAGCAAGTCCTTTCCATCCACCTTTGCTGGACCAGCACGTCAAGAACATCCACCGAGGACAGCACACGCGCCAAGGAAGGCCCAAGATAAAGCCCAATTCGTCGCCGAGTCCGGTTCGGCCATCCAGGAGCAGCAGTACTTCAAACGGACGCCACGGCCACATCCGAACTCCGTTTTCGACGTTCGACAACTCGTTTGAAAGTTATCGAGATAACCTTTCCAATAGATCTAATCCCGAGGCCAAATTCCTCTTGGAGTGAAGGAAAATCACAGAAAAATCTGATGGGACAGAAATTTCAGGTGCTGCGCCACCTTTCTTTTGGGCCCAAGGCCCATGTACTCTTAGGGTTCCACCCCTTCTTTGGCCGGCGCCCCTCTTGGGCGCCCCCCTGGTGTGGGTACCCCTTTATATTGGGTTCTCACCCCTGTTCTTCATTTTTTAGGTTTTGTTGTGTTTTGGTAGACCCCGTGTGCGTCCCTCCTCGTGTTTGCGCGTGTCGACTAGATCGCCCGAGCCGAGAAACAGAACCTCAACTTGTTTTCTTTGTTTGATTTCAATACTACCTTTTTGGTTTGTTTCATACTTTGTTTTTGCGGGTTCTCGATTTCTTGTAGGAACTACTGATCATTGGATCTTGTATCTGTGTGGATTTGGCATTGCGATTGTGAAGCTCCCAACCTGTTTGGTTGGAAGCCCTAAATTCGGTGCCATCAACACCTCCAAATCGATGTATCTTTATCTCATCGAAAGATCGGGATCGCAGCCCCCATCAATATGACAAAGAATCCGATCGAAAAGGTGAAACTCGCAAAGTGCAATAGTATGACCAATATAGGTCGAGAGTAGTTTTTGGAAAAGTTTTAAAATCAAATAACTTTTGATTGGTTGGTCTTTTGAAAATCTTTTGAACATGAAAATTGTAGAGAATGACCAACTCTAGGTTTTTCGTTTCAAAATTATTTTCAAAATCTTTTTACTTTTAATTCTATGAAAATTATAAGTTTAATGCCAAAACAAGATACTAGTAACTAGCTTTCAGACTTGAAACTCATATTCTTTATAAAATAGATTTTTGTGAAACCAAAACTTTTGGAAAACATTTCAAAAGCATTTTTATACCTTTTTCAACTAGTTTTTCAAAAGATTACTTATAGTTATACAAATTTTTGAATTTTGGCTAAATGGTTTGATTTTAAAAATATATATTAGCACTTATATAAATATGGGCACACATAGGGATGCGATATACATGATTATGACTTAACACTCCTCCTTAATCAATGAAAGGAATACCATCAACACATGATAAAGAGTTCTCTGATGATTAAAAGACAAGCGAACAAAATTTAAATTCACATTTAAATTTTCATGAGTATATATATCAACTACACAAGTTCCATATACTCAATTGATGGGTTTCAAAGCATTGATCCAATTGATGTGGAATTATGGAAAGGAATCAATACATTTTAGACCATCAAACATATAATAAACTCCACATAGAGATGTGCATATATATAATTGGATTGGAAACAATATGCATATATTCATTTTTGATTGCATTGGAATTTATCCTATATTACCATGAGTATACTACAACTATGCAAGTTAATTTATATACTCAAGGAATTGTTTCAAAGTAAAGATCCTTAAATTATGTGGCAATATTAAATGGATCAATACTATTGAAACATCAAGTTAAAGCATGAACTCTCTCTAAATGTGTGCATTCATGTATATATGGAATTTAAAACAAAATGCACAACTTGAGGTTGAAACAATGGTAGAGTTTATTTTTTATCCGAAAAAAAGGAATGTATCTAGAAATATTAAAGTTGTATTGGATACATATCGTTTGGTTTTCCATTTTCCATCCAAATGAGACTAATAAGAATAAAACTCAATAAAATCGTTAGTTTCACAATGAATAGTTTTGTCATTAATTAGTCGTTAAGCATTAATCACCAAAACCAAAAGGAGCTTGAACTTACACTCGTTGTCTTCTTGGGGTTTCAGTGAGTTCCGCCGTCGTCGAGCTCGCTAGTGAAGGTCTTCGATCGTGGGGCGACGTGGATAAGATCCGGTGTTGACGCGTAGCATCTATATGGAAGATTGGTCAGCGCACACGTCAATGCCAAGTCATCATATTGGTGGCATGTCAGTCGACATGTTAGCTTCCATGTCGGACTGTGGGACCATGGTGTCAGTCACTATGGCCGTGGACCAAGTTTGTGGGGGTCTCGGTTCGCCGTGGACTCAGTGCACCAAGCGTATGGCCCACGTGTCAGCTTATTGGATTTTTTGGTTTATTTTAATTCGGTGTTGACATCAGCTGACGTCATTAATAGGATTTTCAATAGAAAAAATAATTCGGGAAAATATGGGTTTATTGTTTTTCTGGATTTTTCTTTTATTTGAATCTTTCGAAAACCTGTTCTTCTTTATATGAACTTCGATTGAGGCGATTCAAGTTTCTAAAAATTTGTAAAATTGAGATCTATTTAATAGTGAATTTTATTTGATTTTTGGAGTTTGTTTGCTCTCTAGTCTTGTATTTATTTTATATTCTCTCTCGATTTGTGTAGACATTGAAGTGCCCGGATCGCTCGAGGGTGAATTGTTGATTCAAGAGCAAGCTCGAGATCAAGATCAAGACCTTTTCCAAGGCAAGTAATACTTTGATCATGTTGAACCCAGTTTTGCAAATGCTATATTGTTTGAAATTAAATCATGATATTTTATGCTTATAACTGTTTTCAATTAGATTAGGATCTAGTTATTCTACCAAATTGGATTATACCTACCTTGTCATTTGTATGCCATGATTATTTGTCACTCTATTATGGTTCATTATTAGTTGGTTGCTAATAGGTGCCAACGTGGGTTGGTTAGATCGTGAATAGTGTGCTTAGTCATGCAACGGGTTATTGATATCATTTTGAAAGTTCAAAACAATAAGGACTTGTTGATGGCATATGGAATATGTTTATGAAAAGGTGTGTCATATGCTGTCACACAATGATGTTGAGTTGTTGATGGCATGTGTTGCATGATAATCAACTGGGGTGGTAAATGATTTAGACTGGGGCAAGTGGAAAGGGGCTATATGCCATGGTGGGCTTGTGTGGCATTGGGTTGATATGTTAACATGTTGATATATAAGTGAATGTGAGGTTGTTTCTATGAGTGATTGGAAGTCTTGCCTCGGTCAATTAAAGACTTAACCATACAAGCTATTGAAATAGGCTAATCATGCAACCACATGTCTAGAATGGGGCATAACTAACTAAGTAAGTTTTTGAGTCTTAATATTTGATGTCTCGGGAGGATAACCGAACTGAGTGTGCGGTTATGGGGCATTTGTGTGTGCTGTGCATTGGCCTCGTATCAACGGTATGTCCCTCCTATTCTTCTACTCTGAGTAAGGGAAGGAATAGCGAGTTCAGACTTATCGGGAGGGTCAGGATTATGATGGAATCTCTGAAAGGTTTATCGTAATCACTTGGCCGGACACCAAAGGAAGTGTGATAATATCTTGGCATTGAAAGATGATCATGTCATGTGGGTAAAGTGTATAACCTCTGTAGAGTGTAAATCTATTTGAATAGCCATGTCCCCGGTTATAGACAATGCTTGGGAATTTCAGTCAAATGATAGATTTTATAAAATGAAACTTGGGAAGGGAGGCTGTGCGCTATTGGAAAGTTTGGAATTGATTTAGGGCTTTGTGACAGTTTATTCTTGAGAAATGTTTGAAAGTTACTATTTATTATATTTGTTTTACTATCATTTCAATCTATTTGTTGTATTCTTTTTAAATGTACTTTATTACAAAATAACCATATCAGCCATTCATATGAAATAAGCTTAGCATATAATTACACTAGAATTGTGTTCTAGCACACATCACATAGAGCAACATGCTCAGCAACTTCGTGCTTCCTATTAGGCCACCAAAACCTTTCCTTAAAATCTTGATACATCTTGGCACTTCCTGGATGAATCGAATACTTTAAATCATGGGTTTCCTCAAGAATCAACTGCTTAAGCCCCTTCTTGTGCGGTACCACATATTTGACCTTTAAACCACATAGTACCCTGATCAACCAAAATAAAATCTTTGGCTAAGCATTTATACTTCTTAGACTTGATTCTATTGACCATTTTATCATCCTTCTGACCATCTCTGATGTGATCTTCTAGAGTTGGCTTCACTTCCAAAGCAGCTAAAAATCCTTGTGGAACAACTTCCAGTTTCAACTAATGAAATTCCTTACATAATTCATTTTGGTCATTTAACACTAGCATATTAGCACTGTGTCTCTTACGACTCAAGGCATCGGCTACCACATTAGCCTTACCAGGATGATAGTGGATTCCAACGTTATAATCTTTTATCAACTCCAACCATCTCCTTTGTCTCATATTGAGATCTGACTGTGTAAATATATACTTTAGACTCTTGTGGTCTATATATATATATCTCACATCTATTTCCAATAAGATAATGACGTCATAACTTCAAAGCATGCACTACAGCAGCCAATTCCAAATCATACGTTGGATAATTCTCTTCAAGTGGCCTCAATTGCCTCGATGCATATGAAACAACCTTGCCATTCTACATCAATACGCATCCAAGACCTTGTCTGGAAGCATCATAATATATATCAAAACTGTTTTGAACATCTGTAGGATCAAGGACAACCGACTAGAGGGGAGGTGAATAGGAGGTTTCTAAATTTTACAACACAATTTAGAAATTACAAATGACACTACGAAATTAAGATACAAATATGAAGAACACACTAAAGTCTCTAGCAATTGCTTAAGATGCTATGTCAATACAAGTGAAGCAAATATACTTGTGAGCACAAAGACTATGAAGAGTATGGTATTAATGAAATGGATTCTCAACAATCAAGAATACCAAACACAAATAAATAGGAGACAAGGAATTTAACCCGTGGTCTTGGAGACTTGCCGGTCTCCCCTACTCCACGTTGAGGTGACTTGAAATACGTCAAGCCGGCTCCACTCGCTTGAGCCTTCCTCGATCACTAAGGTAGTTCTTCCCCGCTCCGGGTAGGCGAACTCCGGCCTTCACAACTTGCCGGGGCTTCCCACAACCACCGTTGAGAAGCTCACCCCGCACGATCGCCACCAAGCCGTCTAGGAGGCGGCAACCTCCAATAGTAATAAACCTTGACGCTAGCTTGAGGTCGAATGTCGGTGTCTAAAGGCTCAAACACTAAATGCAACACTCAATCTTGCTTCTCACACTCACAAATGGAAATTGAATGCACACAAGAGTGGAGAACACTTGCTAGAGCTCAAATATCATCAATGAGGACCAAGAGTTGCTCTAGAATGCAGGTGGGGAGGTATTTATAGCCTCCACCAAACTTTCTAGCCGTTGGAGCTCGAAATTTGCAAAAATCTGTTTTTCCGGTGCTACCGCCCATGTAGGACCGGTAGCACCGGGCTCCACTTCAACGGCTAGAACAGTGCATTTAATGCACTTGCCAGAGACCGTTACAGGGGGTCCGGTGCTACCGCCCAACTAGGGCCGCTAGCACCGGGCTCCACTTCATTTTCTTTCTTCAAAAAGAGACCTCTCTAGAATTATAGCACCGGGCTTAGGACCGGTGCTACTGTAGGTCCGGTAGCACCGGGATACTGTGGGCAGTAGCACCGGGCTACCAAATGCCCAGAAAGGTGCTTCTCTAGAATTTTCACACCGAGTTGGTGTCCGGTGCTACCGATGGTCCCATCATGGGCCGTAGCACCGGGCTACCAAAACACCCAAGACACACCCCTCTGTGATTTTCACGCCGGGCTGCCATGGGCGGTAGCACCGGGCTACCAAACGCCCAAAAAGCCCTTCTCTGGAATTTTCACACCGCCCTATTGAGCCGGTGCTACCACACACCCGGTAGCACCGCGCTGCCATTGGCGGTAGCACCGGGTTTCCATGGATTTGATTTGTTTCAAAGGATTTTCAAGATTGGAACTTATTTATCATTAAGCAACCATTTGAATATGCATTTTGAGCCTTTAAACCCTAAACGACATCAAGATAAGCGTCAAGATCCCTCTTAATAGTACGGCCCTAAATCTATTAAACCGATCTTTCTTCCAAACTCCAAGATCGTCAAAAGACTAGAAAAAAGCCTTATTAATTTACCTTTTCACGATCTTGGCATATTGCTGATTGGTTTGAACCTTCCTTGATATTTCCATGGTCATCATACTTGGAATTAACCTACTTTCAATATTCTCAAGAAAAGTATTAGATCATATAACAAAGTTGTCATTAATTATCAAAACCAAAACATACTGGGTGCCTAGATGCTTTCAATCTCCCCCTTTTTGGTAATTGATGACAACCCAAAGTGATAATTTGAAATTGTTTTTAAGTGAACAAGAGAAAAGAATGTTTTGCTTCAAGAGATTCAATATCCATAAGTTTCTTGCCTTTTGGAACACAAGGAATATTCAATCATGATATTTTAGAGCAAACACTCCCCCTAGAAAAGTGCATATTTAATGGAAAGTGGATAGTTGTACATTTGAGAGAATTTGCAAAAATTTTGACAGTGTTTCGTTTAAGAATAGAATTCGTGGATGAACAAGCAAAGATACTTGAAACAAAATCATGATATGAATATTGTTTGCAAGAGCATAAGAATGTAACAATCATAAGTATTTACAAAAGTTTAACCATGTTAATCAAGTGTCATCCAAACAACCAAGTTAATCAAGTATCATCCAAACAAAATACATCATAAACAACCTCCAAGCACAAACACATCATCACATAGTTAGTTTCGTTTCGTCGCCCCATATTCACTTTACTAACTTCTCCCCCTTTGGCATCAAATACCAAAAGTAAAGAAGATTGCCGAAGAGCTCAAGGGGCTGGAGGAGGAGGCGGAGTAGATGGAGGAGCACGAGATCCTGAGCGCTGATAGACGACTGGCAGAGATGAACAAAACTCGGAGATAGAAGTATCAACTGAGTCCAGTCGTCCTCGAACCTCCTCAACCATCTGTCGGGTCTGAGCTTGAGCCTCATCCATCCTAGCAAAACCACTCATCATATCAGATCTCATACTGGCCAGGCTGCTCATGAGGTCATTCCTCAAACTGTCAAAGAGCTGATCATGCTGAGCTGGAGGAACCTCTGTCGCTTCTGGAATTTCCTGAGTCTGAGGCTGCTGAGATGAGGATTGACCTCGTTGACTGATAGATTGAGGGGCAGCCTCACGGGGACGATATGGCTTATGAACACCCCCACACCCCCCTCGAAATCCAGATACTCTCTTGATAATCATCATAATGTAGGGAGCAAGATAGATCCTCTTACCTTTATCATAAGCAGAGGATGTCATTTCCCTAATCATGAAGTCCACCACATCAAATTTATGCTTGTTCATGATTTTGCTCATAATATTCCAGGCATACCCTCTGATTTCATCATAATTCCCGCTCTTGGGATGGATGGTAACTCTAACAATTCTATTTATAAGACTGGCAGATGGAAGAAGATGCGCCATTTTACCTGGATGCTTGACTGAAGCTGAAGGATCGTAGAAGTCAAACTTCCTGGCGAGAGGAATGACTCTATCACTATGAACACTAGGATACCCACTGTGATGAATTCCCCAAGCTTCCTCAATTTCATTCTTGGTGACTGTGTGCACTGCGGCATCTGTCATCCAAGTAATGCTCTCATATGATTCAGAGACATGCAAGGTGGCATAGAACTGTCTGATCAATTCTTCATTATAGTCACACTTCTTGCTTACAAAGTCAGACAACCCTGCACCGTGGAACAGCTCGGGCACCCCCACAAACAATGGAATTTTCCTAATATGCTCCCAGTTGATCCACTTATGGTCAGCAAAGTCCTTTTCTTTGTAAATTTCATAGAACACTTTTTGCTGAAACAAATTTCTGAATCTATCCTCAGTGGCATGCCTAGGCAGCAAGTATTGATTCGCAGTTCTCAAAGAGAAGTATGTGTCACCTTTGATTGTTCTTAGATTAGCCGAAGGATCAAAATCATCAAGATTTTCTTCTTCGGTCTCTTCTCCACTCTGAGATTTATCAATATCCACAGAGTCACTTGCTTCTTCAGTTTCTGACACAAGTTGTTTTCCCTTGGATTTCTTGGAGCTGCCACCACTATCTTGCTTATTCTTCTTCCGGACTTCACGACGTCTTGAAGCTATCGGAATGTCATCTTGACTGTCAGAATCTTGAGAAAGAGGAGGTCAACCTCTGTTTGCAGCCACTTTTATGTAAGAGCCGGAGCCACGAGTCTTAGGCATGATTACTGGATACAAAAGAGAGTTTCAAGGAGTAAGATCAGGGGATATGCCCTAGAAACTTAGAATCTTGTAAGAAAAATAGCCAATTGTGAGCAACTTGACTGCAAATCCGGTGCTACCACCCATGCAAATCCGGTAACACCGAACCTGGGGCGGTGCTACCACACAGGGACCGGTAGCACCGGTCAGATGCAGGTTTGAACATAATTTGTCTAAAATCATGATTTTGAACGGTTTGATTCAAGAAATGTTGATTAACAGCATGTATATCCTTCATCAAATTCATTTCAACCATAAATTTCAATAAATTTCCACACATTTTGCTATTTTCTGACAAAAACCGTAAAAAGGTATGAAGATGATGCTAGGGCATGAGAAATCGATAGATTTTGAACAAAAGAAGATACCTTTGAGAGAGGATCGAGTGAATATCAAAAGGATTGAGAGAAATCTTGATTTCTCCGGATGAATTTGAAGTAATTTTAGAGGGGAATTGAGTTGGAAAGGGAAGAGAGAGAGAAAGTTCTTGTGCGATGTGAAGGAGATGAAAAGAACGGTTGCACCGCACTGGGTTTAACCCCCAAAACCCGATAAATCCGGTGCTACCGCGGTTTTACCGGTAGTACCGGTCTCCGGTGCTACCGCTCTTGTATGAGCGGTGCTACCGGGAAAACAGCCAAAGCAGAGATAAACACCCAGAGAATTCAACATAACTAATAAAATTTTAATATTTTTATATAAGACATACAATTGCATCCAAAACTTATATAAATTTTCAAGATTTATGGCTTAATTATGATTCAACCTCATTTTTTTTAAACATATAACACTATTTGAGATTCAAGACATATGAATCACATAAAGAGATCCCCCTCAACAAGTGCTATATTTAAAGAATTTTGAAGAGCACTAAATAAAATCCAGAAGAATGACCAAATAAACATTTAAGCAAGTTCCAAAGACTCAAATCACATTTGAGATATCTATGACATTTAATTCATTCCTCAATTTACAGAACCGGGCTTCATCTAAAGGCTTGGTTAAGATATCCGCTAATTGATCTTCGGTTCTAATGTGATTAATCACTATATCTCCTTTGCTAACATGATCTCTCAAGAAATGATGACGGATTTCTATATGTTTGGTTCTTGAGTGTTGGACCGGGTTGTTGGCTATTTTAACGGCACTTTCATTATCACATAATATGTAGGGACCCGAATCCACTGATTCGAACCCACTGTGTTTACTGCACTATTCCCAGGATCAACGCTAGTGCACACAGCTTAACATTGGTACATATCACATCATACACAACGATAATAGAATAATAGTTCATTTATTGATATAGCTAAATGTATGATCTTATGACCAACTTACATTATTAAGCCACGCAGGGCAAGACGGAGAATATAAGCTAATAATTAGCAAATGGAAAGTAGAAACGTAGATAGCTCATCAGTTCACCACAGGCAACCGACAAGGCTCGGACCCTAATGACTCGTGTCTTCATGGACTTCATCTTCCAACACAGGTGTAGATTCTTCAACTGTTGATTATTGTTGTTTGGCAAGGGTGAGTACTTAAAGCACTCAACAAGTTGTGCATGTAATGCGATTCTATTTATCTATATGTAAGGCTTATTCCAAAGGATAGGCTATCATGGCTATTTTGCAATAAGCAGCATTTATGAACAAATACAGTGAATAGATTGTAAAGAATGTAAAACAAATAGCAATAATAAATAAATTCAGTATTTCTCAAGTAAACCAAGTTTCCAATCCTAAATCAAGTTCCAATCTTCCATATGGCCATCCCGCCATCCCAACCAAGTTGTCCAATTTATTAATCTAACCCTTAATCTGTAATTCCGAGCATTGCTCAATACCATGAAAGCACGGCTATCCGAATAGTTTCACACTGCAGAGGTTATGCACTTTACCCACGTGATACAACCAAACACCACAAAGGCGAAAGATTATAACAAAGCCTTTACAATGCTCTATCTTAATCCGATACTACCCGCTAAGGTTTCAACATGGCGGTCAGTAACCACGCCCGTGGCCCCCTCTTGCGCCATGTGAATTACACCGACAGGGAACTCACACCGACCACGATAGTATCAACATTAAGACTTTGCAAATTACTCACTAGGTGGCCCATACCGACATGTGGTTGCATGATTGACTCAGTCAAAGGCTTGCAAGGTTAAGTCCTTAGTGTGATCAAGGCAAGACTTCCACATACCATCGCCCATTGGGCCCACCTTGGCCTCCTCGCCTTGCCACTTGCCCCAATCTAAGTGATTATCACCCAGTTGATTACCAAGCACCACGTGCCATCAACAATTCAACATCGTTGCGTGACATGACTCGCCACAACAACTCAATCTCCTCGTGTGATCCC
This sequence comes from Otatea glauca, assembly GCA_036346275.1. Taxonomy (NCBI): domain Eukaryota; kingdom Viridiplantae; phylum Streptophyta; class Magnoliopsida; order Poales; family Poaceae; genus Otatea; species Otatea glauca. Next base: position 22,577,678 of record CM070725.1, on the reverse strand, counting down.
ACATGACACACAAGTTCATAATATTGTTCCATATTCCATTAATCAAGATTAATTATCAATGATTCTGACCCATGTGATGACGTGGCATGGCTAAGCAACTAATACGAACTAAACCTCCAATGTTGATTATAATTATTAACCAACTATATTAAACCAATCTAAGGTGACAATGGATCATGGCATACAATGACAAGGTAGGGTATAGATCAATCTGGTATTTTAGCTAAGCCCAAACTAATTTGAAACAGTTGTATATTTGAAATATATGCAATAGCGTAAATCAAACATAGCAATTTTATAAACATGGGTTCAACATGATCAAAGCACAACTTGCCTTGGAATAGGTCCTGATCTGGATCTGAAGTTTGCTCTTGAGTTGCTTGATCTTCCTCCGAAGCGTCGCACAATTCAACGTCTACGCGTACCGAAAAAAAAAAGCAAATAAATACCAAAACAGAGAGCAATTGAACTCCAAAAATCAAATAAAATTCACCATTAAATAGATCTCAATTTTACAAATTTTTAGAAACTGGAATCACTCAAATCCGAGTTAAATTGCAAAAGATATAGCCTTTTGAAGTTTGAAATAAATACTGAAATCAGAAAATCAGAAATTCGAAATTAACAGATTTATTTTTATTCTGAAAAAGCGATTTATGACGTCAGCGTGACCTCATGATGACGTCATCTTCACCGAATTTCCAATCGGATTATTTTTCCAATTGAAAATATGATTATGACGCAAGCATGACGTCAGCACTGGACTGAGCCAATCGGAAGCTGACGCGTGTCCTCGGTCCATGGACCCGGTCCACGAATTCGCGCTGGCTTACGGTAGACTCGGCTCACGGCGCCTCGGCACCAGCGCCGACACGCGGCGGCGCCCGATTTGCCCACCTGCGCGGCGGAATCCCACCGCACAGATCACATCTAACGGCCACCGATCTCACCCCACGTGGCAGGACGACAACCGCGGGATTTAGATCTAACGGCCAAGACGCACCGGCGTTCACGCTTACGCGAGACGTGGCACAATCTCGCCCCTTCACGAGATCCGACGGTTCGAAGCTTCCACACGACAATGGCGGTGCGGCGCGCAACTTCACCGGACTTGGGGACGATGACTCGACGACGGCGTTCGGCGACAAAACGCCGCCATCGCTTCACGGTCCGACGCGTTGTGGTACGGGGATCTCCGATCTCGAACCGGCATGGCTCGAAACGGCGAAACGGCGGCGGAAAACAGACGAAGACCGCGGCGGGGCTTCGGCGACTCCGGCGAGCTCGCACGAGCAGGCGAAGGCGTCTCGACGTGCGGAACCGCGCGATGGTCGCGGCGCGGTGAGGATTCCAACGCCGTGGCGCGCTTAAATAGCCTGACGGGAGGCGGTCGGCCGGACTTCGAGAACGACATCGTGGCGACGGCGGACTCCGGCGGCGACTCGGAGAGGTGACGCGGACGCATCCGGCGCGTACACGCGGCGCTGATCCGACGGCTCAGAGCGCTCGGCCACGCTTGGCGCAATCTCGGCCGTTGGATCTCGATCCAACGGATCAACGGATTAGGTTTAGGTTTCGGTTTCCAAAAGGGCTGCATGGGTGACTTGGGGCCGACGGTTCATGGGCCGCCCAAGATCATTCATCGCTTTTAAAAGAGTTTTTCAAATAAAATAATTCCAGAAATTCATTTAATTTGCTTTAGGCAATAAAATAATCAGGAAAAATCCAAGAAAAATCTCAAAATTACTTTGAGACATTCTGGACTCAAATAAAATATTTTTGCCAAAACTTTATTTTAACTTTGCATAGATTTAAATACTTTTGGATAAAAAGCAATAAACTTGACATAAGATTTAATTCAAATAAATCCAGAAAAATCCAAATAAATTCCAGAAAATCACAAATGCACATTTAAGCAAATAAAACTTAATTAAGCTGAATTTTGGGATGTTACAAACCTCCCCCCCTTAACAGAATCTCGACCCGAGATTCAGGGCTAACTATAGAATAGGTTCGGGAATTTCGACTTTAAATCTTCTTCTCGCTCCCAAGTGGCTTCACTTTGAATGATTGCTCCATCGAACTCGCAAAGCGAATAGACTTGTTTTCGGTCTTGCGCTCCATACCATCCAAAATTACGATTGGTTGCTCTTTATAAGTCAAATCTTCTTGCGTTCTATTGCATCCAACGGGTTTGCTCGTGGGCACTCTGAGACACTTCTTAAGTGCGACACATGGAATACATCATGCACTCGCCAAAGATCGAGGCAACTCTAATCGATAAGCCACCTCTCCTCGACGGCTCGTAATCTTGAACGGACCGACATATCTTGGTGCAAGCTTCCTTTAACGTGGAATCTCTTAACGCCTTAAGAGGGGAAACCACGAGATACACATGATCTTCGGTTCAAAACTCAAATCTCGACGACGATTATCTGCGTAGCTTTTACGTCTTGACTGTGCTATCTTTAACCTCTCTCGATCATTGCAACTTGACTTTCGCCTCTTCGAGAACATCCGCCCAAAACTAAGCGTTCTCCGTTTCATTCCAATTCAACGGGTACGACAAGCACGCCCATACAATGCCTCGAATGGTGACATCGTAGGCTAGCTTGATAACTATTATTATAATCAATTACGCATATGGCAAACATTTATCCCAAGAGGTAGCATAAGCTAAAGCACAAGCTCTCAACATATCCTCTAAAATCTGATTTACTCTCTCAGTCTGACCATCTGTCTGCGGGTGATATGCTGTACTAAAATTCAGACGGGTTCCCATTGCTTCGTGCAACTTATTCCAAAATCTCGAGGTAAATTGGGTACCTCTGTCTGACACAATCTTCTTGGGCACTCCATGCAAGCATACAATCCTCGACATGTACAATTCTGCTAAACGATCTCCGGAGTAAGTGGTCTTTACTGGGATGAAATGAGCGATCTTGGTTAAACGATCCACAATAACCCAAATGGAATCGTAACCTTTCTGAGTCTTAGGTAGACCGGTGATAAAATCCATTCCGATTTCTTCTCACTTCCATTCCGAATTTTAACTACCGCAATGCATCAGTGGGTCTTTGGTGCATGGCTTTACTCTTTGACATACGTCGATAATGCAACATGCTCAGCCACTTCACGCTTCATATTCGGCCACCAGAATCTCTCCTTCAAATCCTGGTACATCTTGGCACTTCCTGGGTGAATTGAGTACTTAGAATCGTGAGCCTCCTCAAGAATCAATTGCTTTAGCTCCTTTTTATCCGGTACGCAAATTCAGCTTTTAAAGAACATGGTTCCTTGCTCATCCAGAGTGAAATCTAAGGCTAGGCCTTCTTCCTTTTTAGCCTTGATTTTTGAAATTTTATCGTCATCTTGTTGACCTTCTCTAATCTGATCCTCTAGTTTGGCTTCACTTCTAGCGCAGCTATCATTCCTTCTTGAACGACTTCCAATCTTAGCTTCAAATTCCTTGCATAATTCGGTTGATCCTCCATTGACAATGTATTTGCGCTATGGCTCTTTCGACTCAGAGCATCTGCCACCACATTGGCTTTTCCAGGGTGATAATGGATTCCCATATTATAATCCTTAATTAGTTCAAGCCATCTTCGCTGTCTCATATTCAGGTCGACTTGAGTGAATATGTATTTCAGACTTTTATGGTCCGTATATATCTCACATCTATTTCCTATGAGATAATGGCGCCATATCTTTAAAGCATGCACTACGCAGCCTAATTCCAAATCATGCGTTGGGTAATTCACTTCATGCGGTCTTAAGCTGTCTCGACGCATAAGCAACGACTTTGCCTTCTTGCATTAACACGCATCCCAAGCCTTGCTTCAAGCATCGCGAGAAATGTCAAATCCATTACGCACATCCGCAACACTAATACGGGCCGTTGTTAAGCGTTTCTTCAATTCCATAAAACTTTGCTCGCACTCTGGCGCCCATGCAAACTTCTTTTCTTTCTTCAACAAGCTGTGTCAAGGGTTTAGCAATTGTTGAGAATCCTCTATGAACCGACGGTAATATCCCGCCATTCCCGTAAAACTACGAATCTGAGTAACGGACTTGGTGGCTCCCAATGCAACATCGCATCCACTTTGTGGGATCAATCGACTCCTTTGGTAGTCATTACATGACCCAAGAATTCGACTTTCTCCTTCCGTAATTCACACTTGCTAAACTTTGCATATAGTGATGATGCTCGCACTGTCTAAAACCATCCTTAGATGTTTCGCATGCTCTTCTTGGTCTTTGAGTAAACCAAAATATCGCCTATGAAGACCACAACGAACTTATCCAAGTAATCCATGAAAACTTTATTCATCATGTTCATGAAATATCTGGGGCATTAGTCAATCCAAATGACATATTTGTGAACTCATAATGTCCATATCGCGTAGAAAACGCGGTCTTAGGTACATCCTCCGCTCGGATCTTCAAGCGATGGTATCACGAACGAAGATCTATCTTGAGAAAACTCCAGCTCCTCTTAACTGATCAAATAAGTCATCGATCCTGGGCAACGGATACTTATTCTTGATCGTTACTTCATTAAGTGCACGATAGTCGATGCACATTCTAAGACTTCCATCCTTCTTGCGAACAAACAAAACCGGGGCTCCCCACGGTGATGAACTAGGTCTAATGAAACCTTTCTCTTGCAGTTCCTCAATCTGCTTCTTCATTTCCACTAACTCGTCGGTAGGCATCCGATATGGTCTCTTTGATATCGGTGCTGTACCTGGCGCTAACTCGATAACGAACTCGATATCTCGGTCCGGTGGCAATCCTGGCAAATCTTCTGGAAATACATCCGGGTATTCTCGCCATCGGCACATCTTCCATCTCGATGGCTTTCACGCCGTTGACCACTAAGCGCCCATCTCGAATGCGGTCGCTTGAAACTCCACTTTCTTGCCACTAGGGCCTTCCAAAGTTACAATCCTTCGCCACAATCCAAAAAACACCTTATGCTTTGACACCAATCCATTCCAAGGATGACGTCTAGGATTGCGCATCTATCAAGATAAGATTCGCTAGAAATTCTATCCCATCCATAAGCAACTTAGCTCCCAAACACCCAAGGCTAGATCTAAGCTCAGATCCTGGGGCTTGGACTAAGAGCACACACTTAAGATTCACCACTTTAAATCCATTCGTGGTTGCAAAACTTTGAGAAGCGAACGAACGCGAAGCTCGTAATCAAACAAAGCGTAGCAGTGCATCGAGTTGACAAGAAACTTACCCGACGACGTCTGTTGCCTCTTGAGCTCCATCCGCGGTGATGTGGTTGATCCTTCCACGCGACCGTTGATCGCGGCGATGCTCGGCTTGGCTTGGTGCGCGATTTCCTCCCGAGGTGGTACCTTGGCGGTGTTGTTCCTGTGTTGAAACGAATCGGCGTGATGCCTCCTTACGTGGACACCTATTAGAAAAGTGCCCGGCTCATTGCAAGTATAGCATCTCTTCACTGCGGATCGCCGATTTCCTCCCGTGCGTTGTTGCCTGTCTTTGGAGTTTGAAAATTCGATTGGCATGGCGAGGTGTAGGAGTTGATGTCTTATTTGCGGTGGTGGTTGGAATCTAGCAAATTTTTGTGGTGACATCCTCAAACGTAGATGATTTGGACGCCCACCCCGATTGTTCATCAAGCGCTTACGGTTTTCACCTAGCTCTTTGCGCCTATCCTCTAGGATCAAAGCCTTATTGACTAGCTCTGGAAATCGGAAAATTGTGGGTAATCGGCCCCACCAGAGTCTGAGTTCATCCCTTCATGAAACGAGACTATGCGGCTTTATCTGTCGCTACGTCTTGAGGGCATAGCGAGCTAAGCGAGTAAATTTGTTCAAGTATTCGCCTTTGGTTGGCCTCCTTGCTTCAAAGCTCAACTCCTCCTTCTTAAGACCCATCATTCCTCCGGGATATGATATCGCGGAAAGCATTAGTAAACTCCTCCCGTGTTATCTCTGTGGGGCTCCATGAGCGCACAAGAGTTCTCCCACCACTCTGCGGCGGTCCTTCCAGGTTGATGAGGCGTAAAGCACCTTCTCATTTCCTTCACACTGTGATGTGCGCTTCTTCTCAATTGTCCTAAGCCAGTCCTCGGCTTCCAAAGGATTCACATTTCCCGAAAAAGTTGGTGGTCTAGTCCTCATGAAATCTGATAGCTTGGAAATAGGTCGAGGTCCACCATGATTGTTCTGAGCTACAGGATTGTTGTGATTTATCTTGCATTGGTCATCTGCAGATCCGCCGCATCATTATCCGCATCGCTTGAGTCTGTTTGCGCGAAATGCTCCTAGATTCTCGCATGTCTCATCGTCGGTGGTTGAGGGCTGCCTCCATCATTGGGGTTGTCATTCGACTTGATCCACTTCAAGCACCGTTGTTTCTCGAGTATTCACCATCCAAGATTGCCTCTTAGGTTAGGAAAGGTAGATGTAGCATAGATAAGAAGTAAGAATTTCTAAAGGGAGATATGTTATACCCAACTGAACAATTCTTTATTTAACTTGGTATGGTGCTTATTTAAGCCTACAAGCTTTGCAACACATACGCACACTCAAAGATTACAAAGAAGCAAACTAAACACGAAACCTTAACGCCAACTAGAAAGGTAAAGACTAACTTAAAGACGCGACTCACACTCGAGTCTCAACACGGCTCCAAGGTCGACACTCACTCATCCACCACCACGGTGAGGTCGATCCGCGCATACACCGGTGGATGAGCGGGCATCGAGCGAACCTATCCGTGACCTACTACTAGATCCTCTGCAACAACGGGTGCACTCCCTCTCCGCTCCCACTCGCTCCTCTGGATCCTCCTCGGTAAAGCGGACGGTAGAAGCCTCCAAGCGTCTGAAGTACTCTCCACAACTCCATGGCGTAGCCGCCAGCTGACTCCTCAAAGGTCGGAACGATCGGCATCTGCTCCACAAGAACTTTGAAATAAGTTCTCCACCCGAAACGGCAAGTAAGACGGTAAATTTAGCAAAGGCAAGACGTAGAGAATGAGATGAGTCAAGAGTGTTCTATTAGTCAAGTTTGGATTTTCTTTTAGAAAATAGTTTTGGACTCTCACAAGACACCTCCATACTATCTAGGGCCAAGACCTACAGTCAGTATGCTCTGATACCACCTCTCAGAGGGACCCGAATCCACCGATTCGAACCCACCGTGTTTATTGCACTATTCCGTGATCAACGCTAGTGCACACAGCTTAACATTGGTACATATCACATCATACACAACGATAATAGAATAATAGTTCATTTATTGATATAGCTAAATGTATGATCTTATGACCAACTTACATTATTAAGCCACGCAGGGCAAGACGGAGAATATAAGCTAATAATTAGCAATGAAAGTAGAAACGTAGATAGCTCATCAGTTCACCACAGCAACCGACAAGGCTCGGACCCTAATGACTCGTGTCTTCATGGACTTCATCTTCCAACACAGTGTAGATTCTTCAACTGTTGATTATTGTTGTTTGGCAAGGGTGAGTACTTAAAGCACTCAACAAGTTGTGCATGTAATGCGTTCTATTTATCTATATGTAAGGCTTATTCCAAAGGATAGGCTATCATGGCTATTTTGCAATAAGCGCATTTATGAACAAATACAATGAATAGATTGTAAAGAATGTAAAACAAATAGCAATAATAAATAAATTCAAGATTTCTCAAGTAAACCAAGTTTCCAATCCTAAATCAAGTTCCAATCTTCCATATGGCCATCCTGCCATCCCAACCAAGTTGTCCAATTTATTAATCTAACCCTTAACTGTAATTCCGAGCATTGCTCAATACCGCGAGCACGGCTATCCGAATAGTTTCACACTCTGCAGAGGTTATGCACTTTACCCACGTGATACAACCAAACACCACAAAGGCGAAAGATTATAACAAAGCCTTTACAATGCTCTATCTTAATCCGATACTACCCGCTAAGGTTTCAACATCATGGTCTGTAAACCACGTCCAGGGCCCCCCTCTTGCGCCATGTGAATTACACTCGACCCGGAACTCACACCGACCACGATAGTATCAACATTAAGACTTTGCAAATTACTCACCTAGGTGGCCCATACTGCACATGTGGTTGCATGATTGACTCAGTCAAAGGCTTGCAAGGTTAAGTCCTTAGTGTGATCAAGGCAAGACTTCCACATACCATCGCCCATTGGGCCCACCTTGGCCTCCTCGCCCTTGCCACTTGCCCCAATCTAAGTGATTATCACCCAGTTGATTACCAAGCACCACGTGCCATCAACAATTCAACATCGTTGCGTGACATGACTCGCCACAACAACTCAATCTCCTCGTGTGATCCCACATGACACACAAGTTCATAATATTGTTCCATATTCCATTAATCAAGATTAATTATCAATGATTTCGACCCATGTGATGACGTGGCATGGCTAAGCAACTAATACTGAACTAAACCTCCAATGTTGATTATAATTATTAACCAACTATATTAAACCAATCTAAGGTGACAATGGATCATGGCATACAATGACAAGGTAGGGTATAGATCAATCTGTATTTTAGCTAAGCCCAAACTAATTTGAAACAGCTTGTATATTTGAAATATATGCAATAGCGTAAATCAAACATAGCAATTTTATAAACATGGGTTCAACATGATCAAAGCACAACTTGCCTTGGAATAGGTCCTGATCTGGATCTGAAGTTTGCTCTTGAGTTGCTTGATCTTCCTCCAAGCGCCGCACAATTCAACGCCTACGCTGCATCAAAAAAAAAAGCAAATAAATACCAAAACAGAGAGCAATTGAACTCCAAAATCAAATAAAATTCACCATTAAATAGATCTCAATTTTACAAATTTTTAGAAACTGGAATCACTCAAATCCGAGTTAAATTGCAAAAGATATAGCCTTTTGAAGTTTGAAATAAATATCAAATCGAAAATCGTAAATTGAAATTAACAGATTTATTTTTATTCTGAAAAGCGATTTATGACGTCAGCGTGACCTCATGATGACGTCATCTTCACCGAATTTCCAATCGGATTATTTTTCCAATTGAAAATATGATTATGACGCAAGCATGACGTCAAGATCGGATCGAGCCAATCGGAGCCGACGCGTGTCCTCGGTCCATGGACCCGGCCCACGACTCGCTACCGGCTTACGGTGAGACTCGGCTCACGGCGCCGCGGCACCAGCGCCGACACGCGGCGGCGCCGATTTGCCCACTGCGCGCGGAATCCCACCGCACAGATCACATCTAACGCCACCGATCTCACCCCACGTGGCAGGACGACAACCGCGGGATTTAGATCTAACGGCCAGCATGTACCCGAGGCGTTCACTGTTTACGCGGAGACGTGGCACAATCTCGCCCCTTCACGAGATCCGACGGTTCGAAGCTTCCACACGACAATGGCGGTGCGGCGGCGCAACTTCACCGGACTTGGGGACGATGACTCGACGACGGCGTTCGGCGACAAAACGCCGCCATCGCTTCACGGTCCGACGCGTTGAGGTACGGGATCTCCGACCGAACCGCACGGCTCAAACGGCGAACGGCGGCGGAAAATGACGAAGACCGCGACGGGCTTCGGCGACTCGGCGAGCTCGCACGAGCGAAAGGCGTCTCGACGCGCGGAAGCGCGCATGATGCGCGGCGGTGAGGATTCCAACGCCTGCGGCGCGCTTAAATAGCCGTGACGGGAGGCGGTCCGCCCGGACCAGAACGACATCGTGGCGACGGCGGACCCGGCGACTTCGAGAGGTGACGCGACGCATCCGTGGCAGACACGCAGCGCCGATCCGACGGCCAGAGCGCCGGCCACGCGGCGCAATCTCGCCATTGGATCTCGATCCAACGGTCGTGGATTAGGTTTAGGGTTTCGGTTTCCAAAAGGGCTGCATGGGCTGACTTGGGCCGCATGGTTCATGGGCCGCCCAAAGACTGCATTCATCGCTTTTAAAAGAGTTTTTCAATTAAAATAATTGCGTAAATTCATTTAATTTGCTTTAGGCAATAAAATAATCAGAAAATCCAAGAAAATCTCAAAATTACTTTGAGACATTCGGACTCAAATAAAATATTTTTGCCAAAACTTTATTTTAACTTTGCATAGATTTAAATACTTTTGGATAAAAAGCAATAAACTTGACATAAGATTTAATTCAAATAAATCCAGAAAAATCCAAATAAATTCCAGAAAATCACAAATGCACATTTAAGCAAATAAAACTTAATTAAGCTGAATTTTGGGATGTTACATAATAGAGGCACATTTTCAAAGTCTATTCCATAGTACATTAAAGTTTGCCTCATCCATAATAATTGAGCACAATAACTACGGGCGGATATGTATTCGGCTTCGGTGGTGGATAGAGCTACATCATTTTGTTTCTTGGAGAACCAAGAAATAAGGGATCTACCTAGAAATTGGCAATTTTCGGAGGTGCTTTTTCTATCCACTTTGCATCCCGCATAATCGGAGTCCGAATATCCAATCAAGTCAAAATTAGCACCTTTAGGATACCATAACCCTATGTTTGAGGAATGCTTTAAATATCTTAGGATTCTCTTAACAGCTACTAAATGACATTCTTTAGGGGAAGCTTGAAAGCGAGCACACATGCACACACTAAACATAATATCGGGCCTAGATGCGGTGAGATAAAGTAGACTACCAATCATATAGTGATAAAGTTTTAGGTCTACCGGTTTACCTCCCTCGTTTAGATCAAGATGCCCGTTAGAAGCCATTGGAGTCTTGATAGACTTCGAATCTTCCATGCCAAATCTTTTTAGCAAGTCTTTCACATATTTGGTTTGACTCACGAAAGTCCCATTTTTGAGTTGCTTGATTTGAAGTCCAAGGAAGAAGCTTAATTCTCCAATCATTGACATCTCAAATTCCCTAGACATCATGTCACCAAATTCTTTGCAAAAGTCTTCGTTAGTAGAACCAAATATAATATCATCAACATAGATTTGGCATACAATGATTTTTGTAAAGAGTGTTGTAAAGAGTGTTACTCCTTTGGTTTTATGTCTCCAAGTGTCATGTTCTTCATTGCTTCTCCTAATCCTTCTTCACCTACATCATCCAAGTTTTCTTGCTCTTCTTGAGAGCCATTAGTTTCAGCAAACTCAACATCGCAAGTTTCTTCCACAAAACCTTTATTTTTTTTGAATACACGATAAGCTTTGCTATTTGAGGAATATCCAAGCAAGAAACCTTCATCACAACGACTTTGGAAATTTGAAAGTCGAACACCCTTTTTCAAGATATAGCATTTGCAACCAAAAACTCGAAAATAAGAGATATTTGGTCTTCTTCCAACAAGAAGCTCATAAGAAGTCTTTTTCAAGAGACGATGCAAATAGAGCCTATTTGTTGCATGACAAGCGGTATTAATGGCTTTCGCCCAAAATCTATCGGAAGTGCCATACTCATCAAGCATAGTTCTTGCCATTTCAATTAATGTTCGATTTTTTCGTTCCACAACTCCATTTTGCTCCGGAGTGTAGGTGGCGGAAAGTTCGTGCTTTATTCCAAGTTCATCACAATAATCTTCAATTTTTGTATTTTTGAACTCGGAACCGTTGTCACTACGAATCTTCTTAATTTTAAAATCAAATTCATTTTGAGCCCTTTTTGCAAAGTTCTTAAAGATACCGGAGGTTTCGGATTTATCATCTAGAAAGAACACCCAAGTATACCTTGAGTAATCATCAACAATGACTAAGCAATAAGAATTTCCTCCAATGCTCTTATAGGTTGTTGGGCCAAACAAATCCATATGTAAGAGCTCTAATGGTCTAGATGTGGACATGATGCTCTTTGAAGGATGAGAACTAGCAACTTGTTTTCCGGCTTGACAAGCACTACAAAGTCTATTTTTCTCAAACTTCACATCTTTCAAGCCCACAACTAAATCATTTTTGAAAAGCTTTTTGAGTTGGATCATCCCAACATGAGCTTGTCTTCTATGCCATAACCATCCTAGAGATGTCTTTGCAATTAAACAAGTTTGAAGACATGACTCATTTGAGGTGAAATCAACCAAATACAAATTTCCAAATCTAAAACCTTTGAACACTAAAGAATTATCATTTTCTTTAGAGATTACTACACCATTTTTAGAAAACATGCAAGTAAGACCTAGATCACAAATTTGAGCAACCGATAATAAATTAAAATTTAAGGTTTCTACCAAAGAAACATTTGAAATAGAAAGGTCATTCGAGATAGCGATTTTACCCAAACCCAATACCTTTCCTTTGCTATTATTACCAAATGTGATCTTGTCATTTTGCCCATTTCCTACTTCAAAGGTGGTGAACATTTTCCGGTCACCGGTCATATGTTGAGTGCATCCGCTATCCAACACCCAATACCGTCCACCGGTCTTGTAGTTCACCTACAAAAGAGAATCAAGTCCTTTTAGGTACCCAAATTTGTTTGAGTCCTTGGAGGTTAATAACCAAGGCTTTGGGCACCCAAATGGCATTCTTTTTACAACCAAGTATAGGAGTGCCAACAAACTTAGCAATTATTTTACCAAAACTATCCTTTTTAAGCACATAGCAAGAGTCATAAATGTTACTTTTAGTTGTTTTATCCAAGAGGAAATTATTTGATAGATGACCTACCTCATGACATTTATAACAAAACTTCCCGTTTGATTTAACAAAATGAGGATCTTTGTTATTAATCTTTTTGCCCTTCTTAGGAACATATCCTAGTCCTTCTTTATTGTAGGAGCATCTTTGAACATTCAAGATTTTATTTAAAGTGTCTTTACCCTTAAAACATCTATCAAGACTTTTTCTAAGTTTGTTTACTTGTTCCTTAAGTTCATTATTTTCTACTACTAGGTTCTTATGGCATGAAGTAGAACTAGAGCATGAAATTGATGGCATATCAAATAAATCATTACAAGAGGTAGATATGCTAGTTTTTGATATGCAACATGAATCAATTCCTAAGCAAGATACATCATCAATAATTTTGCAACTAATTCCTATATCATTTTGAGACTTTGAATGATCCTTAGCAAGAAGAGTCTCATGAGCTTCCTTTAGCTCCTCATAAGAGTCTTTGAGAGAAAGGTATACTTTTCTCAAGGCTTTATGTTTAGACTTTTCTTTACCAAGATACTCATTCAAATCCTCAAGCATATCCATTAATTCATCATAGGAGGGTTCATCATCATTTGAGTTTACCTTAAGATCTCCTTTTGCCATAAGACACAATGGAGTGACGAAGGGTGATGAAGTCTCCTCAATAGCGATTCCGGCAAGACCCTTCTTCTTTGGAGGTGTATCATCCTCGGAAGAGTCGGAGTCCGAATATTCTTCCTCGGAGTTCCATTCTCCAATGTGAGCCTCGCCTTTCCTATTTTATTCAACTTCTTGAAGAGCTTCTTCTTCCCATGAAAGAACTTCTTCTTCGGAGGGGACTTGTTTTTGTCGTCCCTTTTCTTTGGACATTTTGAGGCAATATGTCCCTTCTCATCACATTCATAGCACCGGATATTAGCATATCGGTTGGTGCTAGAGTATTGTCCCTTCTTGAATTTTTGAGGACCACTTGTACTTGAACGCCTCTTCATAAATTTTCTCATTCTTCTTACAAGAAGAGCCATTTCCTCCTCGGTGTCTTCGTCATCATCGGAGTCATTGAGCATCTCATCACTTGACTCTGCCTTTGCTTTGAAAGCGATGTTCTTCTTCTTCGAAGAGCTTTGCTCCAAAAGCTCTTCCTTGTCCTTCTTGTAAAGCTCATTGGTTATGAGATTTCCAAGAAGTCCCGTTGGCGTCATTCTTGGAAACTTCGGTGAGTTGAGAAACAACGTCACCAAGGTCTCATATTTTTTCGGAAGAGCCCTAAGCATCTTACGAACAATGTCAAAATCGGTTAGTGGTGCTCCAAGGCCCTTGAGCTCATTTACTATGTTGTTCAACCGTGAATACATCTCATTGATTTTTTCATGAGGCAACATAATAAAACTCTCATATTTGATTCGGAGCATATGCAATTTGGCTTCCTTGACCAAGGATGTCCCCTCATTAATTTCCGAGAGGGTTGTCCAAATCTCATGAGCGGTTTCAAGATTGCTCACTCGATTGAACTCATCTGCGTTCAAGGCTCCAAAAAGAGCATTCATAGCTTGAGCATTAAGATGAGTGTTTCACTCCTCTTGGTCATTTGTGAGTGTGGGATTAACCCCCGAAGTGAAACCCTCAACTACAATTCTCCATATGCTTGGACTCATGGCCTTAACATAAACGGTCATGCGAATTTTCCAATAAGCATAATTTGTACCATCAAAAAATGGCGCCTTGCCTATTGACACCCCATCGCTAGCCATCCTTACTCTCTAGGCGGTGAAGCCCCAAAAGAGAGTCCAAGCTCTGATACCACTTGTAGGATCATGGATAACCGACTAGAGGGGGGTGAATAGGACGTTTCTAAATTTTTCAACACAATTTAGAAATTACAAATGACACTACGAAATTAAGATACAAATATGAAGAACACACTAAAGTCTCTAGCAATTGCTTAAGATGCTATGTCAATACAAGTGAAGCAAATATACTTGTGAGCACAAAGACTATGAAGAGTATGGTATTAATGAAATGGATTCTCAACAATCAAGAATACCAAACACAAATAAATAGGAGACAAGGAATTTAACTCGTGGTCTCGGAGACTTGCCGGTCTCCCCTACTCCACGTTGAGGTGACTTTAACCACGTCAAGCCGGCTCCACTCGCTTGAGCCTTCCTCGATCACTAAGGTAGTTCTTCCCTGCTCCGGGTAGACGAACTCCGGCCTTCACAACTTGCCGGGGCTTCTCACAACCTCCGTTGAGAAGCTCACCGCGCACGATCGCCACCAAGCCGTCTAGGAGGCGGCAACCTCCAAGAGTAATAAACCTTGACGCTAGCTTGTGGTCGAATGTCGGTGTCTAAAGGCTCAAACACTAAATGCAACACTCAATCTTGCTTCTCACACTCACAAATGGAAATTGAATGCACACAAGAGTGGAGAACACTTGCTAGAGCTCAAATATCATCAATGAGGACCAAGAGTTGCTCTAGAATGCAGGTGGGGAGGTATTTATAGCCTCCACCAAACTTTCTAGCCGTTGGAGCTCAAATCTGCAAAAATCTGTTTTTTCGGTGCTACCGCCCATGTAGGATCGGTAGCACCGGGCTCCACTTCAACGGTTAGAACAGTGCATTTAATGCACTTGCCAGAGACCGTTCTGGGGTCGGTGCTACCGCCCAACTTAATGGTAGCACCGGGCTCCACTTCATTTTCTTTCTTCAAAAGAGACCTCTCGAATTATAGCTCCGGCTTAGGACCGGTGCTACTGTAGGTCCGTAGCACCGGATATCAGGCGAGCACCAGCTACCAAATGCCCAAAAAGGTGCTTCTCTGGAATTTTCACACCGGGTTGATGTCCGATGCTACCGATGGTCCCATCATGGGCGGTAGCACCGGGCTACCAAAACACCCAAGACACACCCCTCTGTGATTTTCACGCCGGGCTGAAATCCGGTGCTACCGCTATCCCGGTAGCACCGGGCTGCCATGGGCGGTAGCACCGGGCTACCAAATGCCCAAAAAGCCCTTCTCTGGAATTTTCACACCGTCCTATTGAGTCGGTGCTACCGCGCACCCGGTAGCACCGCGCTGCTATGGGCGGTAGCACCGGGTTTCCAGGGATTTGATTTGTTTCAAAGGATTTTCAAGATTGGAACTTATTTATCATTAAGCAACCATTCGAATATGCATTGTGAGCCTTTAAACCCTAAACGACATCAAGATAAGCGTCAAGATCCCTCTTAATAGTACGGCCCTAAATCTAGTAAACCGATCTTTCTTCCAAACTCCAAGATCGTCAAAAGACTAGAAAAGAGCCTTATTAATTTACCTTTTCACGATCTTGACATATTGTCGATTGGTTTGAACCTTACTTGATATTTCTATGGTCATCATACTTGGAATTAACCTACTTTAAATATTCTCAAGAAAAGTATTAGATCATATAACAAAGTTGTCATTAATTATCAAAACCAAAACATACTGGGTGCCTAGATGCTTTCAACATCCGGCAACACCAACACTGGTGCTGTTATCAAACACTTCTTCAATTCTTGAAAACTCTTTTCGCACTCTAGTATCCATTCAAACTTCTTCTCCTTTTTAAATAACTACATAAGTGGTCTAGCAATTGTCGAGAATCCTTCAATAAATCGACGGTAATATCCTGCCTTTCCTAGAAAACTACGGATTTGGGTAACTGACTTCAGTTGTTCCCAATGCAGCACTGCTTCCACTTTGCTTGGATCAACAACCACTCCTTTAGCAATCATTAAATGGCCAAGGAATTCAACTTTCTTCTTCAAAAAATCACATTTGGTAAACTTAGCATACAGTTGTTGCTCTCGCAGCTTTTCAAGGACTAATCTAAAATGTTCTGCATGCTCTTCTTCATATTTGGAGTCAACAAGAATGTCATCAATGAACACAACAACAAACTTGTCCAAATATTTTATGAAAACTTCATTCATTATATTCATGAAATATGCAGGAGCATTGATCAATCCAAAAGACATGACCATAAACTCATAATGTCCATATCGCGTAGAGAATACAGTCTTAGGAGCATCCTCCGCCCGAATCTTCAATTGATGATATCTTGATCGAAGATCTATCTTGGAGAAAACTCTAGCTCCTCTTAACTGATTAAACAGGTCATCGATCCTGGGTAGCGGATACTTATTCTTAATCGTCACTTCATTAAGTGCACGATAATCAATACATATTCTTAGACTTCCGTCCTTCTTCCTGACAAACAGAACAAGCGCTCCCCATTGAGACGAACTAGGTCTAATAAAACCTTTCTCCAGCAACTACTCGATCTGCTTCTTCATATCTACTAACACATCAGTAGGCATCCGATACAGCCTTTTTGCTATTGGTGCTGTACCAGGTACTAACGCAATAACAAACTCAATATCCTAGTCTAGCGGCATACCAGGCAAATCCTCAGGAAAAACATCCGGGTATTCCATAACAATTGGAACATCTTCTAAGCTGGCAACCATCACACTGTTTACCATTAACTGATCATCACGAACTGTGGTCGCTTGAAATTCCACTTTCTCGCCACTAGGGCTTTCAATTGACACAACTCTTCAACCACAATCCAAAACAGCTTTATGTTTGGACAGCCAATCCATTCCAAGGATAATATCTAAGGTCTAGGTATCCAATATGATAAGGTTCGCTAAACTTTATCCCATCAATGAGTAACTTAATTCCCAAACACCCAAGACTAGACCGAAGTTCAGGTCCTAGGGCTTAGACTAATAGCACACACTTAAAAGTCTTAACATCCAACCCATTTTCAACCACAAAAACTCGAGAAACGAACAAATGTGAAGCTCTCGAAACAAATAAAATTGTTGCAGGTTCTGAGTTAACCAGGAACTTACCTAGTACGACGTCCGATGCATCTTGAGCTCCATCTGCGGTGATATGGTTGATACGACCTCATACTATTGCTTGAGGCATAGCTCCAGCTTGATTTGTTGCGTGGTTCACCCCTGATGCAGGTGCCTTAGCAGGAGTACTTCCCAAGTTGAAACAAATGGGTGTAATACCTCCTTTCTGGGGACACCTGTTAGCAAAGTGTCCTTGCTCATCGCAACTAAAGTAGCGTTTGACAGCAGACTGTTGACCTCCTCCTAGCGCATTATTTCCTTGGGCAGGCGTTTGAAAATTCTGACCAGAAGAACGTAGTGCAGGTGTTGTTGTCTTGTTCATAGCCTAGGCTAAAATCTTTCAAACTGTTGCAGAGTCATTCTCAATCCTAGTTATTTGGACGCCCTCCTTGATTAGCCATCCTACACTTGCGATCTTCGCCAAACTCTTTACGCTTGTCTTCCAAAACAAACCTTTATTGATTAAATACTGTAAATCAGGGAAGTTATGGGTAATCAAAACAACATGCAATCCAGAATTTAGTCCCTTCATGAACCGAGACTGTCTAGCTTTATCAGTAGAAACATCTTCAGGGGCTTAGTGCGCAAGCTGTGTAAACTTGTTCAGATAATCAACCACAAACTGGCCTCCTTGCTTAAGCGCCATGAATTCTTCTTTCTTTAATTCCATCATGCCTTCAGACACATGATACTGACGAAATGTAGTAGTGAACTCTTCCCAAGTGATCTCTAGTGGGGCTTCATGAGCAGCATTGTAATTCTCCCACCATTCAGCAGCAGTTCCTTCAAGTTGATGAGAGGCATAGAGAACCTTCTCATTACCCTCACATAGGGTTATGTGTAGCTTCCTTTCTATCGTTCTGAGTAAATTATCAGCTTCCAAAGGATTGGCATTCCAGAGAATGTCAGTGGACGAGTCCTCATGAAATCAGACAGCTTTGAATAAGGACGAGTTCCATTATTGTTGAGTTGAGTAGCATTGTTGTTGTTAGCTGTAGCTTGTGTTGTCATACTCTGCATCTATTGCATCATGGTCTGCATTAGCTGAGTCTTAGTAGCAAGAAAAGCTCCCAAATTCTACATTTCTACTAGCGGTGAAGGTTGAGGCAACAATCCATCGATGGGATTATCATTGCATCGATTTCCACTACCAGAAGCTCCATTGTTTCCACGAGTGTTAACCATCTTTTGATTGCTTCACAGGGTTAGGGAAAAGAGAAATAGCATAGATAAGATACAATATTCCTATTGCAGGGGGTAACAGGTTTAACCCAACAACTTAAACAAACTTTATTAATAACTTGGTATGGTTGATTACAAAGCCTAAAAGTCATGCAACACATACTGCACACTCAACAATCATAAAGATCCAAACCAACCTAAGCACACCAACTAACGATTAAAAGGATGACACTGACTAGCCTAACCAAATGTGACTCAACAAGAGTCTCAACTACTAGCTAACTCTATCACTCATCCAACCACCTAGGCTCCGGCTCTCCCGGTGCATACACCGGTGGGTGGGCTAGCATGGGTGCAAACCTCTCCTGATGACCAGCAATTGGCACCTCCATATCCACATGCACGTCGTGGCGCTCCTTTGGCTCCATCTGAAGCTCCTCCGGGTCTTCTTCTTCCTCCTCGCCCTACTCCTGAACATCTTGGCCACCATCTCCATACAAGGCCTCCTCTAGCTCCATGATCCTCTTAGTCACTGTGATGCGTGTCTCATGAAGCTCCTCCTCGGCAACCCTCAAGGCTTCATACACTTGCTTCAACTCCTGAGTTGTATCCTTCATGTGATCATCCTGAGGAGCAGCAAACTTGGCCAAGTGGACCACAGTGGCATCTCCTTCTTCATCGATCTATTGGCATTGAGAAGCACGTCCAGATGGATGCAGCATTAAAACCGTGTCCTCCAACTCATGAGCATAATCCTAATAGATACATCGCAAGGCAAGCTGTGAAGAATCCTGGATCCCGATCTCAAAGGTAGCCCTCCTCACAGTAATGTTGATTGGCTTGTTGGCCTTCTTGTCCTCCCAAGTGTAGATAATAATCTTGCAAATGAATCCTTGCTCCACACCATTGACCACCCAACAACTCCCTCTATAAGGCGGTCGAACAAAGACTCCAAGGACCTGCAAAACCCTCCATAGTTCTGAAGCAAAGCCTCCCTCATGCTCTCCATAGGTATGAACCATCCTCATTTATTAAAACAAACTTGGATGAGACCTTCACTTGAAACGGCAACAAGAAAACGAAAAATTCAGCAAAGGGAAAGAATAGGAGAATAAGAAGAGTCAAGAGTTTCTTATTACTCAAATTTAAATTTTCCTTTAGAAAATAATTTTGGACACACCTAGGAGACAACAAGACTATCTAGGGCCAAGTCCTACAGTCAGTATAGCTCTGATACCACCTCTGTCGGGACCTGAATTTGCAAACTCGGACCCTCTGTGTATATCGCACTAGTCCAGGATCACGCTAATGCACACAGGCTCAACATAGATGAATATCACAATTATACACAGCGGAAATATAATAAAAGACTCGATATATTAAATATAACTTGTTGAATGACCTTATGGTCAACTTACATGATTAAGCCACGCAGGGCTAGACTAAGAACACTAAACTAAGATATTGCAGCAGAATAGAAAACATAAATGATCCTTCAGTATAAAAACAAGCAACTGATAAGGCTCGCACCCTAAACATTCGCCTCCTCCTGGTACTCCTCTTCCAGAACAGGTGTAGACTCCTCAGCTGGTGATGTTGTTGTTTGGCAATGGTCAGTACTTAAAGCACTCAACAAGTTGTGCACATAATGCAAATTCTAACATAACTATATGCAAGGCTTATTCCAAAGGAATGGCTATCATGGTTATTTTGCAGTAAAGCAGTATTTGTAAATGATACAATAAGTAGATTGAAAAGACAGTAAAACAAATTACAGTAAATATTAACTTTTAGCATTTCTCAAGTAAACATGGCATCCAACCCTAAGTCAATTTCCAAACCTTCTAATGGAAATCTGCCATCCCGACCAAGTTTTCATTTTATAAAATCTAACCCTTAACTGTAATTCCCGAGTATTGCTCAATACCGCGAGCACGGCTGTCCGAATAGATTTTACACTCTGCAAAGGTTATGCGATTTACACACACGACATGAACATCTCTTTGTGTAAACGTTACTAGCACAATTTCTTTGGCATGCCGTAGAGATATCATGACAAAGCCTTTACAATGCTCTATCTTAACCTAGTACTACCAGCTAAGGTTTCAACACTAATGGGACTAGTTACCATACTCTGCCATGTGAGTCATAAAAAGGTTGAACCTCACACCACCACTGGTAATACCAAAGCTAAGACATTACAAATTAATTAGCTAGGTCCATCCCATTCCAGACATGTGGTTGCATGTTTGACTCAGGTCAAAAGTTTGCAGGGTCAAGTCCTTAAGATGACTAGGGCAAGACTTCCACATACCATCTACCCTTTTGGCCCACCTTGGCACACTGCCCCTTGTCACTTGCCCAGTCTAAATGATTACCACCCTAGTTGATTACCAAGCACCACGTGCTATCAACAAGTCAACATCGTTGCGTGACCTCTTCGTCACTACAACTCAACATCATTATATGACAACACCTGACACACCAATTCCATAAACTTCTTCCATATTTCATTAGTCTAGATTAAGTTGATATTCCAAAGACGTGGTATACGTGGCATGGCTAAGCATACTATACACAGTCTAACCAACCCATGTTTATTATTAATATTAACCAACTAGTAATGAACCAATCTAGGGTGACAATTAATCATGGCATACAAATGACAGGGTAGGGTATAGATCAATTAGGTAGATTAACTAAATCCCAAACTATTTTGAAACAGTTATACACATAAAATATAATGCATAAAGTAAAACAACACAGTAATTTTATAAACTAGGTTTAACATGATCAAAGCACAACTTGCCTAGAAAAGTTCTTGCTCTTGCTCTAGAACCTGGTCTTGAGTCAACGAATTCTCCTTGGATGCTCCAAGCACTTCGACATTTACGCGTAATGAGAGAGAATGCAAAATAAATACCAAAATAGATTGCAAAAAACTCCAAAATTTAAATAAAATTCACCGTTAAATAGATGTCAATTTTAAAATTTTTAAAAATTTGAATCGCCTCAATCGAAGCTCGTATGAGAGAGAACGGGCTCTCAAAAGATTGGAAAATAAAGAAAATAGCAAAAATCAGAAATCCATTATTTAACCGAATTATTTTTATACTGGAAAATCAATTTATTGCGAAAGCATGACATCAGCCCTTAGTCAGACCAATCAGGATGTGACACTTGGCCCTGGCGCATGGACTAAGTCGATGGACCTCCTTTGGTCCACTGTGAACCCGGTTCATGGGAGTTAGACCGATGGTCAAACCGACGCTAGCACCGCAGACGTGGCTACTCTAGCACGTAACACTTGGCACAATCTTGACCGGTCACGCACGATCCAACGGTTGAGGTTTACTAATGAGATCTTAACCGATACGGACACGCGACATCATCCAAACCATCCAATCTAATCGGACGGCTACGTCGACATCAACATGTGGCGAGCATCTACGACCTCCTACCCAATCTGATGGCTCACGAAGCTTGAACTCCGGCAACCTGGCGGCGTTGGTGCATCTTACCGGCAGTGAAGAAGATGACCAACTCGACGGCGTTTCGGCGCTCCTCCGATGTCTCGGTCTGGAGCAAAAGAGAGAGGACATCGCGGGGATCTCAGTGAGGTATTTGACGATAGCAGGGGTACGATGATCGGTGAGATCCAATAGCGAGAAGGCCTTCGGCAAAGACAACAACTCCGACGAGCTCGATGTCCGCGCACAGGGCACCTCGGCAACGAAGACTTAGGCAAAAGGCACGACGCAGAATGAAGAACCTCAGGGCGGTGCTAATATGGAATTTAAAGCCTCTACATCCAAGTTCTACCCGACGGAAAACTTCGAAGTCGTGACGGTGGCAAACTCCGAGTTCCCAGCAGAGATGGTGACCCGGCGCCCTACACGTGTTCCATCCAATGGCTGCTATCGCTTGCGTCGCGGCAGAATACCAGCGGAACACACGTCCCAATCCGACGGCCAAAGTCACGTAGGATCCCTAACCGACACGATAATACCTAGCCGTTAGATCAAAATCCGACGGCAATTGATATTAGGGTTCCTAACTAGCCAGATCCGCACAATCGAAAATCAACGGTCGAGATTAAAATTTCTAGAAGATAGGCCAACAGGCTGACACGGTCGACGGCGCAAGCTGAGCTGGGCCGCATAGTACTAGGCTTTCGGCCCAACAAAGCAGTGAGGATTTTTAGGGTTTTCTTAATTAAAATAATTCTGATAATTAAACTAATTCGGTTAAGGCAATAAAAATACCAAAAAAAATCTAGAAAAATTCTCAAAAATACTTTAAAATATTTAGAACTCAAATAAAATATTTTTGGCAAATATTTATTTTAAATTTATTAATATTTAAATACTTTTCACAAAAGGCCATAATAAAGAATATTAAATAAAATCTAGAAAAATCCAATAAATTCAGAAAATTCACAAAGTGCACATTAAATTCAAATAAAGCCAAAATTGGGATGTTACATAGCCCTAATCTTTTTATTCTAAAAAAATCAAAGCATGCAAACTTTTCATCTACTACTAACTCCCAATTAAGATATGCATTATGATCATATTTACCAGCAAAATAAGGCAGTGTAAACTTAATTTTTGATAATGGATCATCGCGAACACGTACCTCTCACTAATTCCGTCCCATACCTTGTCAATTGTGATGACGTCGAAAGTGATCACGATCATAGTTTACATTGAACCCTCTTCGGATTCCGTATTGGCGACGTAGTTGTTCTTGTCATCTTCTTCCGCCTCATCTGCCCAAGGGCGAGCAACAGGCGGGGGAACTCTATTGGCTACAGGTGCAGTAGGAGGTGATTCTCTCTCGAGGCGTTTAACACGTGTGCAGAGCACCATGATGTTGGCGTTGATCTGGTCCAAAGTATTATGTGTACTTCTCGTGTGTCGATTGAACAAGCGCTCAAAGTGTTGCACGATCCCTCTCATGCGCGGTCTTAGGGGTAGATCATTCTTATCATTCTCGTCATGTTCTTCTGAACTTGCCATTGTTAGTAGCAAACAAGAAAAATGCACAAGTGTATATAATCTCTATTAACTACTAGGTGCTGGAAGTTAACAAGTCACAAACGCTCAAGACTTTACCAAGTTATTGCAAGTTCTTACCAATGCAAAACAGGTGGTGCAATCGGCAGCTGGTTCATCATAAACACAACTCAAGCTTGGTAAAGCGATTGCAAGGAGAACGATACCTGTTTGGTTAGTAGAAGGTGGAGCTCAGAAAGGCTTAAATATGTAGCAAGGATCAGCAAGTAATTCAATCCGGATATTTCAAAGTTGAAAAGCAATCCAAAGTACTAGTCACAATTTGCTAGTCCTAGACTAGACCAAAACTAGTTATAGCAAGATAGAAAGATACTAATAGGATTGAACACAAGTAACCAGCATGAGGAACTATCACAAAAGGAGCTATCTCAACAACAGGAGGCACTTCTCATAAATTTTTTCTTTCTTCTCTGGTTTTATTTTGCAACTCAGAAGTGCAACTCCCGACTCAACTAAGGAAAGAAAACCAAAAATATCATGATTTGGAATGAGAGAAATCGCTAAACGGATGACAGAAATATGACAAAAACAGCTCGAGAAACTTTCGAGGCCCGAAACTCGGTCTTAGATGCTGAATTTGAGATTCAAAATAGGCACAAGACTTTTGGCTCGTGTTTTTCTCAGATGCACCTCATCGTCCCATTCGAAACGAGTACTCGCAAGTCAAAATTGGACTCAACATGCAAAAGTTATAGCAGTTTTACTAGGTAGTGTCCAGTTCGGATTTTGGAGATGGCAAATAGGGCTCGCCTAGGATTCGGAAACCAAAAAGAAAAATTGCAAAGGCTCAAAGGGTTTGTGTAAGATAAAAATAATGTGGCAATTTTCTAGACTCCGGGTAAATAAAACTGCAAATTTCTCACCGATCAACGAAAGCTCTGATACCATCTGGTGAGACTAATAGAGGCTCGATCTTTTGGTGAGATTGACGAGGCTTAGGGCCAGTGTCCCGATCTTTCGATGAGAACGATAACTATTGATTTTGTGGAGACGACGTTGACGATCCGACTACCCCGTATGACGACGAAGTGCCTTAGCAATCGCTACACTAACTCTGGAGGGTTTTTGACCTTGCTGGAAGCACGATCAACCTGAACACGATGTTCTATTCCTGCAGCAATCGAAGAACAAGCAAGAATATGATAAAAGCAATCTGAAATTGCAAATAAGAATTGAGGTCCTGATGAGGACATCACTACTACGTGTATCACACCTGGATGGACAACCTCCAACACGTCATCCATGGGCCAAGAAGAGAGAGATATCAAATCCATCACGTTCTATAATCCAATTCGGCCTCCGTATACTAGCCTGAAGTAAAACAAGCATAACTTTTGCATATAGTATCCGATTGGAGAGTTCTTGCACTTGTTTGAAAGCGTACGAGAATTTTCCAATGGATCTGGTCCCAGCCACAGATTCATCTTGGATCAGCCAAAACCAATAAAATAATGTACTACAACACTGTTTTAGGCTGTTTTGGGCCTTGTAAGCGTGTGGAGGCCCAAGCCCAAGTTGTGTGTTCCCCCCTGACTGCACACAACTCTAGGGTTAATCTCTCACATCCCTCCCTCTTATATACTCAG
This sequence comes from Otatea glauca, assembly GCA_036346275.1. Taxonomy (NCBI): domain Eukaryota; kingdom Viridiplantae; phylum Streptophyta; class Magnoliopsida; order Poales; family Poaceae; genus Otatea; species Otatea glauca. The sequence goes on along the minus strand of CM070725.1, from coordinate 22,552,303 downwards.
TAGTCGCCGCCTTAGACACTTGGGTTTTTGTTGAGCATAGTTTTAGCCTAGGGCCAAACTACATTGTCCTCTAGACGTGTTGGATGACCGCCTATTGAGACTACTTCGCAGAACCCCACCATTGTGATCTATATTATCGTGAGCCTCAATTCTTGTTTGCAATTTTAGATTGCTTTTACTATTGTTCTTTCTTGTTCTTCGGTTGCTTGGAGGAATAGAACCTCGTGTTCAGGTTGATCGTGCCCACAGCAAGATCAATAATCCTTTGGAGTTGGTTTAGCGATTGCTAAGGCACATCATCGTCATACGTTGTTGTCGGATAGTCAAATTCAGTTCCACCAAATCGATAGTTATCGTTCTCATCGAAAGATCGGGACACAATCTTACATCAAGTGGTATCAGAGCACCAGGTTGCTCGATGAGAGATTCAGTACCTTAGATTAGTTTTTTTCTATCCTAAATTGAAAATTACTCCACAAAAATTCAACCTTTAGATTCAATATGAGTTTTGTTTGGTTTTGATCCATTAGAGTCCTTGTTTTAGTTGCTGATCGTTTCTCCTTCGCGTAGCTTTTATTTCAATATGTCTAGTACATTGTTTTATTTATAACTTTCGCATACGAGCTCGGATTCTATTGTTCTTGCAGTTTTTTGAAATCTGGGAACGAGCTCTACAAGAACCTAGTTGGGCACGGACTCTAATTCCGTACCCAAGTTAGTTTAATCTGGACGTCAAAGTTGGTGAAGCAAGTTGTACTTCCAATCTAAATCGGTACGGTATTTTGATCATAATTCTCACGTCCGAACTCCGATTGAGAAGTTTTTATATTTTCCTGAATCCTTGAAGAGTCCTCTACAAAAACGTTTTTGGGTGTCCTTCGTGATTCAGACTCTTTTAAACCGAATTTTATTCAGATTCGGATTTGGTCAGATCAGCTGAATTTAGGTCAAATCTGTGCACCTTGGTGTTTTGGATATAACTTCTATATACGAGCTCCAAATTGTGTGTTCGTATATTTGTTTTAAAGCATAGAACATTGCCTTCAATTTGTTACATTGTGAGCAAACTAGATTCGATCAATTTCGTACTTTAATTGTGGCGGCAAGTTTAGTGCATTGTTCTGGCCAAATTTGGGTTTCTTGCTTCAATTTGTGTTCTAGCTTTGTTCCTTTGAGTTGGTTGAGTCCAGTAGCATCCACAAACCATAAAACCCCAAAAAATATCAGTACACATACCTTTGAGAACCAATTCATCTTTTACGAATACTTTGATCCTATTTGAGACTAGCTTGTTGATATTGCTTACGGCTGCTCTACTTGATACATTGCGTAATCTTGAATTATCATATCATACTATCTTGTGACATCAAGTTAGGGATTCCAAAACTTTATTCGTACTAGTGTTGGCCGAAAGTCACCAAAAGAAAGAAAAGAGAAAGAAAGAGACAAAAGGCCAAAAAAAGGAAAAGAAAATAAAACAGAATAGTGGCCGGTGGCACTACATTGAGCAAAACCTAATTTGTGTTCATTATTTTCAGATTGTGCAATTGTATTAATTAGTGAGAAATCTTGTGCCCTTTTACCTTTTCTGAAGCAATTAGCTAGAGTCTCTCTATAACTTATGCAACACGAGCTTTGGTGTTGAAATTATTTTTATTTAGCTCATTCCGTTGGTTGCATTAAGTTTCATCATCTTTGCGCATGAGTTGTCTTGAAATTCGCTTATATCTTTGAGATCGGCAACTAGGACTTATGAATTCTAGTTTGAGTCATTACTTATCATTACAATAACTAGAATTATCATATCGCATAGGAAATAAGTATAGCCTACCTAGCTCCACATATTCTATGCTTGTACGTTTGTTCGGTCCCTTGGCAATCGCTTTATCCAAGCTTGGGAGAACTTTTGACACTACCAACGGCCGACAACACCTACTGCATGGTAAGAACTTGTAAGAGCTTTGGTTAAAGCTTGAGAGTTGAGTGACTTTTCACCACATCCTAGTAGTTGGTAGGGACATATACTTGTGATTTGTTTCTTGTTTTCACTAACAATGGTAGGTTCTCAACATCGTAGTGCTTGGCCAACAGCATCCTAGAAGAGGTAGTTCACACTCCGAGATACAAAGAGTGTACGAGCATAACTTCACCACCATGGGAGGTACAACGGCATAGCACACGTATCAAAAATAAGTTCATCGTACCCATTTTTAGTGGTAAATATGATCCTGAATGTTATCTTACTTGGGAATTAGTTGTAGAACAATCATTGATAAACATGGAATTCCTGAGCATGATAAGGTTAGGGTTGTTACTAGTAGATTTACTGATTTTGCTACTCTTTGGTGGAATGATTATATGCGTAAAAATCAGAACATCCCTAGCATATAGATTAAATTGAAGAAAATTATGAGAGCTAGATTTGTTCCTTCATATGTTGCTCGCCAATTAAGGAATGAATTGCAATGTCTAGAACAAGGTAGTAAAACTGTGAATGAGTACTACCAAGAATTTCATAGTAGATCTTTGCGTTGTGGGTTAGAAGAGACCGAAAAGACTCAGTTGAACAACTTTTATTTTAGACTAGATTTTGAAATTCAGATCATGATATCTTGTAAAGAATTCAATTCTATGTCATGTTTTCTTAGTCTTTCATTGGAAGCTGAAAGAAAAATACAGAGAAGACAATCAACCACAGTTCAAGTTCCTACAGAGATAAATGATACTCCTGTTGCATACACTGCACCAAACCTTAATGAAAGCATACACCCCAAGCATGTGAAAGAAATACCAGAAAATCCGAGTGAAGTAGAGGATAGCACACGTGAGGATGATTCTACTTCTGTTACTTTTGTTGTTGCTGTTCCATTGATATGCAGCTCACTTTTGAAGAAGGGGAGCTACAAGCTGAAAAACCTACGTTATCAAGTGAAATTTTCGAGGTACCTACTTCTTATGAGGAGGTCGCTAATGACCATGGTATATATATGATTTTACAGCAAGAAAGGGAGCAAATTTGTGACTATATTCCTATTGTACTTAATTCTAGTGAGTTACCACCTTGTACCACAATTGTAGAACCTTGTGATGAATTGCATGCTTATAATTTTGATCATGTGGTGCTGATTACGCATAAGAAAATGATAGCTAGAATATCCCCTGCCACTGTTTTATGCTATATCATGTTGAATGAGTCTGTTAGCTTGATTTGTGCTATGGATAAGATTTTTGAAATTTCATCTCGTAAGTCTTTATCTAGCACCTATGCCTACTGTTTTAAATTCAATTTATTTGGGGATTATGGCATAGATGGCAAGTTTCTTGTTTACGGAATATGCATAACTTGTGATAAACTTGCTAAATTGAAGTTTGTTATTTTGGGCAATCCTAGTTGTATGCAACAACTTGTTTCATGTGTGGTACCATCAAATTTTCTTGATATGTGTGATACCCATAGCTTGCTACCTAATTGTTCGAATTTTAGTACATTGACTTGTATTACAAATCAGCATGTTGTAGTTGATGAGTGGAAGTCCATTAAAATTATATCACCGTTGTTGAAATGGTTTGATATTGCTTGTTTACAATCTGATCATATGAATGAGCTATGCTTGTTACCAAAACTTGTAGTTTTACCTCTCTATGTTATTGAACAAGGCTTACAAAATATGAGTATTCTTTATCCAAGGACAGGGATAGATATGTGCTTTACTTATATTTGCAAATTAAGTTGCAAACTAAATCATGTTAATATTTATGTTATATGCTTCACTTATAATCACAAATTGAGTTGCAAAATTATGAGGAAATGTGCTTTGCTTAAATCTGATTTCCTCATTTGCTGTTATGTAAATAGCATTACGCGAAACCAACAGAACAATGAAATATGGGATATATACATATATGTTGCATACACGTTGCTCTTTTTGTTGCTTGTTTCTTCTTCAGCTTGTCCAATACCGAGGATGGTTTTCCTTCAAGGATGGGAAGAAGCATCTAAGAGTGCTAGCTTTTATGATGTCTTTATATGATGGAAAGAAGTGTTGACCAATGTGGATGATTATCAGGTGAATCCTTTGAATGTCTTTCTTGTGTTTCAAATATATAAAGAGCCGGAGCTACTATTTTATTTAACTAAATGTAGAACCTATATGAGAATGTTTTCTGTTGAGGATAAGCTAAAAGTGAGCTTGAGTCGAGGACGACTCAAATTCAAGAAGGGGGATGATGAGGACATCACTACTATGGATACGATCACACCTGGTTGAACCAACTCCAACACATCATTCGTGGGCTAAGAAAAGAGAGATATCAAATCCATCACGTTCTGGAATCCAATTTGGCCTCCGGATACCAGTCTGAAGTAAAAACGAGCATAACTTTTGCATACAGTGTCCAATTGGAGAGTTCTTGCACTTGATTGAAAGCTTACAAGAGATTATTCCAATGGATCTGGTCCTAGCCCCACATTCATCGTGGATCAACCGAATGAATGAAACAATGTACTACAACACTTTTTTGGGCTATTTCGGGCCTTATAAGCATGTGGGGGCCCAAGCCCAAATTGTGTGTGCCCCCTGGCTACACACAACCCTAGGACGACTCTCACGTCCCTCCCTCTTATATACTCAGTAGCCACCGTCTTAGACGCTTGGGTTTTTGTTGAGCATAGTTTTAGCCTAGGGCCAAACTACATTGTCCTCTAGGCGTGTCGGATGATCGCCTATTGAGACTACTTCGCGGAACCCCACCTTTGTGATCTTTATTATCGTGAACCTCAATTCTTGTTTGCAATTTCAGATTGCTTTTATTATCGTTCTTGCTTGTTCTTCGATTGCTTACAGGAATTGAACCTCGTATTCAAGTTGATCGTGCCCACGGCAAGATCAATAACCCTTCTGAGTTGGTTTAGCGATTGCTAAGGCGCATCATCATTGTATGTTGTAGTCGGATCGTCAAAATCAGTTCCACCAAATCGATAGTTATCGTTCTCATCAAAAAATTGGGACACAATCTTACATCAGGTTCACAAATATATAGATCAAAAGGGGGAAGGTTCTGCGAAGTAGTCTCGATAGGCGGTCGTTCGACATGTCTAGAGGACAATGCAGTTTAGCTCTAGGCTAAAACTATACTCAACAAAAACCCAAGTGTCTAAGACGGAGGCTATTGAGTATTTGAGAGGGAGGGACATGAGAGGGTCGAGCTAGGGTTGTGTGCGGCCAGAGGGGCGCACACAACCTGGGCTTGGGCCCCCATACGCTTACATGGTCCGAAATAGCCCAAAACGGTGTCGTAGTATATTGTTTCAATGATTTCGGCTGATCTAGAATGAATCTGGGGCTGGGACTAGACCCATAAGAAATTTCTCATTGTAAGCTTTTCATCAAGTCTAAGATCACCCAAAACGGAGTCCGTATGCAAAAGTTATTCATGTTTGAAGTCGGTGCTATCCCAGGAGGCCGAATTGGATTCCAGAACGTAATGGATTTGATATCTCTCTCTTCTTGGCCCATGGATGACGTGTTGGAGTTGGTCTAATCAGGTGTGGTCGTATCCGTAGTAATGATGTCCTCATCAGAGATGGATAATTCTTGATTTGTGAAGACGACCCTCACGATCTAGGTTACCGATCGAAACACGATCGACTTCAAGCAATCGCTGAACCAAACTCTGAGTTGTGGAAGTGGTGGCTGACAGGGAGAGGAGTTGAAGCTGTCAGCCTGGGCCAGGCTTCGAATCCTCCCTATGGCCTTTCGTCTTGTAGCCTTCCTTCTCGTATTCCGATCCATTGTAGTCCTCTCCATGATTTCTGAGGATAAATAAATCATACGCATCAGGCAGTATCATATTCTCATTAGAAACAGAATTCACTCCAAAAATGAAGTTACCTGATAATTCAATTAACGTGCCCGTGTGATTGGACCTTGCACTTATACAATGTGCGGATAAGTATTAGTTGCATCTGTAGGAGTGATGTCCTCATCACATGAGCGAGCCAATATGGATGTCCACGTCAATGCCACCACGTCGCCATGTCAGCTCATGCCGCCCACATGTCGCCCTAGTCAACAGCCCACATGGCCAGATCCAAACTTATTCTCAATAACATTTGGGCCCACATGTCATACACCCGAGCCCTAAAACCCGGTCCCCTGTGGACCATGGTATTCCCATGTACCTGGTTCATAGACCAAGATCCACCTGTCAGCCTCTAAATATTTTCCCGATTTTCTTTTAATTCAAAATTTTTGAAAATTCGTGGGACCTACCTGTCAGCCACACATATTCCCTCTCCCTTTTCATTTTCTCAATTTTCCCTCTCGTCCAAACTTTCAGAAGCCCCTTCATACGAGCTCCGATTGAACCTATTCATATTTCTAAACTCATCTAAAATTGAGCTCTTCATCCGGTGCTGTTTTTATTTCATTTGGATTTCACTTGAGCATCTAATTGTTGTTTATTTTGTGTTTCTTGCTTTATTTTCTGGTAGATGTTGATCCTCGGGGATTAAACAAAGGATTCGAACTGCAAAATTCAAGAACAACAGTGTACGAGCAAGGCAAGTTGTAACCTTGATCATCTTGAACATATATTTGGGAAAGTATTTTTGTTTCATATTAAATTGCATGCTAATTCTATATCAATGTTAAAGAGAAATATTTTTTCGTAATTAACCAATTGGAAAGTTCATACGACGGTGTAGGGAATAATCTGATCGCTTTCCAAGTTGCATATGTTGTAAGTGTATAGTTGTTTAGTTTAACATTAGCTGTGTTCTTAAGACGAAGTGCCATGGATGATAGAAGAAGCCTAGACACATGAAGAAATTCCTCTGAACTTCTACGTCATGATCATACCAGCTGAAGGCTCTTAACAAAACAGAGCACTAATGTTCTACAGATCCATTGATCAGTAATGAGGGAACATATTGTATTCAATCGTGCTTTTTCGTGCAATCATAGTGTAATCCAACTAAATATTATCATAGAAAATCCAAAAAAAATGTAGATATACTTTATGGTGTCCTCCAACTATGTATAAAATTCCAAATTCAAATTTATTCTTAGTTAAGAGTAACAAAAAAGAGAATTTTAACAAATTTGAACCGTTAACATGTCATATTTCACTTTTTTTAAAACTATTAATGTAGAATGAATTTAAACTTAAAATTTTATACACAGGTAAAGTAAGTTTAAAAGTACATGTACAATTTTTTTGTGAATTTTTTGTGACGATATTTAGTTGGATCGTACCATGATTGCAAAAAAAAACACTTGATTGCATATAATACGTTCCCAGTATTGATTACCGCTGTTTGCCAGTAAATAATACCGCAGCTATGAAAATACAGGGTAAAACAGCAACATCATGTCGAAAACGAGCCTAGCGACACATTAATTAGTTATGGTCACAGAAAAGCATTATAGTTCCATTATGTCAGTTCTTTCCTTCTTTTCCATGGATGAATTACCAATTTACCATCACTGCTTGCACACGACCAACCTTATGATCTACACAAGCCTACCAAATTCGCATATCACATTCTTTCTCCAAGCTTAGAACTATAGAGTACAGGCACTAACACACTACACAACCATAACTTTGGTCCTCTCACCACACACTTGCAACATTTACTCAAGGATGCAACTCAGTCTCATATAGCGGGTGATTTTCACACACGAGTCAAGGCAACCATGTCCTAACCGCGAGTCTTGGCCCTCTTCATGCCCATGTTGTTGTGGAATGGGGAAACCGATCCAAACTTTTGAGAGCTGTCATCCCTGAGAGTGCCATTGAGCATAGCAAGCTCGCAGAGCTGCTGCTTCTTGAAGAAGTCAATTGATTCGTCCTGGCAACAGTTGGCAATATATACATAAGTTGTGCCAAGACCAGAACACGTTGACTAAATGGTCAAAACTAACATGAAAATTTCTGTTAAAAATTAACAGATGCAAAAGGTAGCATACCACAGGTTTCAGCATATCGTCAATAATTTCTCGTGTTTGCAAAAGACGGATATCGATTATTTCAGCTGGCAGCTCAGCTTCTATCACAAGATAGAGAGGCTCATCAAGGTGTTCATATCCTGGTTTCCCCCTCATCAATTCTTCCTGCAAGTTTTGATATTGATAACTTGGTGATTGTGTGATCTCAACAGCAAATAAAATAGTATAACAACAGTAGCCAGAAAAGATACCGAAGGACTGCCTGGACCAGCCATTTCCCAAGCATAAGTTGAGCAAAGAAATCAAAATGATAATATCCTAGGAGGCTAGGACTCACCCATAGCACTATTGTCATATATTATGATTCAAGATTGCTTACACCTGCACATGTATAACTTGTTCCAGTTGAAACTCTAACAAAATCGCGATATCCAGCATCTAAGTGACATCCATTAGTCTCATCATAGTAAACAGAAACACGTTTCGTCCGAGTAGTCGCGGTACGGGGTTCGGGTTCGCGATTCGCCACCTTTTCTTCTAATTTCCACAGCGAACATGAACCCTATATCCTAAACCGGTCCGGGTTTGACGAACCCCGTTCGCAATTCGCGGGGGTTTACAGCAAATCCGGTAACTATGAGTCTCATAGCAGTAAAGTAATAGTTCAGCTCCAAAGCAGGAGGCTAAGTTAAGCAGCTGCATTACTATTTAATCACTAATCAAAAGACCTAACAGTTATAGCACCAACCATTACTATTTAATCATGTATCACAAGACCTAACAGTAATAGCACCAAAGTACCTCTAACAGATAAGGCAAATGGAACACCACCTAATAGTAGTACTACCAAAAATCAGCAGATAGACTAAGGCTAGCCCAAAAGGGGATAGAAAATTGAGACCAGGATGCAACACAAGGGTGTATTAACTCAAAAGTATCAAAATTACTAGATTAAATGGGGATGAGCAAATCAGCAAATATACACTGTGAAACAAACCTAACAAGCTACAAATTGCAAGCAAAGCTATAGATCATGGATGTAACATTACCTGAGCAGGATCCTTTATGCTGCCACGACCTCGAATTATGACACGACAGTCGGTGCTTGCCTCAACTCGTTTAAGAGAATTTCCCCTTGGACCAAGTAGCCGACCCACAAAGTTGAACTGTAAAGCCCAATGAAACAAAAATCATCTGAAGTGGCTGAAGGGGAAATAAAAGATTGTAGCAGCATCTTACATTAGGGTATTTATCCACAGGAATGTCCATTCTCATTGTTTTCTTCACAATGAAGCCTGAGGAGTTCCCTTGTGCATTGAACCAATTTTTAGATGGTGGAGAATGGAACATGCCTGCCCTCTGCAACATAAAGTAAAATATGGCCTGAGAGGATAAACTTACTGAAATAAGCACATGCAATAATTTGTGTGATATTCCGGGAAAATTACTGTAGCAGCCAGGCCGCCCAAGTCGGCCTCGGCAGCCATGTCCGGGCTAGACTCGTGCTGGCCAGGCTATGTAAGGGGTGCGACGGGGCGGGGCACTGCTAGCCCTAGCCGCCGCTGCCCTAGCTGCAAGCAGCCGCCGCCCAACCCATCGCTCCATGCCTCCTGTGCTTGGCTGCCACCACACGCCATTGCCCGCACCTGCGCCGTGCTGCCGCTAGAGCTGCTCTGCCTTGCCGCGCGCCGTGCCGAACCACTGTACACCGCACCGCCGACTTGCCGTCATCGAGGTGCTGCCGCGCTGTTGCTTTCTATCACTGTGCCAACCACGTCGCGCTGGAGAGCGCCACGCCACGCCAACCACGGCCAGGGCATGCTCGGCAACACTCCCTCTGTCATTTTGCTTTCCTCATCAAACCATGCGTTTGATCTGAGATCCGTTTGCGTCTCCATATGCAGGAAGTGTCACGAGGATCTTGGGGGAAATAGTGCAGAGGTTTTGAGAAGCGTGAAGGAGCAGGGAACGCATGGAGTCGTGTAAAGTTGCCGATTTTGACATTTCCAGTGGATCTTCAGGACGCATGTATAAATCCTAGATTGTTGTTGGTCATGTTAGCGCTATAGTAGAGCGATGTATGGTCGTATGGATGGTATATGGGGAAGTTGGAGAGCACCGGGAAGGAGGTTGGGAGAGATCGGTATTCATTTAATAGTGGTTATTGTTTTCGGGGCGAGTTTTGGGGTACCTACAGTCAGTTTCACGGTCTGTCCAAGATATAAAAAATGCAGTTTATTGTCTTAAGTTTCATTAGAGCACATGAACGTTAGATTTGGTTAAGCAGATAGAAAGTTATGGCTTTGTAGAAGCTTGCTGTCTAGAAATTGGTTGATGTTGAGAGCAGTTGTGTTAATCTGCTGATTAGAGCTAAATAATGACCGAATTAAATTATGTCCATAACTGGAGAAAGCTAGATAATTTCTATAGATCCTAGAGAAGCTATGGTTTACTATATTTTGAGTTGTATAAAAATAGTTACAAAATTGTGAAGCCTGCTGTCCAATAAAAAACAGATTGGTCTTCAGGGTTGGAAACAAGGGTTAAATGAAATAATTGAAAATTGTGGCCAACTAGAAAACTGTAGACAATCTTGTGTAGTTTTCAAAACATATATAGTTTACTATGTTTGGACTCCTGAGCTATGAGTTATGGTCCTCGACCGTCGGGGCAACAAAAGGAAAACTGCCCGGCGAGAGGGAAAGTTAGGTCCTGGACTGTACGTAGGAGTAATGTTATTATGATTGATGTTATGTATTGTTTTGGCTTGTGGTTAAGTTGGTATTACCTGTTGTAGGAGGTGTGACTTCAGGTTTGGCTTCATCCACTCATCACTTCGTCTCATGTGGTTAAAAGGCAAGTGCGCGGTAGAATGGTAGATGGTTGGTGAAATTGTTTAATAATTACGGATGATATATGATGTTAATTTATGAGTACTTTCATATTTGTTGATTGATTAATGATGATTCGTCTATGAAAACTAAATGGCACAACATGATAACGGTGATTAATACATTGAAAGGTAAATGTGGCATCATATGCATCATGAGGCAAAGATAGATGGCCTAAGTAGCATCTATAGCCTACTGTATGTAGCCAATCCTATGGGAGTGGGAAAAGGAAAGACCTACTGAGGTAGGCACTCCACGGGATTGGAGGTTGGACCCCATATGAAAAAGGATGGGGCAAGACGTCGTATTGTCGAATATCTAAACATGGGGTATGTGTCCACAGAGGATACGTGAAGGATATGTCCTAATGACATGCAGTGATTCCGGATATCACGGGCCCAATTTTGAGCGATAAGATATGCGCGGAAAGGATAACTCCATATTAGGAAGGACTCGATCATGTTACCGTTACTACGAAACCGACTCAAGTACGCCTGATATTCAAGGAAGTTTGGATACGCTGTGAAGATTACGCGACGATAGACTCCATATCGGCTACGATCCGATACTCCAATCGACTACAACTCGACTTGAGACTAGGCTACCCCGACTATATAAGACCGGGGGTAGGAGTTCTCAAGGAGGGGCAACCCAGAAGCGAGAAGAAAAGCGAAGGAAGCAAGAAGCTTTTTAGCATAGAGTCTAGAGCCGACGAAGCCTGTTTCGTCATCCTCTAGCATAGCATAGCCTTAGCCTAGGTGCAATCCACATTGTAATTAGGGCTAGACACATTGCTCTGTACTTTGTTCATCAACTCCATACATCATCCATGCACAAGCCCAAGCCGTACCAAAGGGGCCCTTAATGTTTTTAGGTGATCAATGAAGGCGACATTAATGGGATAGGAGTAGAGCCATCACTTCACTTGTCACAACACCAACCACATTTATTTAGTGTTAGAGATCATTATTGGATTAAATAAGTATCTAGTTGGTTTAGTTGATGACTTCCATATAATAATAATAGTCCTGTGAACTTAGTTGAATTTATATAACGCTTGAGAAGTTTAGTTGATTTTTTATTGTTTATGGATCTTCGTTCTTCGTCGTCATCAAAAGGTATGTCGAATATCTAAATATGGGGTATGAGTACGTACCGGAAATACGAAGACTATACCATATATGGTCAAGCAAGCATCTAAAACTCCGATATCACGGGCCCGATTCTATGGGATAAGATATAGGGGATATCTCCATACTAGGAAGGACTCGATCACTTTCCCGTACGAGGAAACCGACTCGAGTACGCCTAGTATCCAAGGAAGTTTGGATATGCTGCGAAGATCACATGACAATGGACTCCTAATCGGCTACGATCTGATATCCCAAACCGACTACAACTCAACTTGAGACAAGGCTACCCTAACTATATAAGGCTGGGGATAGGTATGCTCAAGGGGGGCTTCCGAGAGACAAGACTTTTAGAGAGAGCTTTTACAAGACGCAGAGCAACCAGGAGCCGACGGACCACGCTTCGTCAACCTCCAACTATAGTTTATCCATTGTTTAAATCCAATCTTTATTGTAACTAGGGCTAGACAACTCGCTCTGTACTCGATACACCAAATACATACATTATCCGCACATGACTTAGGGTATTACTTCATCTGGGGCCCTGAACCTGTATACATCGTGTGCCGCTGTCTTAGTACTTGACTGACACCGAAGGTACCCGTGCTCATAAGTTTATTGTCGAATTCTGACCTTCGACAAGGTAAAGATTGCTCTAGACGTATGTAATCTGGGCGTTCTCGAGTGCATGGACCCGAGCGTTCCCAAGCGCGAGGACTTGGGCGTTCCCGAGCGCGTGGTCACGGGCGTGCTTGGATGGATGGTTCCAAGATTTATATTGTTCATGTTATTATGCAAATTCTTGTTAATATTGTTTAATAGTAGTGTAAGCTTGCTGAAATTGTGGTTAAAGTCATGGTAAAAGTGATGAAAAAGTAAAGTGTGGTAATATCTTGAGCACATGGGAGTGCTAGGGTTTTACATTTAATATCACCAATTGGATAGCTATATTCTACCTAAAAATTTGATGTTTCACCCGGTGCAGCAATTCATATCAATTTTGCTGTCATGTTCAAACCAAATCTAAGATGAAATTGTACTTTAACTATCAATAATATAGCAACTTGGCACTTAACCGCCTAAACTTCCAAATTTTGGCCATCATCCCTTGAAGCAAATTTTGTACTGAGAATGAAACCAGATTATGAAGCATGCTACAGCACATTTCCAAATTAATCTACCATGGAATTTTTCATCTGATCAGCTTTAACTTGGTTAAATTTTGCCAGTGTAGTCTTGTAAGTCACACATTCCTAAAAATTTGGAAGATCTATAACTGAATGATCAAAGGCCACAGTGTCAAGTACCAGTAATTTTTTCCTCGAAATCTAAATGTACTCTTGTAATGGATAAGTACAAAACAAGGGTGCAGCCATCTATTTGAGAAGTTAATCAGTCACCAATTTTAGGGCATTTGGTTTAGGCGAGAGGCAACTAGGATTGATTTTTGGAGCATACCAAATAATTTAAATCATAGTTACCAGAAATGCGATTCGTCCTAGTCGTAGTACGGGATTCAGATTCGCGGCTCGCTACTTCTTCTTCAAGTCTTCACTGTGAACACAAACCCTGTACCCTAAACCGGTTTGGGTTCGATGAATCTGGTTCGCGATTGACAGGGCTTCAAAGTGAATCAGGTAACTATGGTTTAAATCCTGTCCATCTATATTGCGGCTGTAATTGCCAGATAAACTAAGAACCATTACAGGGTATTGAGTACTGTTATGTTTCGACAAAAAAGAGAGCAACCAAACTGTTCATCCAGATATTACCATAATTTGCATAAGAACAAACAACAATAGTTATGTCAGTGGTTAGTACTCGTACTTCTGATGAAATTGCTGGCGCCCAACCATTCATATCAGCTGGCCTTCCATTTGGTAATGCTCCTCCATTTATAAAGGGGCTACCATGTTGAAATCCAGGTTGATCTAAAACAGGAATCCCCAAGAATGCAGACACATGCAATATTTCTGCTCACAAATTGGATTAGCAAGCATAACATGTACCAATAAGTTAGCATTACAATTTTAAAACAAATTACTTAGAAGTTGATGGACAAGCACATCAACTGACTTAAATCAATCATGGATGCATGGCCAAGTTCAGTTAGCTGATTTCATGACGAAACCATGAGCATCATATAAATTTAGTTCTGAGCATTGTTTGCCTGATACTGGTCAGGGCTTAAGATCAGGCCAAGATTAGCATTAGCTATCGACAAACAAGCTAGCTCCAGCACTATTATGCTTTGGCCCACAAAACTAATGCAGGGTCAGCTCCAGTTCTAGCTGAATGTTAAGGCAACAGAAAACATGGCTCTAGGCCCCAAGCCTTAACCTTTAACAAATAATAAACATAGTTCATTTAGCACCGAATTAACCACTATGTTATTCCTTGACAAAGGAAACAATGTAACTACAGCATATTATTAGGAACTGGTTAAATAATAAAACCATACGACAATGTTAGGGAGTCTTATTCTATGTATGTATATGTAGGTCTCTCTCTATGTTGTGTACCACAGTTGGTAGCTTTTCTTTCGTGAGCATGTAAAGTTGGTTACAGGCTTACATCACATACAGTTGGGACGAAATCCATGTAACAGCACATATCCAACAAACTCATCACATCAGACATCAATCCACAATGTAGAAGTGTTGGAATTTTAACCCTTGTCTTCAATTGAGTAACCAGGAGCATTACTGGCTAAGCTACAGCTGGTTTGCAGTCAGAGTACTCTGAATCACACACTGAAAAACAAGCTTTCTAAAAAGCTTTGCTTTCTTTCTATAACCATGACTTTAGGAACTAGGTACAATATTTGTCTGGTCTGTGTTTGTACCAAGAAAGATCAGAACAAAAGCAAACAAAAAAAAATAGAAAGAACATGTTTGCATCTTTTTTTAACCACCCATATTTGCTTGCATATAAGAGCACATCTGGTAAATGTCCACTCAAGAAAATAACTCTGCCTTTTGCAGGCAGACAAAAAGGCCTAAAGTTAATGAACGAATCAGTAGTGCATTACCTTGATTCAACAAACGAGATGTGCATGGAAGAACTGGAATAAAAGGGCCAAGTTTTTGCCTCTCGGCAAGCAGTTCTGCAATGTACCTGCAAAGATAACAACAAGAAATCAATGAGCAAATACATACATATGATAATATAAAGCAATTTTTTGTCAACTAAGATGACATATTGAAACATTGGTGGAGATACCCTAAAGTTAGGTTTGGTGGAGTTTAGTGGATTTACCAAAATCTCATCAGTTGATTCGCAAACTAACACTTTGGTCAAACAAACCGAAGTAGTGAAGTGCATTCTAAAATAGCTTGCCTCCTAGTATCAATTCTTTTTCTTTCAATTTGATAGCACGGTTTGTGATCACAGTCCATCTACCAACATACAATCGATTCGAACTACAACCATAAACCCACTTGAAAACCAGTAAGTCAGAGCGACTTGCAACACTCAGCTCACGAAGCAACAACCAGACAACCACAGCAACCATGTTAACTAATTTACAGAAATGAGTACAAAACTCTCAGCTCAACACAACAAATGGCTGTAACCACAACGGCCAATTCACTGTTTAGTACTTAACAATCTGCAGTTGATTAGAACTTGTCAATTCCTACAAAAAAGAAAACAGAAGAACCGACAGTTCCGTCTTAACATCAACACCAAAGAAGCCATCAAAAGTCTCAAATTCACAGCAAAGTGTAATTTTTTAAATCCAAGTAACCATACAAGCTCCCCAGTCTATAAACACTTCTTCCTGATGGCAGTAGCCCAACCATTTCGCACAAAGTTCCAGTCTTAAGAAGAACGAATTGTGATCATAAACAAAAATCGCTCGAGAGACCCTCTTGAATCCCGATCATCAGAAATCTTCAGCAGAAAGAACAGTCAAACCCATCCTAAGTCCTAATTCCTAACAAGCAAGGCATGGTTCACCAATCCACTCCAAGATCCGAAATTTCCTAGGCATCAGTCTACCGATCAGGCCCCAATCGAAGTACAAGACACAATAAACCTCCAAAATGAAACAGAGAGGCGGAGGAGCTGAGGCATGGGGGTGTACTTCTCATGCTCGGCGAGTGGGAGGCAAGGGGAGTGCGGGCCAGTGGAGGGCGACGGCGAGTAGGCCATGTAGCGGCCGCCGGATGACATGTCCGCCGCCGGCGATAGAGGCTGGTAGCCGGAGTTGGGCCGTAGGATCTACCGATCTAACCAGAGAAGATCAGAAGGAAGGAAGAGAGCACGAGTGAATTTTTTTTTCACGAGGAAAGCCTGCCAAAATGATGCCAGTCGATAATTATCTCGTGGGGCAAATCCGCTTGTACACTCAGAAAGATCATAAATTACAGAGACATTCTCGCGAAGCCAAACACTAGAATATTATTCCTTTTCATTTCTTTTTTACTGTAACGGCCTCGCTCTCGAATTCATTGTTTATATAGCCCATCAATCTCATTTTTTTTGCAAATTTTACTCTCTCGCACGCGCATTTGTAAATTACCCTCTACCACGTCCAGGGAGCGCGGAAACTCTGTGCTGCATTCGGCGAGCGCGGAAGCATGCAGGCGCCGTGGGAATTCACACGAGTGCCAAGCGGCGAGGGCCACCGCGGCAAGCGAGCTTCCGTGCTACCTGATCATGACACGTGCCTGCAGCGCCTTCCGCGGTGGGGAGGGGAGCAAATTTGAAAACATGTGCGCAAGGGAGCTAGATTTGTAAAAAAAAAAGGGGTTAGAGGGCTCTTGGTGTCACAACAGAACGACATTTTAGATGTATGTATCAAACTTTGTAAATTTTAGCTACTAATATTTGGATGAATATTTAGATTAGACATGTGTAAAGGATATATGCGGATTTGTCTCAAAAAAAACTTTTTTGTAATATTATAATTTTTTAGGTCTTATTAATACATTACAATAGAACTTAGTTATCAAAATTGTATTTTTTAGATCGTGTCATGTCTAAAATACCGGCACTATTTTTGATTGGGGTGAGTACCATCTATACCCCTTTATAATGCACCTAAGCATTCTTTTCTACGTTCATCCCAAATAATGCACCCCACTAGAGATGACCCAACCTTCATGTACCCAGCGAAACGTCCCCAGAAACTTGCCTCCATCAAAATTAACCTCTCAGATCTTTCCTCAGTTTTACTCACCCACATCCGATAGCCATTGTTTAATGTGTCTAACTCATCCTTGTGGCCCACAATGATCTCCCCACCTCCAAAGATCATCTCAAGGAAAAGGAAACAAATATCCTAGAATTAAGGAAAAGGAAACAAACGTTCTAGAAAAGGAAAAAACTATATATTACGTGCTGGGAAAAGGAAACCGGAAGACAGGGCACTATACTAGTAAACAGTAGATTGTCTTTCATGAGAGCACCTTAAAGTGCCGATTTAAATGTCAAAAGCACAGGACAAGAAGTGGTTCTCCTTTCGGAATTGCTAGGAGCCGGATGTCTCATTTTTACGGACGCTGCAATAATTTTTTCCTACTTGTGATACATTTTTTTTCTACGCGTGAAACATTTTCCTTCGATAACAGTAGAATGTCGATCCAGATCGCTACAACATTTTTCTTCCTATGAGTGAAATATTTTTTTCCTACGCGTGAAACATTTTCCTTCGATAACAGTAGAAATGTGCACGCGAAAAAAAATGTTGCACACGTTGAAACAAAAATGTTGCAGACGTTGGAAAAAAATGTTACACCGAGCGTCCGACGCGACATGCACAGATCGAACGTCTGGGTGCTAGTTCTCCCCTTCTCCTTTTGGCCTCGAGTCGTGCTCGGCATACGCGCCTGAGCTGGACTCCACCGACCCGACTATTTAAGCGAAAATGGGAAGGGTGCAACACTAGTGAAAGAGTCAGAACGAAAATAGATAGGGGGCTTATAGGTCAAGCCAATGGCGAAGAATTAATACTAATTCTGAGTAAATTGATTCAGCTAAAAAATTATGAATTGCATCACACTAATGCAAAGATCGACAAACAACCGGTATGAAAAAGACCTTGTAATATTGCACACATTTAGATCTCGCATGTATACCTCCTCCTTACAGATATGCTATAGATGTTAATTATATCCATATGCATTTCAACAAATAATTTAAGGACACGCTACTTAAGAATGTTAGGATAGCTAAATTATAACAAAACAACATCAAATAGAAAAATCGAATTAATTTATAATACAACAAAGAAACAGTGATACAACATGAGCGCTATTAGCCGGCTGTAGGGGGGCTAGAGCCCACCTTAGCTCCTCCCTTGGGTCCACCCCTGGCTGTGCCCTAACCCTACCGCCTCCCCACTTCCACACGCCGGTCGGGTCTCGAATATGCAAATACAGACCATCTGTTTATACTGCACTAGTCCAAGATCATGCTAGTGCACACAGTAACAACATAGATGAAATATCACTTCATACACTATGAAATAAGAATAAACGAACTAAAGTTGATAATAAAATAAGTAGTGAGATGACCTTATGGTCGAATTTACATTTATTATATCTTGTAGGGATTAAACACTAAACAAAAAAAATTACAGTAGAACGGAAATAAACTATAGTGAAAACTCATCGACTTGCCGTAGCCAATTCACTGGGGCTCGAATCCTAATAACTAGCCTCTTCACGGTACTCCTCTTCTAGAGCTGGTGTTGACTCTTTTCTCTAACTGATTGATGATTATTGTAAGGGTGAGCACATGAAGTACTCAATAAGTTGTGCATAGAATGCAAATGTAACAACTACATCCAAGGCTTAGTCAAAAGAATGGCTGATATGGTTACTTTTGCATAAAGCAAACTTTTGCAAATACAATAATAGATTGAAAGGACAAGTACAACAAATAATAGTAATAATAAGTTATCTAGAGATTTCTTAAGTTAAATAGGCACATAGCCTACACTATTTCCTTTTCCTGGTACACAACCTCTTTTCCTTATTTTGTTCTATAAAATATAATCCTTATGTGAAATTTCTGAGCATTATCCAAAATAGGGGACAACTATTCGAATAGTTTTACATTTTGCAGAGTTTGTACACTTTACTAACAAGATATGATCATCTTTGCGTATCATGCAACTGATATGCTTTCTTAGGTGTGCAACTAAGAAGATCATAACAAAACCTTTTGGAAATTTTGTCCAAACATTGACACTCGCGATAATCCTAATTTTCCTATTCCAGCCTCACTCAGAGTAGAAGAATGGGAGGTACTCACCGTTGGACTAGGAACAATATCTATTCAAGATGTAGCACTGTTGCAGCATACACCCCTCGACTGCGCACACAACTCAGTCTCTTAGGTCTGGTACATAACAGACATGTGGTTGTATGATTAGCACAGTTCAATAGCTTTAAAGGTTAAATCCTTAATTTTTGAAGGCAAGACTTCCGATCCATTTGTTCACATAGAATCATATCAATTGATTCACACAGAATCTCGAACTCAATGTAACACAGATCCACCAGCACACAGCCTATTGCCACTTGCCTCAATCTAAATAATTTACCACCCCTATTGATTATAGTACAACACATGTCTCAACATCATATCATCATGTGACACTACTACAGAGCACAACATCATAGACGGTTGAAAACTGACATCGCAGATGGTTTAGTGAACCGTCAGTAACAAAGTGTCAGTGCTAAAAGGGCACATCACAGACGATTCTCAAACCGTCAGTGAAAATTGTCATCCTAGATGGTTCTAAACAAGAACCGTCTGTGATGTAGGTGACATCACAAACGGCTCCAAAGTGGAACTGACGGTTCTTGTCAAGATTCCCTACATAGAGTTGTGTCATGTATTGAATACCATTGATACTATATCTTTATATTCAAGATATACAGTGATAATCATATGAACATTAATCTCATAGTTCAAGGCCTTAATTATTTGCTACTGAAATTGTTTAAATCAACTTCTAGAGACCCTAATTACATCATCGAGCATTCAAAACGTAACAAAGTGAGAATGAGACATACAGAAGTAGGTAGTAACAAAAGAGTGCATGGAAGAAAACACATGAGAGAACATATCAGAGGACAAGGGTCTACTTTTTGATGCAACAGAGGATTAATATTTTCAAAGAAAGGCATTCCAAAGCATCCCAAATGAGAGAACATTTCTATATGGTAGTTTTAAGATTAAGTCCTCACAAGAAACCCTAAGAAGCCCAACTTATGGAGAAAATGTCAAAACAAGTCTCTAAACAACCACTACAAGCAATTGCCGCTAAAATGTTTTACGGCAAACATAAGAGCTGAATTTGGGGGCACAACCACTACAAGCAATTACTCCATAAGAGATTCTTTATGGACAGAGGGAGAATGCTAATTATGTTTTATTTTAGACTTAATCATTTTTAAAATAGCTTTGATTTGTAGTGCTGATTTTAGTTACACCAACAAAAAATGAATTAACATTTTGCGCCAAATCCTATAGAGAAGGAATGAATTTAGTAAAATTGCATAATGTAGAAAAGTGATCTTGAGATCCTAGGTCCTTAAAATTGCTTGAGATACAAGGTAGAGGACAAGTCCTCACCTTAGAGATACTAGACACAAAATGAAAAAAATAAAAGCAAAAATACCATCCTATCAGTGATGTGCATTCAAGTTTAGAAGATTTTTTTGGAAAATTACTGTCAGTTTAGATGGTCCAGCATATCCTGCACATCACCATTATTTATTTACACAACTGTGTATATCCAAAAGCAAACCAGGCTGCCTCTAGCACTTCCATAACTTCACCATATAGCATTTATAGGATAAAAATAAGGCCTGTAGTTGTTTTGATGATGACAATTTCTATTATTTCTCTGAAGATGTAGAATGCAATAAACATGAGGCTACAAAATTGAATGCTAGGAAAGAATGAAAGGAAAGAGCGAACAAGAATGTTGTGTGCTCAATCTTCTCTTTATATGGCATAATAAATGTATTTTTTTCTAGGACTACAGAGAAATGAACTACCCTTTTGAGTTGCTTAGATAACAATTGAGCAGTCCACGTATAAATTGAACATTGTCTACTGTTTCTAAATGAAACAACAATAAAGTCACTCCTTTTCCAATCCATATTCACAACCATGGCAGGGATTAGAGAAAAATAGAATAATGGCCACAATTCTAGGTCTGCAGAGCACAAAGCATTACACATGGCATTTCAGTTTCCTGTCGCACCATTATTGACCACTAGAACATGAGCTCAATTACTTCCAATCTAATAAATTGTAGCAAAGTTATCAAATCTCCTCCTTTCGGACTTCTAGCAATCTCCACAAAAAAACATTCCACCATTGCTTTGATTGATGTATCTAAGTAATATCAGAACAAAATAATCAAAACAAACATTAACTGTCCCACTTCCTATTACTAGATATACAACAACCCAATTCTACTCACAATACTATCAAGCTAACACTCGACTAACTATCCAATGTGAATTTCTCATATTGAACTCGCTATCGTTAAAGATGCATAGTCCCAACATTAGCAGCTGAGAATACCTAATGCTCTAATCATACCAGCCTAAAATTAATGAAATTGTGACAAGTTAATTATGTTAGCAACACATGACTACATGTTAATATCCACATCCTAGACATAACAAGGAGCAGAATGGCACACAAAATTGCAGAAGGCCAAAATAAACAAAAAAGAAAGCAAAAATTACATGTATATCCACACATAATGATTACCGACTGCATTGCCTCGCTTCCACCGAATCCCATGAGGGTTAAACCCCATAAAATAGCTGACGAGTACCACCTATGTCTTCACACCCAAATCCCACGAATTTTTAGCCCAAAATGCAGCAAAATCCGCCGCCTTTCCACCAAATCCCACCAAATTAAGCTCAAAATGTTGCAAAACCCCGAAGAATCACCCACGCATATTTGGAGGAAAGGAGCACGGATCTGGGTGACACGCACCTTAGGCGGAGGCGGGCGAGACTAATCGGCGTGGGCGAAGTTGGGGGAGACGAAGCCAGCATGGGCGGATCCAGCCGAGATGAAGTCAGTGCGGGTGGAGCCGAGCGACACCGGGGAGAGGCTGGGGGTGACGTGCGGTGCGGGGAGAGGCCAGGGTAGAAGGAGGTGTGGGCTAGGGCTAGGGCGTGGGGAGGCGGGTGGAGAGAGGCCGTGGGGAGGCTTGTGCGGGCGGAGGGAGGATGTGGAGGCTTGTGTGACCGGGCAGAGGGAGGTTGTGGGGCTTGTGTTGGCGAAGGGAGGCTTGTGCGGGCGGAGGGAGGCTGTGGGGCTTGTGTGGTTAGTTTTGGAAGCCCGTAATCACAGACGGTTCTGACCTTGAACCGTCCGTGATGACACTCATCACAGACGGTTTAAGGCTGGAACCGTCTGTGATGACTTGTTTTTTTAAAAAAGAAAGGCTATTTTTTTAAAAGGCTATTTTTAAAGGCTGTTTTTCAAAGGTTATTTTTCAAAAGGCTGCTTTTAAAAGGCTATTTTTTTAAAAAGGCTGTTTTTTAAAAAAGGCTGTGTTTTTTTAAAAGGTTATTTTTAAAAAAGGCTATTTCTTTAAAAATGCTGATTTTTAAAAGGTTTTTTTTTAAAGTTTGTTTTTTAGGTAAGTGTAATTCACAGTAAAGCTTGAATATCGATTATAACAAGGGTAGGTTTAGTCCAACACAAGTTTCCCTTTTGTCAACTTTGTTGTTTTTGTCCTTTTTCAAAAAGAGAGATCTTATTTCAGATCTTGTTTTGGTGGAGTCTTTACAATTTTTCAAATATTAGCACAATGGTATCCTGATTAAAAAAATCAGACACATACACAAAACTGTTTCGACTTTCGAGCGTTTCATTACAAACAACTTTATTATGCTAGAGAGTACACTTAAAATTATAACTCCACTTGCTTATTCTTTTGTATAAAAATTAGCCCTTCACGATGATCAATACTTGTGTAGCTAACTTCCTCAGGTTATTCTTCTTGGACCGTGATGCTATTTTCGATAAGAGGCAACTCATCAAACTGATTGTATTCTTCCTTATCTACTACAATCTCAACTCCAACAATCTTCCTTTTTCCCTAAAGAACCACGTGGCGGTTCTTGTTGAACGGGTCGATTACATAGAAGACTTGAATAACTTGGTTAGCGAGTACAAATGGTTCGTCTTGATGAAGGATCAAGATGGCGATCAGAAGGGGGGGCGAATTATCTCAAATAAAATTTTCCCCCACACAAAATAATCCAACCAAGCTCTCAAAGAGAAACACTCAAAGGAAGCAAATGAAATGAGCCAACTGTTCTGCATGGGCGGTGCTACCGTTGGGAGGTCAGTAGCACCGGAAGCCGGTAGTACTTCACAATAGATGGTAGCACTGGGCTCAAGAACAGTAGCAAGAACAAACTCTGAAAACAACATGTCTCAAAAGCAAATTTTGAGGAATCTTTTGATCGGTTGGACAAAAACTCACGAAACATGGTAGATGTACTTCTAAGGATGTCAGGAATTCATTCCAACCTTCAATCACAAGGATTAACATCAAAGTTCTGACCTTTTTACCCGTGAAGGAAGAACACACCAAGTTTGAGTAAAACACAAGAACTCAATTTAAGACTTGCTTGTGGGGTTTTGATGATCAAGATGATCTTGGATAATATCCCACACGTCACAACAAGCAAGAAAACAAGTCCAAAACCCCTCAAACGCGTTCTTCAAGAATCATCAACTCAAAAATACAAAACCAGTTTCTTGCAAGAAGGATGCATGGATTGCCTAGATTATTGGGATATGATCTGAAGAAGATTCATCCATCAATCAACAACCTTGGCACAAATAGCAAAAGCATTTTAGAAGGAGAGGAGGCAAATCCAAAAGCATGTAGGAGGGGAGGCAAATCCAAAATACATGAATGTAAATTGCAAGAATTTAAGTGCAGAATTTAAATGTGTAAAGTAAATTCAAGCATAGGAGAAAATGATTTGTATTTCTGGAAAGGAGGTTTACAAAGCCTCAGAACAAAGTGGGCAAAGCTCAAAAGAGCACAAAACCTCTAAACCTTCAATAGGAGGAAGACCACCCCTCCCTTTCTATTTATACTACTCTTGGGCCACCTACCACCCTTGGATGAGTACCTTCAAGAGGAGGCATAAATTTGAGTTTGAAGAAGGAAGAAAGCAATTTGGATGTAAAGCCAAACTTGGTCAAGAAAAGAGGAAAAGAGACGATGACTAAGTTGGCGATAGAGATTTTGAAGCAAACTTAAAGAAAGAGCAAGTTTTGCACAAAAGCTCTAAAATCCAATAAAACTCACACAAAGCTCAAATATGCTTATGATCCTTAGAATTAGCACATTTGTATCAAGATCATAAGAACCAATCATGCATTCACATTTTTATCTTTTTAGTGATGCCTTTTTCTTCAATTTCTCCCCCTTTTAGTAATATAGGCATCAAGATGGCATTTTCTCCCCCTTTAACCATGTATGCATGAAATGCATCATAAAAGAGCTTTGAAGATTATCCTAGTGACCACAATGACAATATATGACACCAAACTAGTCAATTTTAGATTAGACTAAACTAAGACATTTCCAAGTGCAAAGAATAAATTTTGCTAGCAAGCTTTAGATATGTCGATTTTAGCAAGATTTGACAAGTGCACTACTTAGCATTAGTTTCCAAATGAAAGTGAATGATCGAGATGGCGAACAGAGGGGGCGTGAATGATCACAACCTAAAATTTCCTCAAAAACAATCCAAACAAGCCCGCGAAGAAACACACAAAATGAGTCGATCAAAACGAGCCACTTGTCGTTCGGCCGGTGCTACATTGGAGGGCGTGCTGAGCACCGCCGAGGGCGTGAGCACCGCTCAAGAACGACTGAAAAATCAAAGACGACCTTAAAGCAAATTTCGAGGAATCTTTTGATCAGCTGGATAAAAACTCACGAAATTTGGTAAATAAGATCCTCGGGATGTCATGAATATATTCCAACCTTCAATCGCAAGGATTGATGTCAAAGTTCCGACCTTTTTTTGCCCGGGAAGGAAGAATGCACCAAGTATTCACTACAAGAAACAGAGAAAAATTCGAGGGTTTTTTAAATTCGTGGGCCAAAAAAAAACCCACGAATTTATTTATTTAAATTCATCCGTTTGTATAAAACCCACGTTTTTAATTAAATTCGTGGGCCAAAATGAAACTCACGAATTTAATCATTTAAATTGTGGGTTGAGTAACCTACTAATTTAAATATTTAAATTGTGTTAAAAATTACCCACAATTTAAAATTTAAATTGTAATACCAATTACCCACGAATTTAAGTTTTAAATTCATGGGCCTCGTTATCGACGAATATATCGTGGCAAAAAACCCCACGCCCGACCTCCTCCCCACGCCCGCCCGCCTGCCTCCCCACGCCCGCCTCCTCCCACGCCGCGCAGGCCGCGCCCGCCGCGCCCCCCCCGCCCGCCGCCGCTCGCTCGCGCGCCGCGCCTCGCTTGTCTCTCGCGCGCCGCCCGCCCGCGCCGCTGCCGCTGCGCGGCTTCCTGCCCCTGCGCCGCTCCACTCGGCCGGAGCTACTAACCCTGCCGCCCTCACGGCAGCGTTGCGCTGCCGCTCGGCCGCCTCGAGACTTCGCCCGGCCGGCGCCCGCCGCCCGCGCCGGCCGGCCGCCGCCGTCTGCGCCCTCGCCCGCTCGGCCACGAGCCCGGCCCGGCCGCCCGCCGCCGGCATTGCCGGCCGGCCGCCTTCCTCCAAGGCGCAACCCGGCCGACCGCCGATCGCTGGCCGCTTCGTCTCGCGACGCCGCTTCGCCGCCGCCGCGCCGCCCGCCGCCGCTTCGCCGACGCCGCCGCCAGGCCGCCGCCCGCTGGCTGCGCCGCCGCCGCCGCCGCCCGCCGCTCGCTCACCGCCACCTGCTGCCGCCCTCCGCCCCGCCGCCGCCGCCGCGGACGCTGCTTCGCCGCGCCGCCGCCGCCGCGCTTCCGCGACGCCGCTTCGCCGGCCGACTTGCCACGCTGCTTCGCCACGCGACGCCCGCGGCGCTCGGCCGTGCCGCGCCGCCGCGGCTCGCTGCCGCTCGTGCCACCGCCCGCTCGCCACGCGCGAGACGCCGCCACTCCCGCCGCGGCCGGCGCCCTCACCTCGCCGTGCCACCGCGCGCGCCATTGCCGGCGCGCCGCCGGTGCCACGACGCCGTCGCGCGGCGCCGCGCCGCCGGTGACGCCGCTTAAAGTTATTTCATCTCATTTTATATTCGTTGCATATGATATATATATTTTTATTTTCTCATTGCCGTTGTATATAAAGTTAGAGTTTAGGTTTGTGTCGAACAGAGAGAGCATAGGCGTCACCTGTTGGGAACGGCGATCTCACATTTGCTTGTGAGGTGCGCGGTTCCGTAATTGTCCAACGATTTTGGACAGCCCGAGAATGTTGGTTGTTGCATAGGACTCGTGATGGCGTGAAGCGATCGAACGTGATTTCGCCACATAACCTGTTGTTCTCCGACGCACCAAAGATCGCGCGGCGCTTGGAGAACAATGGGTTATCTCGCCAAATTTCGTTTCGCTCAGTAGCGCACGCCACGTGTCGCATGCAATAGCCTCCATTCTTAGGTGGGTTTAGGACAAATCTTTCCTAATAGGGTTGTCATTGTCACCTAAGCCACGGTCGACGTTGATATTGTTTCATTTGTTTAGCTTTGATAATGGGTGACGATCGAAGGGCGATGTATGACGGATGGAGGAGTGATGGGGGCACTCAAGGAATGGGGCGATCACGGATGCTTTCTTGAAGCAAGCATTCACCGGAGGAGTCGAATATGTGTATTGCCGTGTACCCTCTCGCGAGAATAACGGCTACTACAAAGAAGGATATAGTGCAAGATCACATTTGCAAAACGGGTTCATGCCTAACTATTTGGTGTGGCACCGTCATGGAGAGGCCGCAGGCGTGCCATTGAGATGTAAGAGATCTTTGGACCATGTGGAGGATCACGACCGGATGGAAGACATGCCGGATGATCTTGGTAGGGGATGAATTTAACTCCGAGAGGGTCACAATGAGGAGGTTAAGGAATTCTATAGGCTACTTGACGCCTCGGACGAGAAGTCGCATGACTTGACCAATGTGACCGCCCCGCAGCGGTTACACGCCTTATGTCGATGAAGTCAAGTTCAACTTTTCGAACAAATGCTTCAACGCTTTGCTTGAACTAATGAATGATGTCCTTCCGCCTAACCACAAGATGCCAAAGGATTTGTACCAATCGAAAAAGTTGATGGCCGCCTCGGATGAATTACCGTAAGATTGATGTGTGCGAGAATAATTGCATGTCGCTCGAAGGATCATGACAACGATACCCATTGTATGCATTGCGGTAAGTGCAGATTCGCTGAGGTGGTAGATGAGGAAGGGTATCACCACTACAAAGGTCGCGACTAAACAATTTTTGGTACATGCCGATCACGGATAGGCTTAAACGATCGTACATGTCAAAAGAAACAATAAACATATGCGGTGGCACAAAGAAGGTAAACGTGAGGACCAAGACCCGGATATGATGGTGCATCCGTCTCGATGGCGAGGCATGGCGAGGCATTGGACCGATTCGATCCTGCATTTGCTAGCGACCCTAGGAGTGTCCGTCTTGGTTTGTCCACGGACGGTTTCACACCTTTCAGCACAAGCGCTAGCCCCTACTCTTGTTGGTCGGTCTTCATCATGCCATACAATCTTCCACCTGAGATTTGCTTGAAAGAGGGGTTCATATTCCTTGCTCTTGTCATTCCAGGTCCTAAGCATCCAGGGAAGGATCTCAATGTGTTCATGCGGCCCTTAATTGATGAGCTGAAGAAGTTGTGGCGAGGGGAAAAGGCATACGACAGCGTTGGTGGCAGAGAATTTACCTTACGAGCCGCATACCTGTGGTCGGTCCATGATTTGTTGGCATATGGCATTTGGGCTTACTGGTGTGTTCATGGTCGCCTGTGTCGTCCAATTTGTATGGTCGACTGATGCATTTAGGCTCACGACGGTAAAAGATCACATTCTTCGATTGCCATCGACGATGGCTTCCGCGAGGCACCCTTTTAGGAACGACGCCAAAGCATTTCAAAAGGATGAAAGTTAAAAAGGTCCGCCAAGCGACTCACGTGAGAGGAGATAGCCGAGTGGCATAGTCGGCTTGTACGATCTACTAAGTGGGTTTCACGGCTATGGAAAGGAGCACAACCGAACTCATATTTCTTTTCTTTGGGAGCTGCCTTACATAAAAGCTTTGATTCTCGCCAAGATAACATAGATTTGATGCACCAAGAGCGCAATGTGGCAAAAAGCATCATCAGCATGGTGTTTGATGTAACCGACAAAACAAAGGATAACGTGAGTGCTAGGAAAGACATGGGTGATCATTGTGCTAGGCCGTGGCTCGAGGTTAAAGTTGGTTTAAATGGGAATGAGAGCCACCACGAGCTCCATCTTGTGTGAAGCCGTAAGACCGTAAACAGATTTTGAGGTGGTTGAAAACTCTAAAGTTTCGACCGCTATGCATCTAACATAAACGGGCTGTGAATGTTAGCACCGGTAAGCTAAACGGGCTAAAGAGTCATGATTACCATATTATCATGGAAAGACTTGTTCCGTAATGTTTCGTGGCTATTTTGATAATGAGTTGTGGAGGATGTTGGCGAGCTCGATTATTTCTACAGCAGATATGCGGTAAGGAAATCTCTAAGACGTTGATGCGAAGTTAGAGAAGGAATTCCATTGCTTGTATGCAAGTTGGAAAAACTTTCCCACCTGGTTTTATGAATGTGATGCAACACTGCTGGTGCATCTACCTTGGGAAGCGAAGGTTGGAGGTCCCGCAGATTCGGATGAATGTATAGTCGAAAGGGAGTTGAAAAAGCTTAGAGCTACGATGCGCAACAAGGCAAGGGTAGAGGGTGTATCGCAGAGGCTTATGCAAGTAAAGAGATCACAAACTTCTCAACAAAGTATTTCGCACGCAAGCACAACGTGAATGTCCGTAAGAATCGATGCGTGCGCGGAAGATGAACCATTGAGCGAACTTAAGCTTTTTCAATGCAAGGGTCAACTGTTGGGTCGTATAATCGCACACCATGTTGAGTATGCGGAGTGGAACATGGCCATGCTTTACATGTTCACTAACATGGTAGAAGTTGAAAATATTTTGAGTAAGTGACTTTCAATTATGTTTTCATCATTTCAGTAGTGTCCTTTTAACCCGAGAATAAATGACGCAGAGTATTTGACAAAGAAAATTGAAGTCAACTCGACAACCCACAACTAAGCAATTGGATAACCTACGCCGTGATGGGTTCAAAGGCGCCCAAGCTTCGGCAATGGTTCCGTCAACATGTAATTTGACTATTTATTCATTTTTCTAAAATGAATTGTTGTAGTACCTTAATATTAGACTAACAAGTGATGAATGTTGCTATATAGTGTATGCGTGATGCCTCCGTCCTCGAGGATCTCCGCGGCTCTCACATGGTGATGTGACGGCAAGGAGCTATAGTCATTGTGATGTGAACGGGTTCCGTTTGAACAGTGAAATTAGAAGCTAGCCGTCCACTTGCGCCACTTCTAACAGCGGAGTAGTCACAACGTCATCCGATTCCAATGCGATATATTAGACTACTACGGTGTTGTACAAAACATAATTGAGTATACCTTTGGGGTGGCAAAGATCCAAGGTCGTGTTTTTGATTGCCATTGGTTCGATCCACACAACGGCACACGTGTCGATGACTTTGGGATGGTGGAGGTGAAGCACGATTCATGCTTCAGGCCATATCAATAACATCGTGCTTGCACATCAAAGTTGAGCAGTGTACTACCCGAGCTATCCTCACCGTAGCTTGAAGGCTTGGTGGGTTGTATTTAAAGTTAACCTCAAGTATACCCTCCGGGATGTTTCGTATGTGGCAAGTAACGAGAGGATGATGTGGGTGATGTATATCAAGAAGAAGCTATAGGATTCTTTCCTTGTCTCCGACGGGCGTGACTCGATCAATTACCTACCGATGCCACGACGTAATAACAGATGAACCCGCCCGTCACGAAACGCCTCAAAAGTCGATAAGGATTGCACGCCTCAATGAAATACGAGTCGCAGAAGCATTCCGACGCCGACGACTTTTGATATGTATATTTTGTGAGATTATTGTTGCCTCGCTCATTTGTACAAGTCATTGTTGTCTCCTTCATTTTTACATGTTATAGTTGTCTCATTCTTTTTGCAAGTTATTGAAAATTATTTGTAAACTCAGATACTAACTCTTGTCAAATTTGAGCAGATGAGTATGTTCAGCATCAAAGTTGACAAGCTTAAAGGCAAGTTCAATGGTCGTCCTCCGTAAGGTCGAGGAGCAAGGGTTCGATGGCGAGGACTCGGCGGCAGCAGCATATATTTCTTCGGGCGGCAGCAGATTAGGCAATGGCGGGAGCAGCTCCAGAGGTGCTTGATGAGCGAGCACGAGAACAGCGCGGAGCACCACAGGAGGACGAGGCGCAGTAGGGGTTGCAGAGAGGGGGCACATATGTGAGCATGACGACATGGCGAGGCGGACGACGAGGAGGTCGTTGGGGTGGTGGCGGTGCGACGGCAGATCTGATGCAGACGCCGAGGCCGAGGCAGCGGCAGATGCAGAGTTGGAGGTGACCTTAGAGCCAGTTGAAGAGGGCGGGTCTTCTTCGAGTACCATCAGGTATATGTGTAGTATTGGATTATCATTTAATCTCCATATTTACATTGTAATGTCTATGAACTAATTATTTGCATTTGTGTTTCAGAAAACCGTCTCGATTCGTCCGAGATGCAACCCGGCCGATAGGAGGTTGATAGAGGTACACGGAGCAGTAATGATTATATCTTCTCCTTTAGCATTAGCTAGGTGACAACTTATTGTTTTGATGCATCTTTGTCTTGTATTTTGTTGTAGGCACTGGAAAGAGCCGGGTTGGACTGGGACGGGCCACATTACAAAGGTTAACGCCGTGTTGGGAGCCCTTGGCCGGTACTACTACCCCGCATGGTTGAGTCAAAGGGAAAGATTCGCGCCCACTGGCTGGAAGCATCGGGCGTTGAAGGAGAACGTGGAAGGAGGCGAAGACAACCAAACATGTCGTATGCAGATGTGGGCTAGCTTCGGGTGAGTTTGCGTTATTTATTTACTCTATTTGAGTATTGCTTTAAATGTAAGTACAATTTGACAAAGGTGTGATTATATGCGGAGAGGTTCGCGCTTGAGAACGAAGACGACATAACGCTTTGAAGAAGGCCAAAAGCGTCTTCAACAGCGGCACAAAAGGTTGTTTGAGATTCATTCAAAGAATGCACGATTCAAGTCGTCATCAATTTTACAAGAGGGTGAAGAAGGTGAACATGAGAAGAGGACCAGAGGCGAGGAGGATACACCGACAGAACAAGAGTATCTCCGAGCTCGGTCGATTGGATAATGAAGGACATGGAGGCTTGGAGGTGGATTGCTTGCAGATCGGGATCGGAGGATTTTCAAGAAAATCAAATAGAAATCGAGGGAATGTAAGAAGTAGATTGGGAAGCACAAGTCTGGCGCAGACGGACACATTGGCCTAGAGCAACGCATGGTAAGTATCGGTATTATAATTGTTAGTGAATTTGTCACTATGTTTCTAACTTTGCATCGAGGAGGTCGAAAGTGGGAGTACTCCCACTTTTGTGGAAGTTTACATCCGGGGCACCAAGGCGAGGATCCACAGTAACCCGGATGTGTTGTGCGACGACGGGCTAGTGAGAGGATGGTAAGTATAAATGACACAATATGTTTTGTGCAAATTTACATCCAGAGCACCAAAATGTTGCTTTGTAGGCGTCATATGCGTAACAAATGACACAACGTCATGGGCCGGAGGTTGATTGGAGAGCCGACCGGTCGATGTGGAAGCGTTGTACCACGCCGGAGGGCCTAAAGCATGGGAGGTTCGTTAATAAAACTGATTTTATTTGTTTTCGCCTACTAAGGAAAAAAATTGCATGGTCACATTTCAAGATATATCGCTTGTAGGTGGGCCATGGGGATGGAGTTGTGGATCGCGATCGTCCTCCACGAGGCTCGGTTTCCTCACGGGAGTGCTCGCTCGCCGAGGTCCGCACGGAAGCACAAGCGACGAGGAGGCTCGTGAAGCACGAGAGGAGGCTCGTCAAGCGCGAGAAGAGTCTCGTCAAGCACGAGAGGAAGCTCGAGAAGCCGAGAAGACTCGTAATACATGAAAATGTATCTGCGGTACAATCTCAACTTTGAACAAAACGCTCAAGTTTACATTTGTGATTAAAATCTAACAAACAATCTATATGCAAAGAATCGTCACAATCTCTTGGACCTAACGTGCGGTGTTTAGCGCCTCCTATTCCGCAGTAAAGATACTTGAGTTCATTACGCTTTAATTCACTTAGCTCAGAAATCACGAATTCACAAACTGGACTATTATGTCATAGGGCTCCCAGCCACCTCCCTTGTACATGTTTTCTCCGCACATGCAGCCACCACCACAAGGAGAAGCATCACAGGGTGCTCAGCCTCCCCCGGCGTCCTTCATAAACCCTACTGGGATGCAGGCACCACCTCTAGGAGATGCACCTCAGGTTATATGATATTCTCATGCATTCTTTATTTTCAAAAAACTCTATTATGTGTACTTCATATCACAAACTATGATCCACAGAGCTCCCAGCCTCCTCCTCCTTTCTACATGTTCAATCCACAGATGCAGCCACCTTCTACAGGAGAGGCACCACAGGTAAAGACGGATCGGTTCAATTCGTTATTTAAAATTTGAATGAATGATTTATATGTGGCATGATGTACCTGTCTATGCCTTACAGGGCTCCCAGCCTCCAAACCCGTTCTACATGTACCCACCACCTATGCCAAGCCAAGGAATGCCTATGTACTTCAACCCGTGGGCCCTGCAGCCACCTCAGACGACACCACATGTATGGATGTCGAAAATATTATAAGTTTGCGACACGAGCTAAGTTTGTCAATTCTTGTACAAATTGCCGTTTTGGATGTGTGATTGATTATCTAAGGATCTGCTAGAATGTCTCCTTCTGGTTTGAGAGATTGGTATATACATTATAACTGCAAATGTTTCTTTGTCTGCTGAGTGGATGTCCTATTTACTAGAGAGGTCATGCCGAAAATTTGTACATTTCAATGACTTAGTTTTAAGCCGGTTTTAAAGAGTTGAAAGGTTGGTTTCGGTCTTTTAGTAGAGGTAGTAGGTTTGGTGTCTCGTTTGTTAATTTTTCGTTAGCTTGAACTTTGTTGTGGAGTTTGATGACTTGGTGAGCTACCTGCCCCATCCCTTCCTTTCTCTTGCTCAAATTTAGGAACATATGCTTCCGTAGGAACTTTAGTTCATTCTTTGAATATGAGATTACATATGCTTCATTGAATATGAGATTACGTGTGCAATGGATGGACATATACTTAGTAGGAAATCTAGTTCATTCTTTTAGTATATATATTAATCTTAGTAATCTGTTGCAAAAGTGATAATTTTTGTTGAAATGCACAACCGAGTCGATTTTAGGATATTTAGGCAACTCTTTCTTAAACCTTGCACAAATCATCTCAATGTTCATACTTGAAAAGGTTAACTTGTGTGCTTATGAAAGTTCATTGTTGTGCTCAGAGATAAATGATGGTTTACCAAATTATTAACCCATTACGTGCTATTTGATTTTTTTTTCTCACAATAACTTTTGATTTGAACCTTATATTGTGTCGATTTCTTGGAATTGAAAAGTTATCTTAAGACAACTTGTTCAATTGTGAACTTATGTTTTAAATGCTTTATATGGCATCCTTGTAGAATGTTGTTTGCCCATGTACAATCTGATTGTTTATCCTTGTAGAATGCTTCATATTTGTACTTTGTATATTGAACTCTTAAAATGACTACCAAAACTCTTAATTGCTTCTTTGAACTATTTTCACTGTTTGTTATCTTTTGAATACTCAGTGATGCAATTGGGGTCTTTGGAAGTTGAATTAAGTAATTTTAGTTGTAATGTTGGCCTTATGTTAATACTAGAGAGTATTACTTTGATACTTCATTGAATATGAGATTGATGTTCATATGATTATTGCAGCATATCTTGACTAGCTCTACGTGTAGTTCTTATATATAGTATCTGTTCTTGTTTAGCTTGACCTGTTATATTGATATTCTCATATTGTGTCTTGGTTGAATAGTACTATTGATATTCTCATATTGACATTCATGTGAATCAAAGATAATGTTACTTGTAGCACAACCTAAGTTAATCTTGAACTTGCGTGTTTCTAGGTCACGCCCTCCAAAGACGTACTAACGATTTACATCATAAAGACATCTTCAACAAATACGACGGTGGTGGTAGCGCCCACAACTCTAACAACCCCGAGGCATGAATTCCATTGTGAGCTCGATTGGTGTATAATCTGTTGTACTTTATAACTTGTTGTGATGGATACGCCAGATCGACTTATTGTGATGGACTTATTTTAATGGATCTGGATTGTATCTATTGCGGTTGTAATGTGTTGTACGTCATTGCGTAGTTTACAAATTGCCGTTGGATGTGTGATTGGATTATCTAAGGATGCGCTAGAATGTCTCCTTACGGTTTGAGTGATTGATATATATATTATAACCGCAAATGTTTTTTGTCTCACGAGTGGATGTCCTATTTACAAGAGAGGTCATGCCGAAATTTTGTACATTTTGAGACTTAGATTTAAGCCGCTTTTGAAGAGTTAAAAGGTTGGTTTCAGATTTTAGTAATCGATAATAGGTTTGGTGTCTCGCTTGTTAATTCTTCATTCGCTTGAACTTCATTGTGGAGTTTGTCTTTTGTGTTAGTGTTTCGATCGATTTGAACAAAATAGATGATCCTTCTTATTTATTCTTCGCTTAGCAATTTTTAGTTTCAATTTTCTTTTTGCCTTTTCTTTTCTTCTTTAGTTGTTATATGTATTGAGTGCGATACATATATATATATAAAAATACATACATTTGGATATATGTATATATGTATTGAGTGCGATACATATATACATAAAAATACATACATTTGGATATATATACATTTTTTTTGTAAAAATGACAGTTAAATTTGTGGGTTTAATAAACCCACGAATTTAATCTGTTTAAGTTCGTGGGTTTATTAAACCCACGAATTTAACTCAGAAACCCAATTAAATTCGTGGGCTTAGCATAAACCCACGAATTTAACTTAAATTCGTGGGTACCCACGAATTTAATTAATTAATTTCGTCGAGTTAAATTCGTGAACTAAATTCGACGGTTTGCTCACGAATTTAAATTAAATTCGTGGGTTTTTGGCCCACGAATTTTTCCCGGATTCTTGTAGTGATTGAGCAAATCGAAAGAACTTGATTCAAGACTTGCTCGTGGGGTTTTAATGACCAAGATGATCTTGAATAGCCTCCCACACGTCCCAGCAAGCAAAATAACAAGTAGAGACTTAAAGAAACGCAATTTACAAGATCATTCACTCGAACGTAAAATCCGATTTCTTGCAAGAAAACGCATGGATTACCTAGATGATTGGGATATGATGTAAGAAGAGATTCATCCAACAATCAACATCCCATAAGAATCGTAAGCATTTAGAAGGAGAGGAAGCAAATCCAAATTGCGTAAATGTAAATTGCAAGAAAGTAAATGCGGAAATTAAATGCGTAATGTAAATGCGTAAAGGAAATTGAACATAGATGAAAACATTTTCATTTCTGGAAGGAGAGGTTTACAAAGCCTCACAACAAGTGGGCAAAGCTCAAAGGAGCACAAAAACCTCAAAACCTTCAAAGAGGAAAAGGCTACCCTTCCCCCTCTATTTATACTACACCCTCTCTGGAAATATCACACCGGCCATTTGGTTCGGTGCTACCGCCCGCCCGGTAGCACCGGGCTACCATGGCCGATAGCACCGGGCTACCATGGCCGATAGCACCGGGAAAACAGAGAAGACTCAAATTGCTTCAAATTTTAATTCCAATTCAAATCAAACTCAAACCAAAGCATACCAAGCTCAAGGTTAGTCAAAATACTCATCACAAACCTAGGTAGACCTCCTCATGGTCATTCAATCTTCCCCTTGATGAGTATATTGACAAATACATGAAAAGGCATAAGTTTTGAGTTTGAAAAATGAAGAAGAAAGCAATTTTAGTTGCAAAGTCAAACTTGGTCCAAAGAAAAGAATTGAGATCATGACCAAGTGAATGAAAGGGATTTTGGAGATAAAGCTAAACTCAAGAGGATTTGGATTTTGGAGTTAAATTTAAGAAAGAGCAAGTTTTCCACAAAATTCTAAAATCCAATCATAAGTGCCAAATGTGATTAAGTGATTATGATCCAAAAGAAATAGCACGGATTTGCCAAGATTATTAGAACCAAACAAGCATTCACATTTTTATCTTTTTAATGATGCCTTTTCTACGTTTTCTCCCCCTTTTGGCAATATAGGCATCAAGATTTCTTCCCCTTTATTTGAGTATGATATGCATCCTAGGAGAGCTTTGAAGATTACCCAAGTGATCATAAAGACAAGATATAACACCAAGCTATTTGAATGACAATTGAGACTAGGCTAAGACATGTCCAAGTGCAAATAGAAAATTTTTCTGGCAAGCCTTGTTTTTTTAAAAGTCATTTTTAGGCAAGATTTGGCACGTGCAATGCTTGATAGAAGTTTCAAAACTAGAAGCAAAGCCATTCATAGGATCAATTGGAAGACCTAGAATTCAACCTACTCAACACTTTGGGGAATCTAGAAGTGCATAGAAGGTCCTTCGAGCTCATATTACTCTTCATTGAATGCAAATTTTGCTTTAAGATTGTAAAAGACATAGCGGGATGCAAATTTTTGACATAATTTGCATTCTTTACCCACATATGTTTTTTATATTTGCATTTTTCAAGTGATTGACTAAAGCCATTTTCGATCATCTCAAGAGAAACTCTTAAGACAATGATCTTGGTCATATACAATATATTCCAAGTTCATCCCAAGTGCAATGAGAGGCAGTCTCGTGAATATAAAGCGTTGAGATCAATTTTGCACAAAAGAGTAAATTTTTTCTTGATTTCATTTTAGCACATATGAGCAATTTTGAAGGACTCAAATATGGATCAATCTAGTTTCACCCAAGTTGTTATAGGGACTCTAGAGAACTCCAAAATTTCACAAATCATGGTAAATACCCCTAGAGCAGAAACTTGGCAAGAAAAAGCAACATGTCTTATCTAGTTTTTCATTGAAAGCGCATTTACAATTTTTTTGCAAGCTTAGCAAGATAAATAAACTTGGACATATCTAAGCTATAGACTTTCCCTATATAATGTAGCATGGTGTATAGCATGAAGAATCGATCATTTGCATAATAGACAAAGCTCATAAAATAGAAAATAAAGTCTATATGCTATGCATGAACAGATTCCCAAACTCCCCCTCAACATGTGGATCAATTTTAAGTACGAATTTTGGTTCAAGTTGAGTTATTTGTAGAATTAAGCTCAAGGAAAAACCAAATGAACTCAAACAAAACCAAAAACACAGAATGAGTTGAGAAAGATCAAGAAACTACAAACTGGGTGGCTATAGAGTATAGAAAAGATAGTAGAGAACACTAAGGCTCAAACTCGCTCTCATCTTCTCCAATGACTGACATAGGGAAGCTATATCTAGATCCCAAGCTAAGGAGTGCATACAGATCCTATCTACCCAGGGGCCCCAACACCTACTAGACTTATAAGACTGTGAGGGAACTCAACCTAGAGGGAAAAGACAACAACTAATTATGCATGATAGCAACCTAAAGCACAAGATGAGAGGTCCATGCAAAGTATGCCAGAAGTCTAAGTAAAGTGAACTCATAACTCTAGAGAATAAACCCCATAAGCACCCAGAACAAAACAAGAGAAAGGAAAAACTGAAAGACAAATATAATACATAGTATACAAACCAGCTCCCCCTCACAATAAGCCGTAAGGGCACATGACTCTAAGCTCACTTCTCAGGGCAACAAACCTGGAGCTATCCAAAGACTTGGTAAAGACATCGGCTATCTGGAGGTCACTCTCTATAAACTGAAGTGCGATATCCCCCTTCTCCATATGGTCTCTAACATCAATGTGCTTGATCCTGGAGTGCTGCACTGGGTTCTTAGTAATGCAGATAGTAGAAGTGTTATCACAAAAAAGTGGAACACCCTCTATCTCTAACCCAAAGTCCTGCAAGGTCGATCTCATCCAGAGCACCTGGCTACAGCAACATACTCGGCCTCAACGGTGGACTGAGCAACTCCGAACTACTTCCTAGATAACCAAGAAATAAGAGAAGTGCCAATGAATTGGCAAGTGCCCGAAGTGCTCTTCCTATCTATCCTACAACCAGCGAAGTCTGTATCGAAAAAGGCTCTAAGGGGTAGACAAGAAGAAGAAGAATACCAAATACCATAATCAATGGTAGCTCGAAGGTACCTGAAGATACGCTTCACCGCCTGGCGGTGAGAGGCGCAAGGAGAAGCCTGAAATCGAAAATACATACACACAGCAAAGTGTATGTCTGGCCTCGATGCAGTAAGATACAAGAGAGAGCCAATAATGCTTTGGAACTCCTTTTGATCAGAAGGCTCACCATCCTCGTTAGGCTTGAGGACAGCAATGGTGTCCATAGGAGTCATAACCGGCTTCCCGTTAGACATGTCGAAGCGCCTCAGGAGGTCCCGGATGTACTTGCCTTGATGCAAGAAGGTGCCCTCCCGAGTTTGCTTGATCTGGAAGCCAATGAAGTAGCTCAACTCGCCCATCATACTCATCTCAAACTCAGTGCTCATCACGTCAGAAGACTGAGACACAAGAGAATAAGATGAGCCACCGAAAATGATATCGTCCACATAAATCTGGACAAGAAGAAAATAGGACTCATGGTGTCTGATGAACAGAGTCTTATCTACTATGCCCATCTTGAAGCCATGGTTGAGAAGATAAGACTTGAGCCTCTCATACCATGCTGTGGGGGCCTGCTTGAGTCCATACAAAGCTTTGGAAAACTTGTATATGTGACTTGAAAACTTGGGGTTCTTGAATCCTAGAGGCTGCCTGACATACACCTCTTCCTTGATATACCCATTGAGGAAGGTACTCTTGACATCCATTTGATAAAGCTTGAAGCCCTTGGATGCAGAGAATGCAAGCAGGATCCTAATAACCTCTAGTCCAACTACACGGCCAAAAGTCTCCTCAAAGTCAAGACCCTCAACCTAAGAGAAGCCCTGTGCAACTAGTCTAGCCTTGTTTCTAATGACAACCCCATCCTCACTCTGCTTGTTCTTGAACACCCACTTGGTCCTAATAACATTATGACCAGATGGGGGCTCGACAAGCTGCCATACCATACTTCTCCCGAAGTTCTCAAGTTCCTCATACATAGCATTAATCCATGACTCATCGGATAATGCATGAGAAACATCCTTCGGCTCAAAGGAGGCAACAAAATCAAAGTGGAAGAAGAAATTGGACAAACCCAATTTTGAGCGAGTGACGCGCTCAAATAGATCACCAAAGATTTGATCAGGTGGATGAGAACGCCGAAAATGACGGGGAGGTCCAGAAGCAGAAGTGGCCTCTACCTCATGCACAGAAGAGGTAGGATCAGAGCCACTAGATGCTTGAGAGTCAGAAGGCAAGGGCTGGTCTCCCTGAGGAGCAAAAATGGAAACAGGAGGCACCGCAGATGTAGAGGGGACTAGATCAGGTGGAACACCATCATCTCAATCATCCTCATCCTCTACAAAGATGGTCTCGGAGGTGAAAGAAGAGCGTGAAATGTCAGGTCTAGCTCCTGAACTTGCCTCATCAAAGGTCACCTTGCAGGTCTCTATGATCCTATCCGCATTGCAACTCCAGACCCTATAGCTATGAGAAGTCGAATAACCCAGAAAGATA
Source organism: Otatea glauca (assembly GCA_036346275.1). Lineage (NCBI taxonomy): Eukaryota > Viridiplantae > Streptophyta > Magnoliopsida > Poales > Poaceae > Otatea > Otatea glauca. The sequence continues at coordinate 22,512,279 of CM070725.1, read as the reverse complement.
CCATCAGAAGAACGAGACTCAAACTTATCCAGGTTACCGTAGTTCAAAGTGAAACACTTGCAACCAAACACACGAAAATGAGAAACACTGGGCTTTCGGCCATACCTCAACTCATAAGAAGTGCGATGCAAATGTGCTCTCAAGAATACTCAATTAGAAACATGGCAAGTAGTAGCTATAGCCTCAGCTCAAAACTTCCTAGGAGTGCTGTACTTGTCTATCATCGTTCTGGCCATCTCTATCAGGGTCCTGTTCTTCCTTTCCACTATGCCATTTTGCTGAGGGTCGTAGGGAGAGGAGAACTGATGCTCTAAACCAGACTCCACATAGAAACTCTCAAAAAAGTATTTCTTGAACTTCGTGCTATTTCACAGCGTATAGCTCGTAAGGCACCAGGGAGCTCAAAAGACAACCTATGAACCAAACCCCTAAAATGGGTAAAAGACTTATTCTTCGAGGTCATGAAAGACACCCAAGAGTATCTCAAAAAATCATCAACAATGACAAGAATATACCACTTCCCACCCACTGACTGCACTCTAGCTGGACCAATAGTGTCCATATGTAAAAACTGTCCTGGTGCATCGGTCATTACAACAGTGACTGGGAAATGAGAAGCAGCAATCATCTTGCCATGTCAGTAAGGAGAGCAAACTAAGTCTTTGACTATCTTGAGTTTAGGCAAACCACGAATGAGGTCGTGGCTGCTAACTTGGGTCAAATGATGAAATCCAATGTGACCAAGTCTCTTATGACAGAAGGAGAGATCACAGGATTCTAAAGCAATCAAACAGCTGAGAGAGTCTCCAGAAGAAGCAGAAAAATCAGCACGAAAGACTCTCCTATATCTAGAAATCCCGCAAACTAACCCTCCTGAAGAATCGAGGATTCTACAAGCACTACCTTGAAGCTTACCTCGAAAGAGTCATCGATAAGCTGAGAAACACAAAGCAAATTATACTGCAACTTGCTTACTAAGGCACCATCCTTAAGAATGAAATTCTGATTAATGCAAATGGTACCCTTAGCAATGACTCTACCTGATGAAGCATCCTCGAAGTGATCAACTCATCACCGAGGGCTTAGACTAGTGAAGAGAACCAACGAGAGTCTCCGGTCATATGACGAGAACAATCGGAGTCGATAATCCAAACCTCTCCCTTCCCCATCCGACGAACCTGATCAAGTCATAGCCAGAGTTTGGGGATGACCCTGAATACCCTTAAGAGTAGCAACATGCTCACTCCTTGTGATCTTGGTGCACCTGAAGTAGAAATCTACCAAATGTCTATCCTTCTGATAGAAGGTGTAAGTATACTTCGCCTTACTAGAGGCAGAAGTAGCAGGAGGAGCAACCTTCTGATCAGATATCCCATGGACAACATCGGCAGATCTAAACACAGTGGTACTCACCCTAGGAACTAACATGATCTCACCACTCTTGGAGCCAAGCACAATGGTGGGAGGATGCGCCCTAGCGTGCTCCAAGTAGTCAAATCCTAGACCCTGATTGAATCGGCTAATCTTGGATTGGTCTAGAATGAGATTGAGCTTCTTCTTGCCTCCAACAAACTTCTCGAGAGTGCTCATGAGATACTCACACTCCTGGAAGAAAGAGGCACATGAAGAACAGGGAAGAGTAGAGGAAGAAGAACCAGAAAGAGAAGAACTACCAGCACGTGCATTTTTCTCCCTCAGCACGGCTGCCTCAATTTTGAGGGCCTCACAAGAAACGCAAGGGGCATTTCTAATCCTAATGGTCTGGACCTCAAACTTCTTCCTAAGTTTGACTTGGATTTTATCCAAGTCCCCCCTCAATCTGAGCACATCGCAAGCAACTTTCTTGTGACTTAGCTAGTAAGTCCTTAGCAAGATTAGCACACTTGACATTTAAAGATTCATTGTCAAGTTTTAGTTGCTTACAGCCCTCACATGAGCTGACTGAGTCCTTAGAAGCATGTATTTCAAGTTCATCGTTTCTAAAAGAAAGCTTCCTAAGGTGATCGCTCATGGCATTAATTTCAACAAGAAGTTTAGGGCAATTTTGACATGGAGTAGGGTGAGCATGAAAAAAACTAGCCTCAAGAGGAATAGCATCAACAGAACTAGTGCTAGCATTCTTCAACATAAGACCATCGAGTTCAGCAAGCACACTATCATGTATGGTCCTTAGGTTCTCTAGCTCCTCAAGCAAAGCATCACACAAAAAACAGTCATCAGTGAATCGGGAGGGAGAAGATCTAAGAGAAGCTAACTCCGGAGTCAAGGTACCTATTTTCTTCTCTAGCTCCATACACCTAGCTCTAGCTCTAGCATGAAATTTTTCTAATTTGCAGAAAGCTTCATTGAGCTGGTCATAGGAGGGTACCTCGTCCGAGTCGTTATATAGCTCGGAGTCACTGATGCCGTTGGCGTCTGCCATGAAGCACATGCCGGTGAAGTCATCGCCGCCTTTCTTCTCTTGCAGTTCATCCTCGCCCTCATCGCTCTATGTCTCCATGTCGGAGAGGTTGATGTCATCAAGCACGGCGAGGATGCAGTGGAAGAGCTTCTTGTTCTTGGAGAAGTTGAGGTACTTCTTCTCACACGCCGGCTCACGAACTGGAGGCTTCTTGTTGTGGTTCTTGTCGATGTAGTTTTTTTTTGCCGAACCGGCGGTGTCATTCTTGGCCTTCTCCAGTTTGGGGCAATTCGACCGAATGTGGTTGGGGCCACCACATTCGAAGTAGGTGATCTGCCACCTCTCTTCCTCTCTCTCACCCTCTTGTATGCATGAGAGAATTTGCGAGCTAAAAGAGCGTGCTCATTTTTTGGAAATTTTTCCAGTCGGTCATCACTTAGCTCGCAAAGGGTGGAGAAGGGAAAACCAACAGAAGAATAAGAAGAAGAAGATCCAATGGGATCGGTGACCAAAGTCATCGACTGAGATTTCGTCTTCCGAGAGATGACATCAATCTCATGAGTCTTGAGATGGGAATAAAGCCCATTAAGAGGTGGAGTCATCAAGTCGGTGGTGTCCTTGATGGTGGTCACCTTCATCTCTCAAATTCTAAGATCGATTGTAGTCAAGAAATGACGAGCATTATCCGAGTCAAAGTATATGCAACCAACTGCTTGGAGATCGCTCAAAATCTTAGTAAAGTGACTGAAGCACTCATCAAGACTCTCACCAGCATGTTGTTCAAACTTGTTGTAATCACGCTTGAATTGATCATGTCTCACCGTCTTGATTTGGGTAGTGCTCTCATGATAAGCATCGAGGGTCACCCAAATCTGGTGAGCAGAACGAAGGTTAGAAATCCTATCATACTCACTGCGGCTAAGACTCTATATGAGGCTATTCTTTGCCTTAGCGTTCGCCTCAACGTCAGCCATATTGCCGGCCCTGATGTTTGCATCAGCAAGAACCTCATACGGGAGTTTCACCTTCTGCCATATCAGGAAGCCCTGGGCAGTGATGTATGACTCCATCCACGACATTCAAAATACAAAATCAACTCCAGAAAAATTGGGAGGCTTGGTGGAATACTTGTCCATCGCCATGGCTCTTGAGACCAGTCAACATCTATGGAAGAGAAAAACCGGCTCTGATACCAATTGAAGGATCGAGAGGGCAAACAGAGGGGGGAGGGTGAATGATTGCAACCTAAAATTTTCCCAAAAACAATCCAAACAAGCCCGCGAAGGAAACAGACGAAATGAGTCGATCAAAATGACCTACTTGTTGTCTAGCCGGTGCTACCGCAGGAGGACCGGTAGCACCGGGCTCAAGAACAGCCTGAAAAATCTGCATGACCTTAAAGCAAATTTCAAGGAATCTTTTGATCGGCTAGATAAAAACTCACGAAACTTGGTAGATAAGATCCTCGAGATGTCATGAACTTATTCCAACCTTCAATCGCAAGGTTGATGTCAAAGTTCCGACCTTTTTGCCCGGGAAGGAAGAACGCACCAAGTTTTGAGCAAATCGAAAAAACTTGATTCATGACTTGCTCGTGGGGTTTTGATGATCAAGATGATCTTGAATAGCCTCCCACATGTCCCAGCAAGCAAAAGAACAAGTAGAGACTTGAAGAAACACAATTTACAAGATCATTCGCTCAAGAACGCAAAATCTGGTTCCTTGCAAGAAAACGCATGGATTGCCTAGATGATTGGGATATGATCTAAGAAGAGATTCATTCAACAATCAACATCCTTGGCATAAGAATCGTAAGCTTGTAGAAGGAGGTGAGGCAAGTCCAAAATGCGTAAATGTAAATTGCAAGAAAGTAAATGCAGAAATTAAATGCGTAATGTAAATGCGTAAATGAAATTGAACATAGATGAAAACATTTTCATTTCTGGAAGGAGAGGTTTACAAAGCCTCACAACAAGTGGGCAAGACTCAAAGGAGCACAAAAACCTCAAAACCTTCAAAGAGGAGAAGGCTACCCCTCCTCCTCTATTTATACTATCCTGGGGCCACCTACCACCCTTGGATGATCCTCTAAACCCTAGAGCACTCCATCAAGGGCTAGGATTGACCCACTCACACAGCCATGCAAGGGCTAACCCAAAACCCACCAACAAACCTGGTTTTCTTGTACAGTTTTCAAAGCATACTATCTAGACCCGCTACGTATCAACTAGACCGCGATTCGATGGCCCTCATCGATCCGAGTAGCGTCTAGCTAGTATCTCATCCATTCCTTGTCTTCTTGGCTTGCACGAACTCCGTCTCCGATCATCTTCCGGCGATCCCCGACTGTTTGTACCTCCGACGCTCCTCGCCTAGTCCCGGTCATCCTCCACCTCACCATGACCTAGTACCGTCATCCTTCAACCATCAAAAACAAGGAAACACCTCACATAGCCTTGTGCACAAAGATATGCAATAGATTCATCAAATTCCACCAATCGAAATTCAACTTTGTTCATCCTGGCCGGTGCTACCGCCCTCATGCCGGTAGCACTGCCCATAGTGGACCGGTGCTACCATCCCTAGGCCGTTAGCACCGCTTTACGCTAGACCAGAAAAAACACCTTCTCTGGATTTTTCACACCGCTCGAAGGGCTGGTGCTACCGCTCGCCCGGCAAAAACCCCTAAAAACTCCCTCTCTAGAAATATCACACTGGCCATTTGGTTCGGTGCTACCGCCCGCCCGGTAGCACTGGGCTATCATAGCCGGTAACATCGGGAAAACAGAGAAGACTCAAATTGCTTCAAATTTCAATTCCAATTCAAATAAAACTCAAACAAAATCATACCAAGCTCAAGTTTAGTCAAAATACTCATCACAAATCTGGGTAAACCTCCACATGGTCTTTCTGAAGGACCATATAGAGCTCTACCCATGTTTTGTGATGAGTATTTGACTAAATTTGAGCTTGGTATGCTCTGTTTAGAGTTTGATTTGAATTGGATTTTGAAATCGAAGCAATTTGAGTTGTGTCTGTCTCGAGCGGTTCGAGAATCGCCCTACTACCTTGTGGTTGAATGATTCAAGTAGATTGGTAATAGCTAAGTATCGAGCAGAAATGTTGTTGGGTCAAGTACTCTATAGTCAGCTCAACTCGAGTCCTTAGTTTAACCAATTGTTACTCGATATCATTTTATCGACTTGGTGTCATGATCGATCGAGTGGGACATATGGTCGATAGACTAGGTATCGAGTTGAGTTCGATAGACTAGGTATCGAGTTTGACATGTGGTTGATCATTCGATGTTGTCGAAATGGTGGTCATGTTTCTTCTCGAGCGAGGATCCTACTCGATGGTGGCAACTCGATGAAGTCGATACAGTGGTCGGTAGTGTCGACTTGTTCAACGATGCAATTGGGTGATGATTGCATATCTTTGTTGGACATTGCTATGTGATGGTTTTTCCTTGTTTTTGATGGTTGCAGGATGACGGTGCTAGATCATGGTGAGGTGGAGGATGACCGGGACTAGGCGAGGTGCGCCAGAGGTCTAGACGGTCGAGGATCTCTGGAAGATGATCGGAGATGGAGTTGCTGCGAACCTAGAAGACAAGGAATGGTTTAGATACTAGCTTGGAGCTACTTGGATCAAGGAGGGCTGTCGGATCGCAGTCTAGGTGATAGAGTAGCAGGTCTAGTTAGTATGGGTTTGTGTGGGAGTCATTCCTAGCTTTTGATGGTGATCCTTAGGGTAGAAGGAACTCATCCAAAGGTGGAAGGTGACTCAAGAGTGGTATAAATAGAGGGGGAGGGGTAGCCTTCCTCCTCTTGAAAGTTTTACAGGTTTTGGCTCCTTTGAGCTTTTTGCCCACTTTGTTGTGAGGCTTTGTAAACCTCCCTTCCAGGAATGCAAATCATTTTCTCTTATGCTTGGATTTACTGTATGCATTTAAATTCAGCAATTAAATTTTGCAATTTACATTCTTGCAATTTGCTTCTTGCACATTTGGATTTTCCTACCCTCCTTCTAAATGCTTGTGGATCTTGTCCTGAGGATGTATGATTGATGGATGAGTCTTCTTCAGACCATATCCCAATCATCTAGGCAAATCTTGTATTCTTTCTTGCAAGAAACCAATCTTATATGCTTAAGTGATTCATTCTTCCAGATCGTGTTTGAGGGGTTGTTGGACTTCATTTCTTGCTTGTTGTGATGTGTGGGAGTTTATCCAAGATCAGCTTGATCATCAAAACCCCACGAGCAAATCTAAGATCAAGTTATCAAGTTTTGCTCAAACTTGGTATGTTCTTCCTTCAAAGTGAAAAAGGTCAGAACTTTGACGTCAATCCTTGCTATTGAAGGTTGGAATAAGTTCCTAACATCCTTAGGATCACATGTTCCAAGCTTCGTGAGTTTTTGTCCAACTGATCAAAAGATTCCTTAAATTAGCTTTTGTGTTCGTGCTGTTCTTAGCTCTGTTCTTCCTACTATTTTTGAGCCTAGTCATACCGCCCTTCGTGCGGTCATACCAGACTTGCAAGAAAACTTCCTCCATTTTCATTTGCTCCATTTGATTGAATTATTTGTGGGCTTGGTTGGATCATTTTGAGTGGGAAAATTTTATTTGGATCATTCACCCCCCTCTGATCGCCAATTCGATCCTATAATTGGTATCAGAGCCGGTTTTGCTCTTCCGTAGATCTTGATTAGTCTCAAGAGCCATGGCGATGGAGAAGTATTCCAATAAGCCTCCCATCTTTTCTGGAGTTGATTTTCCTTTCTGGAAATCTTGGATGGAGTTGTACATCACTGCCTAGGGCTTCCTGATATGGCAGAAGGTAAAACTCCCGTATGAGGTTCCTGCCAATGAAAACGTCATGGCCGGCAATATGACTGACGTTGAGGCAAACGCTAAGGCAAGGAATATCCTCATACAGGGTCTTAGCCACAGTGAGTATGATAGGATTTCTCACCTGCATTCTGCTCATCAAATTTGGGTGACCCTTGATGCTTACCATGAGAGCACCACCCAAATCAAGATAGTGAGACAGGACCAATTCAAGCGTGATTATAACAAGTTTGATCAACACGCTGGTGAGAGTCTTGACGAGTGCTTTGGTCAATTTACAAAGATTTTGAGCAATCTCCGAGCAGTCGATTGCATATATCCTAACTCGGATAATGCTCGATATTTCTTGACCGCACTCGATCTTTGAGTTTGGGAGATGAAGGTGCCACCATCAAGGACACTATCGACTCTAACTCTTGATGGACTTTATTCCCGACCCAGAACTCGAGATCGATGTCATCTCTTGCAAGACGAAATCTCAGTCGATGGCTTTGGTCACCGATCCCACTGGATCCACTTCAGATTCTTCTACTGGTTTTTCCCTCTCCACCCTTTGCGAGCTAAGCGATGACAAACTGGAAAAATTTCTAGAAAATGAGCTTGCTCTTTTGGCTAAAAAATTCTCTCATGCACACAAGAGGGTGAGGGAGAGGAAGAGAGTTGGCATGATCACCTGCTTCGAGTGTGGTGGCCCCAACCACATTCGAGAGAACTGTCCCAAGCTAGAGAAGGGCAAGATCGACACTGGCGGTTTGGCAAATAACGACTACATCGACAAGAACCGCAACAAGAAGCCTCCAACTGGTGTTTCGGTGCGTGAGAAGAAGTACCGCAACTTCTCGAAGAACAAGAAGCTCTTTCATCGCGTCATCGCCACACTCGATGATATCAACCTCTCTGACATGGAGACTTGGAGCGATGAGGGAGAGGATGATCCGCAAGAGAAGAACAAGAGTGGCGACGACTTCACCGGGATGTGCTTCCTGGCGAACGCCAACGGCATCAGTGACTCTGAGCTCTACAGCGACTCGGACGAGGTACCCTCCTATGACCAGCTTAATGAAGCTTTTTGCAAGCTAGAGAAATTTCATTCTAGAGCTAGAGCTAGGTGTATGGAGTTAGAGAAGGAAGTAGGCACCTTGACTCGGGAGTTAGCTTCTCTTAGATCTTCTCCCTCTTGAGTCTCTAATGACTGTACTCTTTGCGATGCTTTGCTTGTGGAGCTTGAGAACCTAAGGACTATGCATGATAGTGTGGTTTCTGAGCTTGAGAGTCTTAGGTTGAAGAATGCTAGAACTTGTTCTATTGATGCTATTTCTGTAGATGCTAGTCTTCTTCATGCTCATACTAGCTCATCGTCTGAAAACCGCCCTAAATTGCTTGCTGAAATTGATGCTATGAGCACTCATCTTAGAAAGCTATCTACTAGAAACAATGAACTTGAATTGCATACTTCTGAGGACCCAGTCAGCTCATGTGAGGGCTTTAGGCAACTAAAACTTGACAATGAATCCTTAAATGTCAAGTGTGCTAAACTTACTAAGGACTTACTAGTTGAAGGACCATGTGGAGGTCCATCCATTTTGTGATGAGTATTTGACTTTATTTGAGCAAGGTGTGCTCAAGTTTGAGTTTGATTTGGATTGATTTTCAAAATGAAGCATTTTGAGTTGTCTCTGCCAGGAGTGGCAGTACGGGTCGTATGGACGCGGTAGTGATGAGTTAAATGGTTTATATTGCATATCATTGTGGGCATTGCTATGTGATGTGTTTCCTTGTCTTTGATGGTCGTAGGACGACGGTGCTAGGTCATGGTGAGGCGAAGGATGACCGGGACTAGGCGAGGAGCGTCAGAGGTCCAGACGGTTGGGAGATCGCCGGAAGATGATCGGAGACGGAGTCCGGGCAAGTCAAGAAGACAAGGAAAGGAGAACCCCATGTTTCCGAGTCATGTATACAAGCTCTCCAAAGCTTTGTATGGACTCAAGCAGGCCCCCAGAGCATGGTATGAGAGGCTCAAGTCTTATCTTCTCAGCCATGACTTCAAAATGGGCATAGTAGACAAAACTCTGTTCTTCAGACACCATGAGTCTCATTTTCTTCTTGTCCAGATTTATGTGGACGATATCATTTTTGGTGGCTCATCTCATTCGCTTGTGTCTCAGTTTTCTGAGGTGATGAGCACAGAGTTTGAGATGAGTATGATGGGCGAGTTGAGCTACTTTCTTGGCTTCCAAATCAAGCAGACTCGGGAGGGTACTTTCTTGCATCAAGGCAAGTATACCCGTGACCTCGTGAGGCGCTTCGATATGTCTGATGGGAAGCCGGTGATGACTCCTATGGCCACCACTGCTGTCCTCGAGCCCGATGAGGATGGTGAGCCTGCTGATCAAAAGGAGTTTGGAGCATGATCGGCTCCCTCTTGTACCTCACTACTTCGAGGCCGGACATACATTTCATTTGTGTGTCGCAGGCGCTCGATTTCAAGCTTCTCCTCGCGCCTCTCACCGCTAGGCGGTCAAGCGCATCTTCAGGTACCTTCGTGCTACCACTGATTATGGTATTTGGTACTCTTCGTCTTCTTGTCTATCTCTTAGAGCCTTTTCTGATGCCGACTTTGCTGGCTGTAGAATAGATAGGAAGAGCACTTCGGCACTTGCCAATTCATTGGCACTTCTCTTGTTTCTTGGTCATCTAGGAAGCGATGCAGGGTTACGACCCACCACGAGGCCGAGTATGTTGTTTGCGACCGATTGTCAGAGCTGTGTGCTTTGGATGAGATCGACCTTACGGGACTATGGGTTAGAGATAGAGAGTGTGCCACTTTTTTGTGACAACACTTCAGCTATTGCATTGCTAAAAACCCAGTGCAACATTCCCGGACCAAACACATTGATATTAGATATCACTTCCTTAGAGACCATATGGAGAAGGGAGATATCACGCTTCAGTTCGTAGAGAGTGACCTTCAATTAGCCGATATCTTCACCAAGCCTTTGGATAGCTCCAGATTTATTGCCTTGAGGAGTGAGCTTGGAGTCATGAGCCTTTACGGCCTTTCGTGAGGGGGAGCTGGTTTGTATATTATGTATTATATGTTTTCTTCCAGCTTTTCTTTTCTTTGTGCTTTTTCTGGGTGACTTTGGGCTTGTTTTCTTGAGTTGATTTCACCCACTTAGACTTCTGGCATGCCTTCCATGGACCTCTTATCTCGTGCTTTAGGTTGCTATCATGCGTGATTAGCTGTTCTCTCTTCTCTCTAGGTTGAGTTCCCCACAGTCTTATAAGTCTAGCGGTATTGGGCCTCCGGTAGACAGGTCTATGTGCACTCCTTAGTTGGGATCTAGAGTCGCCTTCCTATGTCATCATTTGGGAAGATAAGAGCGAGTCTAAGCCGTAGTGAGTCTCTTATATCTTTTCTATGCTCTATAGCCATCCAGTTTTGCAGTTTCTCGACTTCTTCTCCTCATTATGTTTTTCTGGTTATTATTGAGTTCATTCGATTTTTCTTTGTGCCTAATCTTGATAATAACTCAACTTTAACCCGATTTGAGCTTAAAATTGATTCATTTGTTGAGGGAGAGTTTGGGAATCTGTTCGTGCATTGCATATAGACTGCATTTCCTGTTTAATGAGCTTTGTCTATTATGCAATTGATTTCTTCTTCATGCTATACACCATGCTGCATCATATGGAGGAAATCACTAGCTCAGATATGTCCAAGTTCATTTAACTTGCTAAGCTTTAAAATGAAAAAAGTCTTAAATGAAAAACTTGATGAAACTTGTTGCTTTTACTTGCTAGGTTTCTTCTCTAGAGGTTTGTGCCATAATTTGAGAAATTTTGGAGTTCTCTAGAGTCCCTATAGCAACTTGGGTGAAACTAGTTTGATCCATGCTAGAGTCCTTCAATTGCTCATGAATCATTGTGCTAAAAATGAAAATTAAACAAAATTGACTCTTCTTGTGCACATACGACTCAACACCTTGCATTCACAAGACCGCTTCCCATTGCACTTGGGATGAACTTGGAATACATCGTTTTTGACCTAGACCATCCTCTTAAGAGTTCATCTTGAGATGGTCGCATACGGCTTGAGTCAATTGGTTGTCAAAAGAAGATGCAAATAAATTAAAACAAAGACATATGTGGGTAAAGAATGCAAATAATGTCAAACATTTGCACCCCGCTATGTCTTGTATGATGATAAATCAAAATTTGCATTAAGTGATAAATGAGCCCGAAGGACCTTGTATGCTTATCTAGATTCCCCAAAGTGTTGAGTAGGTTGAACTCTAGGTTTTCCTTTTGATCCTTAGAGTGGCTATTCTTCTATTTTTGAAACTAAAGCTAAGTGTTGCACTTGTCAAATCTTGCCAAAAATGAAATATTCAAAACTAAGCTCGTATTTGCACTTGGACATGTCTTAGTTTAGTCATCTTCTGAAATTGACAAGCTTGGTGTAATATCCTTCCATTTTGATCAATTGGATAATCTTCAAAGCTCTTTCGATTGCATTTCATGCATACATAAAACAAATTGATGCCTATATTGCCAAAAGGGGGAGAAAACGTAGAAAAGGCATCACTAAAAAGATAAAAATGTGAATGCTTATTTGGTTATTATGATCTTTGTAAAACTATGCTACTACTACGTTGGATCATAATCTCATAATCACATTTGACATGTTTAGTTGGATTTTAGAGTTTTTTGAAAACTTGCTCTTTCTTAAATTTAACTCTAAAATCTAAATTCCTCTTCGTCAACTTGGTCATGGTTCTAATTTCTATCTTTGGACCAAGTTTGACTTTACAACTAAAAATTGCTTTCTTCTTCATTTTCTTCAAACTCAAATTTATGCCTTTTTGTGTGGTTTGTCACTATACTCATCAAGGGGGAGATTGAAGGACTATGTGGAGGTCCATCCATGTTTGTGATGAGTATTTGACTTTATTTGAGCAAGGTGTGCTCAAGTTTGAGTTTGATTTGGATTGATTTTCAAAATGAAGCAATTTGAGTTGTCTCTGCTAGGAGTGGCAGTACCGACCGTATGGGCGCGGTAGTGATGAGTTGGATGGGTTATTGCATATCATTGTGGGCATTGCTATGTGATGTTTTTCCTTGTCTTTGATGGTTGCAGGGCGACGGTGCTAGGTCATGGTGAGGCGGAGGATGACCGGACTTGGCGAGAGCGCCGAGGTCCGACGGTTGGGAGATCGTCGGAAGATGATCGGAGACGGAGTCCGGGCAAGTCAAGAAGACAAGGAAAGGAGATGATGCTAGCTAGATGCCGCGTGGATCAATGTGGGTCGTCGGATTGAGGTCTAGTTGATAGGTTAGTGGGTCTAGGTAGTATGCTTTGAAAACCGTGCAAGAAAACCCGGTATGTGTGTGGGTTTTGGGTTAGCCCTTGCATGGCTGTGTGTGTGGTTAATCCTAGCCCTTAGATGAGTGCTCTAGGTTGAGGACTCATCCAAGGGTGGTAGGTGGCCCAAGAGTAGTATAAATAGGGGTGGAGGGGTAGCCTCCTTCCCTTGAAGGTTTTGAGGTTTGTGAATGCTCCTTTGAGCTTTGCCCACATGAAAGTGAGGCTTTGTAACCTCTCCTTCCAGAAATGAAAGTTTTATCCATCCACCTCTGAATTTATTTTGCGCATTTACATTATGTCTTTACTTTACGCAATTTAAATTCAGTATTTACTTTCCCGCAATTACAAGTTTTAGGTTTTCATGCGGCTAAGAAGATCATAACAAAACCCTTCATAAACTCTGTCCGAACATTGACCCTCTCGATAACCCTGATCTCACTGTTTCACCTTATAGAGAAGAAGAATAAGAGGGCCTCACCGTTGGCTAGGAATAATAATTATTCAAGATGTACCATTGTAACACACATCTTCTCCAACCGCGCATATAGCTTGGTCTACCTTATCACGTGTCAAGACTTGTTAATTTACTGAGTTAGGTTTGTTCCATTCCAAACATGTTGTTATATGTTTAGCCTAGTTCAATGGCTTACAAGGTTAAGTCCTTAATTGACCAAGAAAAGACTTTTCAATCTACTTGTCCGCACAAAACCTTATTAATTGATTCACACAAAATCAGCAACCCAATATCATACAAACCCACTGGCACACAGCCTGTTACCACTTGCCATAATATAAATCTCTTACCACCTCTATTGATTATAGTGCAACACATGCCATCAACATCATCTCATCACGTGACAATACATGACAAATCATTTTCAAAAAGATATTACGCAAACAATTAGTCATGTTTGAATTTACACTTCAAAATGATATCAATAATCTGTTACATGGCTAACCACACTAATCACGTTCTAAACTGTCGGGACCCAAATATGTAAATCTGGACTCTCTCTATATATCGCACTATTCTAGGATTACGCTAGTTCAGAGAGGCTCAACGTAGATGAATATCACAATCATACACAACAGAAAAATAACAGAAGACTTTATATATTAAATAAGATATAGTTGAACGACCTTAGGGTCAGGCTTAATAGGCCTCAATGGCTCTGAATCAAAGTAAATAAACAGCAGCGAATCAAAGAACATCGGTGAATCCCATCAACAAGTACTTAAAACACTCAATGGTTGTTGGCAAGGGTAAGTACTTAAAGCACTTAGCAAGTTGTGCACAAATGCAAGTCTATTATACTACATGCTTGGCTTATTCCAAATTAATGGTTGAATTGGTTATTTTGCAATAAAGCAGCATTTACAAAAGAACAACATAAATAGATTGAAATGACAGTAAAACAAATAATAGCAATAATAAATTTCTCAGTTATTTCCCAAATAAACCGACTCACAAACTTACATCAATTTCCAAACATCCATAGTCATAATGCCTCCATTCCCATGTTCATTTTATTAAAATCTAACTCTTGACCGTAATTCCCGAGCATTGCTCAATACCGCGAGCACGGTTATTCAAATAGGTTTGACACTCTGCAGAAGTTATGCGCTTTACTATGAGACCCCATTCTAATGAACAGGAACCTCCATGTGATCATTGTACTAGTCCCATGATCAGTGGCTAGCACTCACATGTTTACAACATTCATATCACAACCTCACTCGAGAGACAAACAGATACATACATAAGAGGAATAATTATACAAAGTTTAGTATATTACAAAAACTGAACAACAGAAATAGGAGTCAAAAGAACTCCAAAAGCCTCGTGGTTTGCCCACTAACCACCAGGTAACTGACTAGGCAAAACCTAGAAGAAACCGTCGTCAAAAACCCTGTGCCTTGCTTGAAAATAAGAATCGTCTGGCACATCACAGTCTTCGTCCTCTGAGACAGCAGATGCAAGGTTGAGTACATTGGTACTCAGCAAGACTTGTAGTGTTTGACAAATGCATTTAAGTAATTATGCAGGCTAGGCAAAAGATAGGCTACAGGTTATTTTGCAATTGCATAAACATTTAAATGTATGCATATAATAGATTGCAACATCGCACTTCTAAATAAACAATTGAGAGACATAAAGCGAGAAGCAAATATAAAAGTCTTTCAATCCAATCTACCCGACTGCAAAGGTCCCCGGCGTCGATCATTTGACACAAAAGTTGGTTGCAAAATAGTCTCCAAACCAAACCCATTTTTCAGAAAATACCAAAAGACTCTAACATTGGAATGACTTCTCCAAGTGCCCATGACTGTGGGCGCGGCTAATCCATTAGATCTTACACTCTGCAGAGGTGTACAACTTTACTGAAGGACCATGTGGAGGTCCATCCATGTTTGTGATGAGTATTTGACTTTATTTGAGCAAGGTGTGCTCAAGTTTGAGTTTGATTTGGATTGATTTTCAAATTGAAGCAATTTGAGTTGTCTCTGCCAGAGTGGCGAGACGGCCGTATGGCGCGGTAGTGATGAGTTGGATGGTTTATTGCATATCATTGTGGGCATTGCTATGTGATGTGGTTCCTTGTCTTTGATGGTTGCAGGGCGACGGTGCTAGGTCATGGTGAGGCGGAGGATGACGGGACTAGGCGAGGAGTCGGAGGTCGAGACGGTTGGGAGATCGCCAGAAGATGATCGGAGACAGAGTCCGGGCAAGTCAAGAAGATAAGGAAAGGAGATGATGCTAGCTAGATGCCGCGTGGATCAATGAGGGCCGTCGGATTGAGGTCTAGTTGATAGGTTAGCGGGTCTAGGTAGTATGCTTTGAAAACCGTGCAAGAAAACCCGGTATGTGTGTGGGTTTTGGGTTAGCCCTTGCATGGCTGTGTGTGTGGGTTAATCCTAGCCCTTAGATGAGTGCTCTTGGGTTGAGGGACTCATCCAAGGGTGGTAGGTGACCCAAGAGTAGTATAAATAGGGGTGGAGGGGTAGCCTCCTCCCTTTGAAGGTTTTGAGGTTTGTGAATGCTCCTTTGAGCTTTGCCCACATGAAAGTGAGGCTTTGTAACCTCTCCTTCCAGAAATGAAAGTTTTATCCATCCACCTTTGAATTTATTTTGCGCATTTACATTATGTCTTTACTTTACGCAATTTAAATTCAGCATTTACTTTCCCGCAATTACATTCTCGCAATTTACTTTCATGTAATTTGGATTTTCCTCCCCTCCTTCTAAATGCTGCTGATCTTGGATGTTTTGAGTGTGTTCATATGGTATTACATCTCTTTTGCACTCTTGGATTCAGTAGAGAACATCTTTTCTTTCAAGTTCCAACTTTGTTCAGAACTTGTTCTTCGTGCAGCAGTCAGTATTTGATTTCTATAAAAATCTAGAAAAATATTTTTCAAGTGATTCTTGTTTGAGGTGGTGCGGGACTCTGACATCCACTTGCAGAAAAATTTTGGAGTTCACTTGTTGCACCGTTTGGGCGCCATGAGGTGAAAACCGAGCCCCAAACTTTCTGCTCGAAGTTCTTGACCAGATGTGTTTTTAGATTTTTCCTGTTTTTTCTGTAAGGCTTTTTCATGAGAAATTTGGTGGAGTTCTTCACGACTCTGATGCTCATAGGGATAAAAAGTCTCAAAATTTTGTGAGCTGCAGAAACCCACCAACCTCCTGTGCAAATTGAGGACAAGTTCTGGAAATTCTGCTTTTGCTTTCCTGAAAGTGACTTTTGTGATTTGAATTGATGTCCTTTCTAAAAGCAAGAGTTTGAATTGATTCCTCTTTATCTTAGACACTAGACAACCAGTATTGTGACTCAAAAATCCCCACATATTTTATGGTACTTATCCATGTAAGCTTGGGGTACACATAGTTGTCTAGTTTTGCAGGTTTTTCACGATTTCCTTTGAGCGATCTTGTCGAGGTTTTTGTTGGAGTATTTTGGGGGAAATTTTATTTGCGACCATTCACCCCCCCTCTATTCGCCATCTCGGTCCTTCACATTGGACAAAGCATCTATGCTTACACCACTGTTTTGAACAGTACTCTTTGCATCCTGACTTTCAGTGCAAAAGGTGTACCCATTAATATCGTACCCCTGCCGTGTTTGTACATTAAATCTAGGTTCGTCAGTGAACCATTTGACAGTCTCACTAACATAGACCTCCGCCTTTTGTTTGAACCATGTGAGAAACCTATCGTTGTGTGAAGGATCATGTGGAGGTCCATCCATGTTTGTGATGAGTATTTGACTTTATTTGAGCAAGGTGTGCTCAGGTTTGAGTTTGATTTAAATTGGAATTTGAAGCAATTTGAGTCTTCTCCTATTTTTGCAGTAGTACCGGCCAGGACGAACAAAAATAAATTTTAATTTGTGGACTGTGATGAATCTATTGCATATCATTGTGGGCATTGCTATGTGAGGTATTTCCTTGTTTTTGATGGTTGCAGGACGACGGTGCTAGGTCATGGTGAGGCGAAGGATGGCCGGGACTAGGTGAGGAGCATCGGAGGTCCAGACGGTCGGGGATTGCCGGAAGATAATCGGAGATGGAGTCCATGCAAGCCATGAAGACAAGGAATGGATGTGATGCTAGCTAGATACTGCTCGAATCGATGAGGGCTGTCGGATTGGGGTCTAGTTGATAGGATAGCGAGTATAGTTAGTATGCTTTGAAAACCGTGCAAGAAAAACCTTTGTGTGTGTGGGTTTTGGGTGAGCCCTTTCATGACTGGTTGAGTGGGTTAATCCTAGCCCTTGATGGATGCTCTAGGGTTTAGAGGCTCATCCAAGTGTTGTAGGTGGCCCAAGAGTTGTATAAATAGGGGTGGAGGGGTAGCCTTCCCCCTTGAAGGTTTGAGTTGCTCCTTTGAGCTTTGCCCACATCACGTGAGGCTTTGTAAACCTTCCATCCAGAAAATAAAGAAAATTTCTTTACCTTATTGTGAATTTAAATTGCTCAATTACATTATATCTTTACTTTACGCAATTTAAATTCAGCATTTACTTTCCCGCATTTACATTCTCGCAATTTACTTTCTCGCAATTTGGATTTGCCTCCCCTCCTTCTAAATGCTGTTGTTATAGATGTCTTGAGGGTGTTTATATGGTTTTACACTTCTCTTGCACCCTAGGATAGATTAAAGATCAAGTTTTCTATCAAGTTGTCATTCTGTCCAGAACTTGTTCTTCGCGTAGCAGTCTGTCTTTGATTTCTAAAAAATCTATAAAAATCTTTTTTGAGTGATTCTTATTGGAGAAGGTGTGTGACTCATTATCCATCTCTAGAACAATTTTTGAGTCCACTGGTTACACCGTTTGAGCATTATGAAGTGAAAACCGAGCCTCAAACTTTCTGTTCGAAGTTCCTGACTGTCTATAATACTTGATTTTTCATGTCTATTATACAAAGATTTTTAATGTTATTTTTGGTGGACTGTTTCACGACTCAACTGCTCGCAGGAAAACAAATTCCCTAAAATTTTAAAGCAACAAAAACTAACCAACCACCTGCTTCAAGTGAGGACAATTCTTGGAAAATCGGCTTTTACTTTTCTGAAAAGAGACTTTGTTATTTTTAGCTTTATCTCTTTTAGAAAAGAAGTCTTTGAATTGATTCCTTTTTGTTTGGACACTTGACAACCAAGATTATGATTAAAACATCCCTAACATGGTTCATAGTTCTCATCCATGTAAGCTGGGGGTACACATAATTGTCTAGTTGTTCGGGTTTTGGAGGGTGTGCGAATCTGAGAAGCACCAGTTTGAACGAAAATCTTTGGGTGTTTCAGATTTTTATTGCGAGATTGTTTGGAGTATTTTGAGTGGGGAAAAATTTAATTTGGGATCATTTACCCCCCCTCTAATCGCCATTTCGATCCTTCATTGTGTTCTCGCATGATGGAAAGCTCATCCATATGTGGATTCTCTTCCTGTAATATCAACTTGTGCTGCTCTATGTACCCTGCAACCTCTGCGCTGTGCTACAAGACTGTCAGATGTGCTTTGCAATACATATCAAATCGTGGCCTCGTTTGTTTCGACCCAACGGTTCCTTTGCCAGCAAGTTTGCCCTCATGGCGAGATAGAGGAACACCGATTGCTTGTCTTTTCCCGAGATAGTCCACGCAGAACTCAATAACCTCATCCGTCCCATAACCTTCAATAATACTACCCTCAGGCTTTGACCGATTTCTCACGTAGGACTTTAATATACCCATGTACCTCTCGAACGGATACATGTAACGTAGGAATGCGGGGCCACATATCTTAATCTATCTAACAAGGTGAACAACAAGATGGAACATGACGTCGAAGAACGATGGTGGGAAATGCATCTCAAGCTGACATAGAGTCTGCACCACCTCACTGTATAAGTTGTCTAGCACATCAGGGTCAATAACTTTGCAGGAGATCGCATTGAAGAAGTAACACAGCTTCGTGATTGCCAACCTGACATCCTCTGGCAGAATATTTCAGATTGCAACTGGGAGCATTTGGGTCATCAAGACATGGCAGTCGTGGGACTTCATGCCCAGCAACTTCAAATCATCCATGGACACAAGCTTCTTAATGTTCGCGGAGTAACCAGATGGAACTTTAATACCTTGGAGACACTTGCAGAGGTCTTCTCCTTCTTGGACAGGGTGTAGCATGCAGTGGGGATGTATGGATCTTTTCCATCCTCCTCTATCACTGCAAGCCTGGACCTGATTCCCATGTAGGCCATGTCGCGATGAACATTCACACCATCCTTGGTCTTCCCAGGTATGTTCAGCAAGATGCCAACCAAATTGTCGTAGACATTCTTCTCAATGTGCATGACATCAATACAATGCCGGACATCTAACTCTTTCTAGTACGGTAAGTCCTAAAATATCGACCTCTTCTTCCAAATGGTCCTAGGACGAACAGATTTACGGCTCTTTCTATACAGAACATCGATATCCTCCACACATGAATATACTTCCCTTCCACTCTTAACAGACTTCCCTCTTTCCATCAAATTTGTCATCCATCTTACGGTATCTATGACTCCGAGGTAGAAACTTACGGTGACCCATATACACAGTTTTCTTGGAATACAGCAATCATAGGCTCTCAGTCTCCTCTTCACAAATAGGAGATGCTTTGGCTCCTTTCGTACTATAGCCCGCCAAATTACCAAGGGCCGGCAAATCATTTATGGTGCAACATACCATAGCCCGTAGGGTGAAATACTCTCTTTTGTACGAATCCCACACCACAACCCCCTTGTTCCACAATTTTACCAAATCCTTAATTAGTGGAGCAAGGTACACATCAATATTATTTCCCAGCTATTTGGGTCATGAGATTAGCAACGACATCATGATATACTTCCGCTTCATGCACAACAAAAGGAGGGAGGTTGTAGATACACAACAGAACTGGCCAGGTGTTGTGACGACTGCTCATGTTACCAAATGGATTCATTCCGTCGGTACTCAACCCAAATCTTATGTTTCTCATTTCGGCACCAAACTCCTCATGTTTCCAATCGATGTTTCTCCATTGAGTTGAATCAGCAGGGTGTCTCAGCTTGCCATCTTCCTTTTGAGACTCATAATGCCAAGACAACAATTTTGCCTCTTTGGGATTTACATACAACCGCTCCAGACAGGGAATGATGGGCAAGTACCATAATACCTTGGCCGATGCACCTTTAGTGACCTCTTCACCGTCATGGCCCCAGCTCTTACACTTCTTGTCGTTATGCCTCTCCTTTTGTTTGTACCGGGGCACACCATAAACTGGACAAACGTGCAGCTACTAATGTGCGTTACGTTACAAGATGCAATCATTCAGACATGCATATATCCTTTCTATTTCCATTCCCATGGGACACAGTAGCTTCTTCGCTTCATAAATGCTTGTTGGCAACTCGTTTCCCTCCGAAAGCAGATCTGATAGAAGAACTAGAAGTGCATTGAAACTTGTATCTGTCCAACGGTTTTTGCTTTCAGTTTGAACAATGCAAGGACCGAACCGAGCTTGGTGTATTCTACTTTGCAACCCGAGAATAGTGGTTTGGCATCGTCTTGCATCAAGCTTTTAAACTTTTCAAACTCTTTTGTCCAAAGAACGTGGACAATTCGAGACTGCTTGCTTATAAATATGCTATTTTGATCGGCATATTTATAAACAAGCAGCCTCAAACGGGAGACGTAGGTTCTGCAGCCTAAGCTCTAACATTCATCATGTCACAGCAATAATAATTTCATATTAACATCAGAGCACTACAAATTAAGATAATTAAATACATGTGTGCTTGTCAAATAAAGGGTGTGAAATCTGATAGGATATCAAAATTACATAGTGCAAAATTGAAGGGGTTTGAAAGAATGCTCACATTTTGAAGAAAACCACAAATTATACAAAATGAGGGGAAATCTCCTCAAGCTAGGGCTTCAAATTTACCCTCTTAACACCCACCCTTGAGGATTTCAATTTTTCTCACCCAAGTATTGCTTCCAACCACAGAATATGAGCTATTTTTTCGGGTGGCGGCGGAGAAATCTCCTCTGGAACAATAACAGAGAAGAGTTCAGCTCGAGTGGTATAAATAACCTAACGAGGCACATCACAATCGGTTCTCAATTAAAAAACGATAGTGATGTGCACGCACATCACTATCGGTTCTCATATAAAAAGCGATAATGATGTGATCATGCACATCACAATCGGTTCTTATGCGAGAAGCGATAGTGATGTGTGTTGTCATCACAATCGGTTCCCACATAAGAAGCGACATGCACATCACTATCGCTTCTCACATAAGAAACGATAGTTATGTGCACGTGCTCATCACTATCGCTTTTTATGTGGGAACCGATAGTGATGATCATGCACATTACTATCACTTCTCACATAAGAACCGATTGTGATGTTCCGAGTGCTACATCACAACCACTTCTAACCTAAGAACCGATAGTGATTATTATTAATGCCCCTCCAAAGTCATCTATCACAATCGTTTTTTCCTAAAAACTTAAGAACCGACACAGATGAAGCGATAGTGATGTACCATTCTGTAATAGTGAATATCATTGGCAGTCCATCTCTGCAAGAAATGGTTTCTCCCCATAATAAGGTGTACACCGTTATATCGGCAAGCATTGTTCCCAACACTGCAGTGAGGGCACCCCTTCGAGGAAACCTTGAAAGGAGAGTCCTTACTAATTCGGCCTACCAATGTGCAAAGCGAGATCTAAGCAACTTAACAGATTAAGGCTGCCCATAATAGCACTTGTGGTTGTACATATTTATGTTGGATCATACAACACTATGTTCGGTCCTTAATCCGACACGGGTAATAATCTCCCCCTACACTACGTACAAGTCCATCTCTTGTACAACCGGCTATTGCCAATAATTAACTGCATCTAAACCATAGTTTTATTTTGAGGTTTTTAGTCAAAATACCAACAACCGACATCATGTCATAACCAAACTTTTCAAGAATCAATTTTGATCTAATCATTAACTTCGTTGCTAATTAAGCATGGCTAAGCATGGTTAATAGTCGCATATACCCAAGTTGACATCATGTATTGTCTAACCCTTTTCTATGGGCTTCAAGGTTCACATGTCCATGCTTATCAAGGAAGTTCCATGAGATAATAGATATATCTACCAGTACCACAAAATAACGAATTTACAGAATATAACCGCATGCATGAAACATTTTGATAAACACAATGGAAATTAAATATTGGGGTCAATATGATCAAAGGGGGTGCTTGCCTTGCTTAATTGTTGTTTACGACGAAGTCGCAGTCGAAGCCAGCGTTGTCTATGATAGAATTAATGACGTCGGGTTCTACACATCGTTCAACGGAAATATAGAATAATGAACTTTAATAAGGGCAAAAAGAAGACAAACAGAAAATCAAATAAAACTTGCTATAAGGAACAGATGCATATTCTTTTATAGATTATTTATTCTTGTTTTACGAATTCTAGAAGGTAAAATTATTTGGATTAATAAAACTAAACATTATTTAAAGGCTTCATAAACTCAATTACTCATATAATGTGTTCATAGTGACCTTAACACTTAAGGTTATTGCACTAGCAGGATTCAGATGAACAGCAAGTTGAAATAAGAATATTTTTCCAGATTATGATAGTCCATATCCTAAAGATCATTTCTAAGCTGTTCTTCATAAAATTTGTACATAGACGAGATGTTCTACAAATTGCCGAAAAGGGCTTAAGAGATTCTAAAGTCCAGAAATCATAATACTTAAGGGTATTTCTCTAGCAGAATTTATATGTAAACCATGATATAATGAACTTCTTCTTCAGAATATGGTAGCATGTACTTTGGAAAGCATTCCTAAACTGATTTTATAAATTTTAGCATTTATACGAGATATTTTATTTGCTGTTGAAATGGCATAAATGGTCATAAAGGTAACGTTATAACGAGTCGGATTCCGTTTTAAGTTTGCGACTACACTATACATGATCATTCACTTATTTTTCTGGCATTAGCAGGGTGCAATCCCATATGTGTTTTAAAACTAGTTTTGTATTATTTTGATTTTAACCGCGATAGAATATATATATATATATATATATATTTATTGTTGTAATTGCATTCCCTTTTATTAAAAGAAAGTAAACTAAGTCTTATTCTAATTATTTTTACATATATGGGTTTCTATTGATTCCAGGAGCTTTTACAAAACATTTTATTATTTTATGAATTATTATATACTAATTTTTATTAATGGTCATATTAGGTTTTACTAATATTCGCAAAGCAAATAATTCAAACTTAGTTCAAAAATTAAATGTTATTGCATATTTGAGTTCCTATGGTCTCAGAATCATATAAAAATATATTTTATTATTTTAGGTGTTATATTGCACAATCATGGCATAAAGGACATAATAGGGTCTTTAACAAATCTTAATTAAAATAATTCTTCTGTGGTTCAAAAATTAATTATTTTTGTATATTATTAAACTAAATGATTTTAGACAAATTTATAAATTTAGTTCATCCATTTTGGATCTATGTATCAAAAGTTATGATAGTTTGAATTTCAGGCTGTTCAGAAAATATGGTGGAAATTAGGAAATCCGTTTTCTCTTAACTGATGACGCAATCATCGATTTGGTGCATTCCTTTGATCTTGGCTTCATCTATTGACCTTCGGGGCCCAATCGCCAGAGAATTCGAAGCAGAGCTTCGGCTAGGGCATGCCAATGATGGAGCTCCGGCGAGGCTCTAGCACAGGCGAGGACAGAGGGAGCACGAGCTCGCTAAGCCGCACCAGATAGAGGGGGTCTCGCTGGCCGGCAGCGACTGGAGTGGTGTGCTACCGAGCTCACATGACTACAACCATGGCCGATAGAGGGGAGGAAAAATTAGGTGCTCCCGAGATTGAATAACACATGGATGAGCATTAAAGGGTCCTCACGATTCCATTTTACCTGCTATTTGTAGTGGTGATGGGCGGAGGAGCTATGCCACCGTCGGTCGGCCGTGAGGAAGAAGGACCACGATGGCGGCGGGTTTTTGCATGAAGTACTCCAAATGTTTTTTAGGGGTTTTGATCATTAGAGGCTCTAGATACTAATGCCCAAAGGAATTTGAAAAGGAACTAGTCTGCCACTCAAATTTTGCTTTTACCTGAGCTCAAGGTTTTCGGCAATGGCGGAATAGAAGATGAATTGAGCCTACTCGGTGGAGGAGAGCTGAAGAAGAGTAGAAGGGAAGTGAGGGGGGATGAGTGCGCTGTTTCTATGATCCTGGGGTTGGCTTTTATAGGTGAATAAGAGCGAGGATAAACCCGGCCTCGGATGAGCACAGGAAGAGGCATGGTGGGGTTCTGGGAAACACGGCGAGGGCAGCAGCGTGGCGGAGTCGTGGTGGGTTAGTATTGGGCGGGCGGCGCAAGTGGCAGGGGATGACACGAGCCACAGTGACGCGGCAATGCTTCGGGGCGCCAGCATCTGGATGAACAAGAAGGAGGGAGCGGTGGCTACCTGATGGTCCCAACAGCCTTTCGGTCCCACCAGCCAGAGACACGCGCGCAAAAGGATTTTGGGACAGAAAGCTGAGCCAAATTGGTTCAATGGATCGGTTACCAATCTTGTCAAGAAATTTTTTGAGAATTGTTCTGGAAGATGGCTAGATAATGATCAATGTACTGTAGAAATTTCAGGCAAAAATGCGCTGTACAGAATTTATAAAAATTGTGACAATGCACTGTGCACAGAATTGTGTTTTCTGTTTTTAATTTATCAGAGGATCTATATCTTACCAAAACTTTTTGAAACTTTTTATAGGAGTTCCTCTTGTCCATATAATACTTCATTAAAAATTTAAATTTGATATCTTTTTTATTTTATTTATAAAAATTCTGACATTCTGATTTTTATATTTTCAGAAATTCTATTTTTGAATTTTTAAATATATCAAAATTGATTATTTATTTTTTATATTTTTAATGTATATTTATTTATCTATCCAGAATATAATATTAAATTTGTAGCTCGAGATAAGATTTTATTAGTTTTATTTAAATCTGACAAATTTACTGTTGCTAGTCAAAAGTCATTAATTGACTTTCATTTTAGATTTATTTATATTGATATGACTTTTAAAATTAAAAATTGAGGTTCTAGAGATTTCTTGAGCTTATCCTGATTTTTACATATTTTATTGTTACAAGATTTTATTATTGTTATTTATCTATTACTTATAAAGGTTTTTACAATCAAGCAAAAATCAAGGAAAATCTAGAAAAATTCAGAAAATCCAGGAAAAGCATCAATAAAAATAATTCAATTGTAAAATTTAATTTTTTTACTTTATTTTAATTTTTGGAATGTTACATGTCCCATACCAGTACTTGTGGTTGTATGGATATCTCTTGGATTATGCAACACTACGTTCGGTCCTTAATCCAACCCAGGCGATAATCTCCCCCTACACTACGTGCAAGTCCCATGCACATCCGGCTATTGCCAATAATCGCCCGCGTCAAAACCATAGTTTTATTCTTCATTTCTACCAAAATATCAACAACCTTTATTGTCATATCCAACCTTTTTATATCCTCAAGGAACAACTTAATCTGATTATTTCAATTTCCAACACTAAAGCATGGCTAAGCATGATTAATATGTAATTGTATATGAAAGATCGAAAAAGGCGACTAGAGGGGGGTGAATAGGAGCCAAATAAAATTTTCGCATAAACTCTCCCCCTAGAATTCAAACCACCAAAAACCGTAAAGAAACTGACCGGTCGTATTTCAGTCGGATGAAGCAAGACTTCGACCTACAGAGGTCTGATGAACAAGACTCGAGAATGAATAGTGTTCAGTGAACAAGATCCCGACCAAGATCGGTCGGATGAATAAGATTCTCGACCTGAAGTGGTCGGATAAACAATACTCGGGTGAATAGTGTTGGGTGAACAAGACTTCGACTGGATGAACAAGACTTCGACTGCGGAGGTCGGATGAACAAGACTTTCGGGTGAACAAGACTTCGACCGGATGAACGAGACGCCCGACCTGCGGAGGTCGGATGAACAGTACTCGGGTGAATAGAAAAATCAGCACGATCTCAAAAACAGAAATCGATGTAACTTTTGATCGGCTGATCCAAAAAACAGTGAAAATAGGTGTGCACCTCCCAAAGGATGTCAGGAACCTATTTCAATCAACAATCGAAGGAATTAATACCAAGGTTCCGACCTTTTCAGTTTAACAAATGCAACACCAAAAACAGAGTCACGAACACAAACTTCACCCCTAACTCATTTGGTGGGAGTTGATGGTCGAAATCCTTGGATGACTCTCCACAAATCATAGCAAGTAAGTACACGAAGAAACAACCCTTCAAACAAATAGAAACACTATCCAAAACTAGGCACGTAAATTGGTTTCTTGCAAAACTGAATAGAAGAGGTTGTAGATTGCCTAGATGATTGGGATATGATCTATAGAAGATTCATCCAAAGAATCTTTCATCCTTGGCAACAAGAACCGTAAGCCAATCAAGACTAAAGAAGCGCAAGTCACACGCTTACGCACTTTAAGAACACACAGATTTACTAACTTGCAACAAGAATGCAAGGATTGCCTAGATGATTGAAAGCACCAAGTCCAGAGAAGAGTTCATCAATCATGAATTTCAACAAAGACTCAATAGCATGTAGAAGGAGATGAGGCAAATCCAAATTACGTAAAGTAAATTGCAAGTAAGTAAATGCGGAATTTAGATAACTGAATTTAAGTGCGTAATGTAAATACGTAAGGGAAATGAAACAAGAATATAAATGAAGAACATTTCATTTCTGGAAGGGAGGTTTACAAAGCCTCACAACAAAGTGGGCAAAACCCAAATGAGCAGCAAAAACCTCAGAACCTTCAGAGAGGGGAGGCTGCCCCTACCCCTCCATTTATAGTGACCTGGGATCAATTCCCACCTTTGGATGTCCTGCTTCAATCCTAAGCCAACATCCAAGAGCTAGGATTTGATCCTTACACTCGCCACTCTCAACAACTCTCAACTACTCACGACACTTTCCTCACCGCCACGCCACAAGGAGACACCCCTCTCCCTGTTTATTTAGCAGGCTTGGACCATCTACCACCCTTGGATGAGCCTCTAAACCCTAGAGCACTCCATCAAGGGCTGAGATTTTACCCACTCACACAGCTATGCATGGGCTCACCCGAAACCCAACAACACAACGGGTTTTGCACGCTTTTCAACTCACACTAACTTGACCCGCTACTCTATCATCCTGACCGCGATCCAACGGTCCTCCTTGATCAGAGCAGCTCCAAGTTAGCATCTCATCCATTCCTTTGTCTTCTCGGCTTGCAGCTACTCCCTGGCCTCAGTCATCTTTGGCGACACCTTGATCATCCGGACCTCGGCTCTCCCACCTAGTCCCGATCCCCTTCGCCTCACCATGACCTAGCTCCAAAGTCCCCGCAACCATCATAGACAAGGAAACCACATCACATAGCAATGTCCAACAACACATATCCATCTCAACAGAAAGATATACACTACGCCGACCAAAGATAACCCCGACCACACGTGGTCCGACCACGGTCTCCATCCCGACCACTGAGGTCATTCACCGGTCTCGACTCAATCACTCTGAGTCTCAACCACTGAGTCGGACGACCCAACCACTCGGGGTCGAACGAGCAGTCCGCAACACAGCCAAAGCCCGACCACTCGGGTCGGACGACCCACCACTGGCCTGGACGACCGGTCTGCAACACGGCCAAAGCCCCAACCACTCAGGTCGGACGACCCGACCACTCGGGGTCGGACGACTGGTCTCCAACCAACCAAAGCCCCGACCACTCAGGTCGGACGACCCGACCACTCGGGGTCGGACGACTGGTCTCCAACCAGTAACTCAAATTGCTCTAGCTCGAAAAACAATCCAAATCATACTCAAATTTGAGCACACCATGCTCAAATAAAGTCAAATACTCATCACAAACATGGATGGACCTCCACATGGTCCTTCAGTATATACCCATGTTGACATTATGTATTGTCTAACCTTATTCTAGGGTTATCAATGTTCACAGTTCAATATTTATTAAGAAAGTTCCATGAGATATGGTTATAGCTACCAGTACCACAATATAGTAAATTTACAGAAAATACGCGCATGCATAAATAGATTTGTCAAAAAAAACAAAATTAAAAAACTAGGATCAATATGATCAAACGTTGTGCTTTCCTTCTTGGATGATGTTTGTGTTGAAGTCGAGGTCGTAGTTGGTGTTGGAAGCGTCAATGACTACACGTCGTTTAGCAAGAAACAAAGCAAATAGCAAATTCAATAAGAGCAAAAAGAAGTCAGATAACACCATGTTCAAATACGAGTTAAAGTAGAAGGTCAAGTGATAAAAAGATTTTGAGTGATAGCCCTCAATTTTTAAACTTGTTTGTTTACAGTACAAATTCTTAAGTTCCTGTTATGTGATAGATTCTTAGTAGGGTCCATGCTCAATATTCGTTCGAATACCATTACCTGTATAGCATCAGACGGTCTTACCTCTAGAAAATATTTGAGCTGGTCTCATGTTATTTTTCATAATTAAGGCATGTTTTACATTTTCATGAGTGTCTTTATAGGGTATATATATATGTATATTTTAGGACAAGATTGCAACGAAGTTCATGTAAGCTCAGCCAAATTTTATTTAACCTATGGCCTTGATATTTTATTTCAAAGACTAATCAAAACAATTAAGTTTATTAAGTTATCTCCTGATTATATATTCAAATCAGACTAATAGGTTATGAACTTTAGGAAGACTCAATTCACAAGTACATGGGAAACACAAATGAGTACCATTGCACATCATAATCGGATTCCACCACCTGCAAGCTGCTTAAATGAAGGGCTATATCCACAAGAGTTTAAGGCAAGATCTAGTCTGTGGATATATTCACCTAGTTTCCTTGTTCTAGCTTCTATAGTTCTAATAATTGAGAGCAAAAACCTACTGTTACTTGTACATGTAAATATGTATATGTAGGACAAGCATCCATTGAGTTTAATCAAATTTCTACTTTGCTTTAGGTCCTGACACTTAATTTAGAGGTTGATTGAACTATCAGGTTTGTTTTAGTGTAGCTTCTGATTTTTTGAGCATTCATCTAATTGGTCCCACTTAACATTGAAGCAATGAACTAATTGAGGTGCTACTGCTTATTGCTTTACCTTGGTGGGGCCATAGGTCAACTAGGGACACAATAGAACAGAGGAGGCCAAACTGAACTAGGAGCTTGCAAACGCCATGGCTGGCTCCCTAGACGAGCAAGGTTGATGGTCAGGGCAGCCATAGGAGAAGAAAGCGAGCACCAAAATGGAACCCAGAGAATTCACTGATGCCATAGGAGCACTCAGTTGGAGCTGGGACAGCTTGTGGTGGAGGCACCATGGCCATGGGCGTCAATGGCAGCAGGGACACGGTGGGGGAACACTACGACGAAGGAATCCTGAAATCAACTTGGGGGTTTTGTTCATGGGTCAGTGGTGAAGCTTCATGCCATATTATTTGGAAAATGGGGCTAGGATTGGGGAGTATGGCTGCAGCTTGGTTGATTTGGGGAATTCGGCCATGGCATGATTGCGGGTAGCTCGAGTGAAATTGGAGCTTGGATGTGGTAGAGGAGCTACTAGGGAGGTGTGAGGATTGAGTTGGGTGCTTGGACCTGCTTAAATAGACAAGGATGGTGGTGGAACAGAGGTGTGAACCGAGCTACTAGTTGCAATGCTAGGGTGAAGAAAATGATGATGATGACAGGGTTTTGTGGGTGCTAGGGCATGGGCAAGGCCGGTGCAATGATTTCAGTGCCCTATGTGGTGTTGGTGCATTGGACTTGAGCTGGGTTTGCATGAGATTTTGGTTTTACCCTAAGAAGAGAGGAATGGTTGTCTATGCTATGTTTGGCGTGGGAGGAAGAAGGAACATATGACATGTGGTCCCATTTTGACAGAGAGACAATGAAGTCAATTGGTTTTGCTATTTGGGCATAGCCGGCTTCTCTAGCTTATTCGACCTAGCTATAATGGTTCATAATTTTTGAAACTTTTTTTGTGTGAACCTAGGACAATATTTATCATGCTTGAAGGACCAGAATGGCGATCAGAGGAGGGGTGAATGATCACAAATTAAAATTTTTCCCCTCAAATAACCAACTAAGAACCTCACTTCATCAAAGCGAAGTGGAGAAAACAAAATCTCAGATTTTTTCAATAGGGCGACACTACCATAAATGAGCCCCGGTACTACCAGATGAATAGCACCCCAGCACTACCAGTACTATAGCGATAGTGCTGCGCTACAATGAATTAGCCTAGTGAATAGTAAAAATCGGCATGACTCAAAAGGAAAATTGACGAATCTTTTGATCGACTGATCCAAACCCTATGAAACTTTGTAGACACCTACCTATGGATGTCAGGAATCTATTCCAATCTTCAATCGCAAGGATTGATGTCAAAGTTCTGATCTTTTTCCAATTGAAGGAAGAGTGCACAAAACGGGTTAAGAACAAAAACTAAGCCCTAAACTTGCCTGTAGGTTCTTGATGATCAAGATGATCCTAGATGGCATCCCCCATGTCACAGCAAGCTAGAACACTAGACAAGAACCTCAAAAACACGATCTACCAAGAATGATTCTCTTAAGAGCAAAAGATCGGTTTCTTGCAAAGAACACAAAAGGATTTGCCTAGATGATTGGGATATGATCTGAAGAAGATTCATCCATCAATCATACGTCCTCGGCATAAGAAGCGCAAGCAAATAGAAGGAGGGGAGGAAAATCCAACTTGCGAGAATGTAAATTGCAAGAATATAAGTGCGGAATTTAAATGTTGAATTTAAGACATAATATAAATGTGAGAAATATATTTAGAGATGAGTAAATGAAGTTTTCATTTCTGGAAAGGAGGTTTACAAAGCCTGACAACAAAGTAGGCAAAGCTCAAAGGAGCACCAAAACCTCAAAACCATCAAGAGGGAAGAGCTACCCGTACACCTCTATTTATACTACTATAGAGTCATCCTGCACCCTTGGATGAGTTCCTTCAACCCTAAGGAACACCATCAAGGGCTAGGACTGACTCACTCACTCATACATGGGCTAACTTGAAACCCTCTAAAATAACGGGCTTTTGCATGCATCTCAAAGCATACTAACTAGATCCTCTACACTTTCCTCTAGACCGCAATCCAAAGGCTCTCCTTGATCCGAGTAGCTCCAAGTTAGCATCTCATCCTTTCCTTGTTTTCTAGGTTTGCAGCGACTCTGTCTCCAATCATCCTCCGGTGATCTTCGACCGTCTGGACCTCCGGCACACCTCGCCTAGTCCCGGTCATCCTCCGCCTCACCATGACCTAGCACCGTCATCCTGCAACCATAGAAAATGAGAAAAACCCATCACATAGCAATGTTTAGCAAAGATATGCAATAATCATCCAAAATCGAAATTCAACTTCAACTTCGCACATGAAGTCGGATGATGAGGACATCACTTCTATGGATATAGCCACACCTGCAAATCCATCACCTACACATCAATCGGTCCCCGTTGCTGTAATACAAGGACCGATTACTCGAGCTCGCGCACGTCAACTCAATTACCAGGTGAATGCGTTCCTCGGGCTTCATACGAATATTTTAATGAATGGAATGCTATTTAGTTCTTGTGATGATGTCCTTTGCCTTAGGAACTTGGGTGAGGAACCAACCAAGATGAAGGATAGAAGAGAAATGCACAAGTTGGGTTCAGATTCGACTCCAGGACAGGGCTGACTTGTTTCGGCCGCCACGGCTACATCCGGACTCGGTTTTGGGCGTTCTTGAACTTCACTGAAATCTTATCAAGTGTACTTTCCAACGGATCTGGAATCACATCCAAACTCCTTCTGAGTCGACAGGAATCGTCCAATCAAGCAGTGTCGTTTTTTTAGTCCGAGTCAAAAGTGGGCCTTTGGCCTTGTAACAAGGAAAGCCCACTTAAGGCTACACCCTAGGGTTCCTAGATGCCTCTCCACAATATAAATAGCCAGCCGCTGCCATTAGATGGTGGGTTTTCTTTTAGATCAAAGATAGCAGTTGCTACTTCTTGTAATTGCGCGTGTTGGCTAAACCGCCCGAATTACTTGTCATCGAAAACCCCTCTTTTGTGATTCTGAATGAACTCGTGGTTTCAATTCTAATTTCAGTTGCTTGCTCATCCTGTTCTTGCGTGTTCTTCGATTGCTTGCAGGGACAAAGGCATTCGTGGTCAGGTTGATCATGCACCAGCAAGATCAATAACAACTTCGGGAGTCGGTGTAACGATTGCTAAGGCGCATCGTCTGGGGACGGTGTAGTCGGATCGCCAACGTCTTCTCCCACCGAATCGAAACTATCCCCCTCTCATCGAAAGGTCGGGACCTATCCTTCTATCATCGGCACTACTACCTACACCAGGCCAGTAGTGCCGCCTGGCCGGCACTACCACTCCCTAGTGCCGGTAGTGCGCTTGGCACAACTCAAAGAAAACCCTCTCTCTGGAAAATAACTACCACTCTCTCAGCTGGTAGTACCGCAAGGCCGACAATACCGCTCTCCCAGGCCGGTAGTGCCGTCCAACACTAACAACAAGACAAATTTCTTCAAATTGAAATTCAATTCAAATCAAACTCAAACATGAGTACCTCATGATTAAACATAGTCAATAACTCATCACCAATAAGGATAGACCTCCACATGGTCTTTCAATCTCCCCCTTGATGAGTATATTGATAAACACCCAAAAGGCATAAATTTGAGTTTGAAAACAAAGAATAAAAGCAATTTGAATGAAAAATCAAACTAAGTCTAGAGAAAGAGAGAATAAGATCATGACCAAGTTGGCAAGAAGGATTTTAGAGCAAAATCAAAGAAAGACCAAGTTTTCCACAAAGGCTCTAAAAGTCCAATAAGAACTCACAAAGGCTCAAATATGCTTATGATCCTTAAGAGGTAGAAAGTTTTTACCAAGATCATAAGAACCAAGTGCATTAATTTTTATATTTTAATGATGCCTTTTCTATAATTTCTCCCCCTTTGGCAATATAGGCATCAAGATGGCATTTTCTCCCGCTTAACACATGTATGCATGAAATGCATCCTAAACGACCTTTGAAAATTATCCAAGTGACCATATATACAAAGTATGACACCAAGCTACTCAAGTTTAGATTATGCTAAACTAAGACATGTCCAAGTGAAAATGTCAATTTTGCTAGCAACCACAAATAAGACTATATCATTTTTGCATGATGTAACAATTTCAACACTTAGCATGGTTTCTAAACTAGGGGCAAAGCCATACAATGGATAAATTGGAAAACCTAGAGTTCAACCTACTCAACACTTTGGGAAAGATAGATGTGCATACAAGGTCCTTCAAGCTCAATTATCTTTAATGAAAATTTTTGCTTTAAGACTTCAAATGACATAGTGGGGTACAAATATGTAACATTATTTGCATTCTTTACCCGCTTATATATTTTTTGTATTTTTTTAAGTGTGATTGACTCAAACCATAGTCGACCATCTCAAGAAGAGCTCTTAAGAGGATGGTCTTGGTCATACATGATACATTCCAAGTTCATCCCAATTGCAATGGGAGGCAGTCTTGCGAATGTAAGGGTGTTGAGATCAATTTGCACAAAAAGAGTCATTTTTTGTTTTCATTTTAGCACATAGATTTATGAGCATGTGAAGGACTCAAGTACGGATCTACCTAGCTTCACCCAATTTGCTATAGGTACTCTAGTAGAAATCCAAAATTTCACAAATAATGGCATATGCATCTAGAGAGGAAACATAGCAAGTAAAAGCAATATGTTTCATCAAGTTTTCATGTAAGGCTTTAATTTTTAAATTTTAACAAGCATAGCAAGATGAATCAAAATGAACTTGGACATATCTAAGCTAGCAATGATCTTCAAACAAGTAGCAAGGTGCATAGCATGAGAGATAGTTCATATGCATAATAGACAAAGCTCATAAAAACAGAAAATGAAGTCTATATGCAATGCATGAAGCAGGTTTCCAAACTCCCCATCAACAAGTGAATCAATTTTAAGCACAAATCTGATTCTTGTTGAGTTATTAGCAGAATTAGGCCAAAAGAATGTCCAAATGAACTCAACAAAAACCAAAAACATAGAATAAGGAGAAGAAGTCGAGAAACTGCAAACTGGGTGGCTATAAAGCACACAAAAGATAGTAGTGAACACTATAGCCCAGACTCGCTCTCATCTTCCCTAATGACTGACATAGTGAAGCTTACTCTAGATCTCAAGCTAAGGACTGCACACAGACCCTGTCTACCTAAGGGGCCCAACACCTGCTAGACTTATAAGACTGTGAGGGAACTCAACCTAGAGAGAAGAGAGAACAACTAATTGTGCATGATAGCAACCTATAACAAAAGATGAGAGGTCCATGCAAAGAATGCCAGAAGTCTAAGTGAAGTGAACTCAAAACTCTAGAAATAAGCCAATATCACCTAGAAGATGCAAAAGAAAAGAAATGCTGGAAGAAAATATATATAATACAAAGTATACAAATCAGCTCCCCCTCAAGAGATGTCGTAAGTGCATACAACTCCAAGCTCGCCTCTCAAAGCCACAAACCTAGAGCTATCCAAAGGCTTGGTAAAGATATCAGCAATCTGGTGGCCACTCTCCACAAACTAAAACACTATGTCACCCTTCTCCGCATGGTCTCTAAGGAAGTGATATATAATGTTTATATGCTTGGTCCTGGAGTGCTGTACTGGGTTTTTAGCAATGCAAATACCAGGAGTGTTATCATAGAAAAGTGGAACACTATCTATGGCTAATCCAAAGTCCCGCAAGGTAGATCTCATCCAAAGCACCTAACTACAACAACTAGCTGCAGCAACGTACTCGGCCTCAGCGGTGGATTGTGCAAAGAAACAAGAGAAGTGCCAATGAATTGGCAAGTACCAAAAGTGTTCTTCCAATCTATCCTACAGCCAGAAAAGTCTGCATCAGAAAAGGCTCTAAGGGAAAAACAATAAGAAGAAAAGTACCAAATACCATAATTAGTGGTAGCTCGAAGGTATCTAAAGATGCGCTTCACTGCTTGGCAGTGAGAGGCATGAGGAAAAGCCTGAAATCGAGCGCTCAGACACACATCAAAATTTATGTCTGGCCTCGAAGCAGTGAGGTACAAGAGGGAGCCGATCATGCTCCAGAACTCCTTCTGATCAACTAGCTCACCATCCTCATCAGGCTCGAGTGCAACAGTGGTGGCCATAGGAGTCATCACTGACTTCCCATCAGACATGTCGAAGCACCTCAGGAGGTCTCGAGTGTACTTGCCTTGTTGTAAGAAGGCGCCTTTTAGAGTCTGCTTGATTTGGAAGCCAAGGAAGTAGCTAACCTCACCCATCATGCTTATCTCAAACTCTGTGCTCATCACCTCTGAAAACTTAGACACAAGAGAGTGCGAAGAGCTAGCAAAGATAATATTGTCCACATAAATTTGGACGAGGAGAAAATGAGAATCCAGGTATCTGATAAGTAGAGTCTTGTCTATTATACCCATCTTAAAACCATGACTAAGAAGATAGGATTTAAGCCTCTCATTCCAAGCTCTAGGGGCCTGCTTATGTCCACATAAAACTTTGGAAACCTTGAAGACATGATTTGGGTATTTTGGGTTCTCGAATCCTGAAGGCTGTCTTACATACACCTCTTGTTCAATATATCCATTCAGGAATGCACACTTGACATCCATTTGATAAAGCTTGAAGCCCTTGGATCCAAAAATGCAAGCAGGATTCTAATAGCCTCTAGTCTAGCTAAAGGGGCAAAAGTCTCCTTAGAGTCAAGACCCTCAACTTGAGAAAAGCCTTATGCAACTCGTCTAGCCTTGTTCCTAATAACAACCCTATCCTCACTCTGCTTCTTCTTGAACACACACTCCCAATGACATTGTGACCAAATGGGAGCTCAACAAACCGCCATACCTTGTTCCTCTCAAAGTTCTCAAGTTCCTCATGCATAGCATTAATCCAAAACTCATTGGATAATGCATGAGCAACATCCTTCGGCTCAAAGGAGGCAACAAAGACTGAGTGGAGGCAGAAGCTGGACAAGCCTGATTTTGAGCGCGTGACACACTCAAACAGATCGCCAATGATCTGATCAGGTGGATGATGTCTCTGAATACGATGGGGAGGTCCAGAAGCAGAAGTGGCCTCTACCTCCTGAACAGAAGAGGCGTGAACAGAGCCACTTGTTGAAGGAGAGTCTGAAGGTAAGGGCTGGTCTCCCTGAGTTGCAAAAATGGAAACAAGATGCACTTTAGGTGTAGAGGGGACTAGATCAGGTGTAACACAATCATCTCCATCGTCCTCATCCCCTACAAAGATGGTCTCGGAGAGGGAAGAATAGCCTGAAATGTTAGGTCTAGCACCTGGGCTAGCCTCATCAAAGGTCACCTCACAAGTCTTTATGATCCTATTCGCATCACAACTCCAGTCCCTATAGCTACGAGAAGAAGTCGAGTAACCTAGAAAGATACCATCAGAAGAGCGAGACTTAAACTTATCTAGATTCCCTACTTCAAAATGAAACACTTGCAACAAAACATAAGAAAATGAGACACACTGAGCTTTCGCCCATACCTCAACTCGTAAGAAGTGCGGTTCAAATTTGCTCTCAAGCATACTCGATTAGACACATGACAAGCAGTAGCTATAGCCTCAGCCCAAAACTTCCTAGGAGTACTGTACTCGTCTAGCATCATCCTGGCTATCTCGACCAAGGTCATGTTCTTCCTTTCCACTACGCCATTTTGCTGAGGGATGTATGGAAAGGAAAACTGATGCTCTAAGCCTAACTCCTCATAGAAGCTCTCAAAGTAGGAGTTCTTGAACTCCGTGCCATCGTCACTGTGTATAGCTCGTAAGGCACCAGGGAGCTCAATAGACAACCTACTAACCAAACTCCTGAAATGGGTAAAAGACTCATCCTTCAAGGCCATGAAAAACACCCAAGAATACCTCGAAAAATCATCAACAATGACAAGAACATACCACTTCGCAGTCGCTGACTGTACTCTAGCTAGACCAATAGTGTCCATGTGCAAAAGCTATCCTGATGCATCAGTCATCACAACAGTGACTAGAGGATGAGAAGCAGAAACCATCTTATCATGTCGGCAAGGAGAGCAAACTAAGTCTTTGACCATCTTTAGTTTAGGCAAACCACGAATGAGATCGCGGTTGCTAACTCTGGTCAAGTGGTCGAAGCCGATGTGATATAATCTCCTATGCTAGAAGAAGAGATCACAGGACTCTGAAGCAATGAAACACTGAAGAGAGTCTCAGAAGAAGCAAAAAAATCAACACGAAAGACTCTCCCAAATATAGAAATCCCGCAAACTAACTCCCCTGATGAATCAAGGATTCTACAAGCGCTACTCTTGAAGCTTACCTCGAAAAAGTCATCAATAAGCTAAGAGACAGAAAGCAAATTATATTGCTACTTACTCACTAAGGCAACCTCGTTAAGAATGAAATTATCATTAATGCAAACGGCACCTTTGGCAATGACTCTACCTAAAGAAGCATCCTCAAAAGTGATCAACTCATCACTAGGAGCTCGGACGAGGGAAGAGAACCATCTAGAGTCTCTGGCATATGAAGAGAACAACCGGAATCAATGATCCATACCTCTTCCTTTCCTAACCTACGAACCTGTACAACACACAAGAGAGAGAGATGACTCAGTACTGGGACAAAGAGAAAATCAAAGAACACAATACCGAACCACACGATGCCTCGAAGTGCCAGCCACAAAAGCAGAAGACTCGACTCTAGTGTCTCTCTGACACTCTACTGTAACATCCCAAAATTTGCTTTTATTGGATTTAATATGATTTATCTTTGTTATTGAATTTCTGAGATTTTATTTAATTCATTTTGGAATTTTGAATAAAGCCTTTTGCTATCTTTTAATTATTTAGAGAAAAGTATTAATGATCTTTTGTTGGAAATATTTTATTTGAGTTCCAAATGTTGCAAAGTATTTTCTGGAATTTTCGGGATTTTTCCTGGTATTTTGACTTTATCTATTTATTTGAATTATTTTAATTCAAAATCATTTTAAAAATTGGGCGAATACTGTTGGGCCGAAACCCCTCGGTCTGGCCTAGTTTCTTCGCGCTGCAGCCCCGCTCACCGACCCGCGCAGCCCGCTACGCAAACCCTAGCCACGCACCGTTGGATTTCAATCCAACGATTGCGATTGCGCCGCGTCGCTGCTTCCTGTCAGCCGCCCGATCGAGTTCACGTGGACGTCTGTGATCGCACCACGTCGGCTCGTCCGAATCTACCATGCCACCGTATCCTGTAAGACTCGGAATTCATTTTTGTCAGAATTCATGAGGACTCGTCCACCCATGTTTTCAGGCAATGCCAATCCGTTGGAAGCAGATGACTGGCTAAGGACCATTGAGAGGAAACTACACATAACCCAGTGTGTAGAGCATGAGAGGGTGATATATCACTACTACAGAAAGGCTTATATTAGACGCCTCATCACAGACGGTTCCTCAAAACCGTCTGTGATGATAAACATCACTGACGGTTTTATATTGAAACCGTTAGTGATATACATCATTGTCACAGACGGTTTTAGTTAAAAACTGTTTGGGAAGGTATCACAGACGGTTGTTTTATAAAACCGTCTGTAATATCACATATTTTCCCAAACGGTTTTGTAATAAAACCATCTGTCATATATCACAGACTGTGGAATATATGAAACCAGGTATCTTCATGACCGGCCTAGCATTGCCTAAGGAGGAGGCAGGCCCAAGAAGAAGGCTCAATGGATGAGCCCCACGCCAAGCATTGCTGTCACATGAAAGGGGGCACGTCCAATAGATAGTCGAATATGTATTTAGATATAAATGATATAGTTGTAATCCGAGTCGTTATTAGGATAGATAAAGACGTAAACCCTATCCTATTACCAGCTAGAATATAGCAACCGATCGAAATCTCCTAACCGATCGGGACTCTGTAAGCTGCCCCATCCCCAGTATATAAGGGAGAGGGCGGGTAACACCATGGAGGGGGAATCATCCAAGCATAGAGAAATCAAGCCCTAGATCATACGCCATATTGCCCAGAGCACATTGCGCTTTGAGCAACCTTTGATCCAAGAGATCCATATAATCCCAGCACACAGGATTAGGGTATTACCTCCATCGTCGAGGGCCTGAACCTGTCTAATCCCTTGTCTTGTGTGACCTTTGAGTTTGAGATCTAGCGCCTACCCCATAAATTTATTGCCGACTACCAAAGTCGACAGTTGGCGTGCCAGGTAGGGGGAGCGCTATAATCTTTTCCTACAGACTCGATGGCAATGATCGACGAAATCACCGCCACCTTCATCTCCGGCCAGGCTTTTCACTTCAGAAGTTTGGACTTCGTCGCGGATGCGCACGGAGAACTTGTCTGCCTGGTCCAAAACCAGATCCAATCTGGTGAAGATCAGGCCAACCCATCTCAGGTATGCCGCCTTGACTTACCCAGAAAACCAGTCAGCATTGTGAGGAGCTGCTGCGACTTCCGCGGCGTCTTCACGATTGAGGAGTAGTGGACCGATCTCCATCAAGAAGACCAAGAGGATGCGGAGGAAGATCGCCTTCGTAAGGGTAAGGACGTGCAGGCGCGGTCTCTTCGATGGCGCGGCCGCAATGTCCATGAGGATATCTTGCAGTCCAGGCTGGGAGACCAATCCGTCTTTCGCACGCCGATGCAGAATGTTGTCGCCTCCAAGACGCTTCTCGACGCGCTGGACCCGATGATTGCATCGGACAGCCTAGCGGCCCCGATCGTGGCCCAGATCAAGGCCATGGTGACGGTGGCAGCAATCCAGCAGAATCAGGAAAAGCCGGTAGGTGAAGCGCACTCGCGTTCCCAAGCGGCTACTCGTGTCGCCAGTAGTCGGACTGCAACCAGTCGGAATACCGGCAGTCGGCGCCATACACCACCAGTCGGAGATGCACGCCGAATTATCAACTGCAACCTCTGCCAAGACATCACCGCCAGACGACAAGAGCGAGACGAGGAAGAGCGACGCGGGCGCCACGACGACTACGAGTGTTTCGGCACCGGCCACGATCGACGAAGTGATCAAAGGTACTATGACCGCGACGACCATAAAGATTATCATCGCCGGGGTCGGAACGACAACAACCGTCGAGCCATGAACTCGCTGCGCCGAACTCCACCCCGACGCGTTGAAGACAATCGTAGAGCCAGAGGCTCGCCACGTCGGTCTCCCCCTCATCATGTTGAGAGATCTATTGACGGGATCCCAGCGTTCACTCCTCGGCTACGCCGAGTGGTATGGCCCGAAGGATTCAATCCCAAAGGCATCGTAAAGTTTGGCGTGTAGCGAGTGAAGAGGAACGCGATATGCTACACTAGCACAAAAAATTCTACCGCGTAACCAAAAAGCTACTCGCAAGAAGGGGATCACAGATAAGATTATCACTAGACGCGCCGTTGCGGAATCCTTCGCGCGTCGATATAGTGGATCGTCCTCGTCGCAGTCGTTGCGTCGATGGAGCGGATCGTCCTCGCCTCGCCGTGGATCGTCCTCCCACGCCGCAGTCGCAGCAGCGTCACCGCAGTAGTCCACACGTCAAGGGATGGAACGCCGTGCGTCGGTGTGCAAGCACCTGGTCGCTCGGCAGGGGCAACGAGAAGAGGAGGCTAGGGTTTCGAGTGAATCACTTCTAAACCGTGGGAAAGCACACCGCGCCCACCCTCCTCCCTCCTTATATAGCCACGAGATGAAACCCTAAAACAAGGCCCATCGTGCTAAACCCACGATGTCCATTAATTATGGATCCAATCCAAATTAATGCGTCCCACCCATTAAGTGTGTGACCTGCAGTTCACGACGTTTGGACATGGATTGAAAAACTCCTTTTCAATCCAATAGTTGGTAGCGGCTCCTTGCAAAGTATGCCAACTCTCAAACATACTATGATCAAATCGGATGTAACCTATCAAAAGTACTCATGTAAAAATCCCTTTGCCAAGTATATGAAGATTGAACTCAAGGCGAGAAGCATGTCATCCTTTGATGATTCAATCCATCTCTCGTATCCGTGATATATTAATAAGTTGTGATTGACTCCTCAATCACGGCATGGCCATGCACTTCCTTAATCATATCACACGAGTGGCCTTGTCATATATCTCCGTTTCATTGGAGTGGCAAATTCCATCTTGACTGCTCACTTCCCTCTGCACGTTTCATAGTAAACATGAAAGCTACCTTTATAACTATCCGGTTAGGAAGTAGTGTTTGATAGCCCCAAGGAAAACTATTACACATGTAGGGAATATGACAATCTCAGTCTAAGGATCATACATCTACTAGGTATGAGATACATCGATGACACATAAGAATGAAACATTCTCGCAGTGTCCCATTGCGGGTCTATCTAACCCATGTTCTTCAACATGCGTCCACAATGTATAGATGATATCTCTATATCCCATGATCTATGAAGCATGATCATCGATCACTACATGTGCTGATCTATTCATCGTTGTCCTATACGATGATATCCGATCAGAGATATTTATCGAATTATATCAATAAGTAAAGAGCTTCATAAGCAAGTCACATACTTGTTGATCAATACAATGATATACATTCATTGGACCAATAATCATATTATTATTCATAAACATAGTCATGTTACAATCATCTAAATGATTGCCTCAAGGGCATAGCACTAAAAATCTCCCACTTGCACTTGAGTCAATCAATTAAGTATCTAATACCAATAGACCTCGTGTGCGCCTCATGCTTAGGCTATGGCATTGGATTTGTCAACGGATCGGCCACATTGGCTTCCGTATGTACTTTGCATATTCTCACGTCACCCCTATCCACAATCTCGCGAATAAGGTGAAAGCGCCGGAGTATGTGTTTAGACTTCTGATGTAATCTAGGCTCTTTTGCTTGTGCAATGGCACCACTATTATCACAATAGATATCCATTGGACTAGAGGCACTAGCGACCACACCAAGCTCTGTGATAAACTTCTTAATCCACACAGCTTCTTTTGCGGCCTCCGAAGCCGCAATGTACTCCGCTCATTGTAGAGTCGCCACCGTGTTTTGCTTGGAACTCTTCCAGCTTATTGCTCCTCCATTAAGTGTAAACACAAACCCGGATTGCGATCGAAAATCATCTTTGTCAGTTTGGAAGCTTGCATCAGTGTAACCCTTTGCAACCAGATCTTCCTCACCTCCAAAAACAAGGAACATACCCTTAGTTCTTCTCAAGTACTTCAGGATATTTTTTACGGCTATCCAATGACCATCACCAGGATCCGCTTGGTATCTGCTCGTGACACTTGGAGCATATGAGACATCTGGGCGTGTACAGATCATGGCATACATAATAGACCCAATAGCTGAAGCATATGGAATCTTGCTCATCCTGTCTCGCTCATCAGATGTCGAAGGACACTGATTCTTGCAGAGACTAATGCCATGTGACATTGGCATGAAACCTCTCTTGGATTCATCATATTGAACCTTTTCAATATCTTGTCAATGTACATTTCCTGACTTAATCCAATTAACCTTTTTGATCTATCTCTATAGATTTTTATGCCCAAGATATAGCATGCTTCTCCCAAGTCCTTCATTGAGAAACTCCTTTTCAATGAAGTCTTAACATCTTCAAGCATAGGAATATCATTCCCGATCAATAATATGTCATCCACATACAAAATCAGAAATACAAGTGCGCTCCCACTAGCCTTCTTGTAAACACAAGGCTCTTCTTCATTTTTGATAAAGTCAAACCCTTTGATTACTTCATCAAAACGAATATTCCAACTCCGAGATGCTTGCTTCAATCCATAAATGGATCTTTGAAGCTTGCATACCCTTTTAGCATATTTAGGATCAACAAAACCTTCAGGTTGTAACATGTATATATCCTCAGAAAGATTCCCATTAAGGAAGGCTGTTTTGACATCCATCTGCCATATTTCATAATCAAAATATGCAGCAATAGCTAAAATGATCCGGACAAACTTGAGCATGGCTACCGGTGAGAAGGTTTCATCATAGTCAACTCCTTGAACTTGTTTGAAACCCTTTGCCACCAACCGTGCCTTATAGATCTGAACATTTCCATCTATGTCTATCTTCTTGAAAATCCATTTGCATTCAATGGTTTTTACACCATCAGGAGAATCGACCAAGTTCCAAACTTGATTGTCATGCATGGATTGAATTTCGGATCTAATGGCTTCAAGCCATTTTTCGGAGTTTGGGTCCATCATTGCTTCTTCATAAGTCGTGGGCTCATCATTGTCCAACAATAATATGTCATTCCCATATCTTATACGTACATGACGTGGCCTCCCGACCTACGTAATGGAGTCTCTTCCACAGTTGTACAACACTTTGTACATCTTGTGAAGGTTCAGTGGTAGCTTGAACATATTCATGTGATTCTCGAACTTCATCAAGATACACACCACTCCTACTGAATTCTTTTGAAAGAAACTCTTTCTCCAAAAAGACACCATTTCGAGCAACGAAAACTTTGTTCTCGTTTCTTTTGTAAAAGTAATATCCTTTTGTTTCTTTAGGATACCCCACAAAAAAGTATTTTTCTGATTTAGGTGCGAGTTTATCTGATTGTAAACGTTTTACATAAGCCTCACATCCCCATATCTTGAGAAATGACAACATGGGACTTCTCCCAGTCCATATCTCATATGGCGTCTTCTCAACGGATTTTGGTGGGACCCTATTCAAAGTGAACGTAGCTGTCTCTAGAGCGAAACCCCAGAAGGATAATGGCAGATCTATTTGGCTAATCATTGACCGAACCATATCTAATAAAGTTCGGTTTCGTCGTTCGGACACGCCATTCCATTGAGGCGTTCCTGGCGGAGTAAGTTGCGGAACGATTCCACATTGCTTTAGATGATCACCAAACTCTTGGCTCAAGTATTCGCCACCACGATCTGATCGTAAGTGTTTTATTGATTTGCCAAGTTGATTTTGTACTTCATTTTGAAACTCTTTGAACCTTTCAAAAGTTTCAGATTTATGCCTCATTAAATATATATATCCATATCTACTAAAGTCATCGGTAAAAGTTACAAAGTACTGAAACCCACCCCTAGCAGTCGAGCTCATTGGTCCACATACATCTGTATGTACTAGGGCCAATAACTTACTCGTTCTCTCACTAAAACCTGTGAAAGGGTCTTTTGTCATCTTGCCAAGTAAACAATATTCACATGTTTTAAATGATTCAAAATCAAATGAGGTTAGAAGTCCATCACCATGGAGCTTCTTCATGCGCTTCTCATTTATACGACCTAAGCAACAATGCCATAAAAAGGTAGGGTTCAAATCATTAGGCCGATGCCTTTTTACATTAATGTTATAGACAGGTTTTTCTTCGAGTTCAAGGATGTACAACCCATCCACCATGGGGCAACGACCATAATACATATCATTCAAAAATATT
This sequence comes from Otatea glauca, assembly GCA_036346275.1. Lineage (NCBI taxonomy): Eukaryota > Viridiplantae > Streptophyta > Magnoliopsida > Poales > Poaceae > Otatea > Otatea glauca. The sequence continues at coordinate 22,467,482 of CM070725.1, read as the reverse complement.
GAACAAACAAAGTTCTTTATTATGAAATCATAACCTTCATGTTCTAAACAAGAAGATGAAATAATGTTTCTACTCAAAGATGGAACAAAATAACAATTATTGAGTTCTAAAACTAATCCTGAAGGCAAATGCAATGGGTATGTGCCAACGGCAAGACCAACAACTCTTGCTTTATTCCCCACGCGAAGATCCACTTCTCCTTTTGCCAAGTCTCTACTCTTTATCAGCCCCTGCATCGAATTGGAAATGTGAGCAACCGAACCGGTATCATATACCCATGAGCTGAGTGAAGAAGTAGCAAGATTAATTTCTATAACATTAATACCTGAAGTGGAAACCACATTTCCATTCTTCTTATCTGCCAGGTACTTTTCGCAGTTTCATTTCCAATGTCCTGATTTCTTGCAATAGAAGCATTGGGTATCAGGTTGAGGGCCAACTTTAAGCTTATGAAACTTATTTTTTAGGCTTGCGATCTCATCTTGAGCCTTGCCCTTGCCCTTACCCTTGCTCTTTCCCGTTCCCCTAGCCTTAGCCTTCCTCTTTTTGAATGCAGTTGTTTTCTGAACCATCATCACATGATTGGGTTTTTTCTTAATGCTTTCCTCGGCAGCCTTGAGCATCCCATGTAGCTCGGTTAGGCTCTTCTCCATGCTATTCATATGAAAATTTATAATGAATGGCTCAAAGCTCTGAGGCAGAGACTGGAGAATAACATCTGTGGCCAAACCGAGGCTAAGGGGAAACTCAAGTTTTTCCAATCTCCCAATGTAACCAATCATCTTGATCACATGAGGGCTGACCGAACTGCCTTCAGCTAGCTTACAAGCAAATAAAAGCTTTGAGATATCATACCTCTCAGCTCTTGCTTGATTCCCAAACATGCCCTTCAAGCCCACAATCATATTGTAAGCATCCTGGTCCTCATATTGCTTTTGGAGCTCAGAGTCCATGGTGACTAGCATGAGACAGCTGACCTCTATAGAAGCATTAACATGCTTTTCATATTCGACCTTCAAATTGCGAGGAGCATTTTCGGCTGGTTCATCAGGAATTGGATTCTCTAGAACGTAGTCCTTCTTTTCAAGCTTGAGAACAATTCTCAGGTTGCGATACTAGTCAACAAAATTAGTTCCATTAAGTTTTTCCCTTTCCAAAATTGATCTCAAAGCAAAACAAGGTGTAGCAGGAGTAGTAGAAGGTGCCATTGAACTACAACAAAAACATGCAAAGATTCTAAGCACTATGTTTATGTAAAAATTTTATTAAACATTTTAATAAAAGACACTCCTATTTTATGTCACTTTTATAGACACATAGTGAGTATTCAAGATCCATATTCATCAAACACTAGTGAGCTTTGGCATCACTGCTAGAAATTTAATGACATAGGTAAGCAACACCTTTGCTAATTACATCTTATGTAACTCTTGTTTGTTGAGTATGAAAACAAGTAATGAATGCCTCCATCAACTTGACTCATGGCCAGGTCAACCTGCCCCTAGGGCTCACATGAGGGAGGGAGCACTTCCCGTATTCGGGTGCCAATTAAGAAACCTGCCTCATGTGTGTTTTCCTAGACACCAATTGTGTTGTATAGGTTCCTTCATTACTGAAATCAAATCTCAACAACTTATGTCCTCAAGCCCAAAACCATTTTGATAGCTTGATTAAATCTACCATTGTAATGCGTGATGTGTCCAACACATCCCTATCATCTATTAAGATAGCCATTGATATACTACTTTGGCAGTCATATCAATAACGATCTAAATTCTTGATAGGTGCAACAATTGGATGGACATTTTGATTTAAAATTTTAACTATAGGGATGAACAAAATCTACTAAGAACATGGCATCACATGCAATGAGCATAAAGAAAATAGTAAGGATTAAACACATATCCACAGAAAATCAAAATAAGCTGTGAAATAGCATGGCCCTTAGCATTAAGATCTCCATCATCATGCTTGTTTGTTCACCTTGCCACCTTGCTTGATTTGTTCACCAAGCCACCTTGCTTGATACCATCGTCTTCATCATTATGGATGCAACACCTTACAACTTTTGATAATGAATTTTACATGAGGGTTTGAAGCATCACAAGTCGACACGCAGGTCGTTATACAATTTAAATAGCCTTATGGCTTGACATGGCACGCAGGCCATGTGGAAATTACATGCATCACATACACATAGGCCATACTATTTCACATAATTCCCTGCAAAAACGAGTTAAACAAAAGCAACCCTACGACTCCGGGGTCCGAGGGGCAGCGCCCCTGGCGGGGTCTAAGGGGCAGCGCCCTTGGAAAAAAATTTTAGAGGCATGTCTTCTGTTAAAGGAAAACACCCTCAAAATTTCCACGGATCAACCAAATTGACCCAAAACGATCTAATCTGATTGGCTTGGTCCCATATGGATACGTTTCAGAAACTCTGATGGCAGTAACCCGACCGGTAAGGGTAACGTCGTACCATGAACGGACTCACCCAAATCAATATTGAATCGGTTTGCGCTTACCATGGATCAACTAGATTGACCCAATCCAACTCAATCTGATTGACTTGGTCCCATATGGATACGTTACAGAAACCCTGATGGCGGTAACCCGACCGGTAAGGGTAATTTCGTACCATGAACGGACTCACCCAAATCAAGATTGAGTCGGTTTGCACTTTCCTCAAACCCTAAACCGATCGATCTCATCGATGGCTGCCGTCACCAATTCATCACATGAACCGGCTGAACATGCAATAGATCCAATCTACTAACCTCACACATCATATGTGCAACATCCAGATCACAAAACTATACGAGATGGCTCTGATACCACTGAAGAGGAACGCGATATGCTACACTAGCACAAAAAAAAATCTACCGCGTAACCAGAAAGCTACTCGCAAGAAGGGGATCACAGATAAGATTACCACTAGACGCGCAGTTGCGGAATCCTTCGCGCGTCGATATAGTGGATCGTCCTCGCCGCAGTCGTTGCGTCGATGGAGCGGATCATCCTCGCCTCACTGTGGATCGTCCTCCCACGTCGCAGTCGCAGCAGCGTCACCGCAGTAGTCCACACGTCAAGGGATGGAACGCCGTGCGTCGGTGTGCAAGCACCTGGTCGCTCGGCAGGGGCAACGAGAAGAGGAGGCTAGGGTTTGAGTGAATCACTTCTAAACCGTGGAAAGCACACCGCGCCACCCTCCTCCCCTCCTTATATAGCCACGAGATGAAACCCTAAAACAAGGCCCATCAGCGTGCTAAACCCACGATGTCCATTAATTATGGATCCAATCCAAATTAATGCGTCCCAGCCCATTAAGTGTGTGACCCTGCAGGTTCACGTACGTTTGGACATGGATTCGAAAAACTCCTTTTCAATCCAATAGTTGGTAGCGGCTCCTTGCAAAGTATGCCAACTCTCAAACATACTATGATCAAATCGGACAGAACCTATCAAAAGTACTCATGTAAAAATCCCTTTGCCAAGTATATGAAGATTGAACTCAAGGCGAGAAGCATGTCATCCTTTGATGATTCAATCCATCTCTCGTATCCGTGATATATTAATAAGTTGTGATTGACTCCTCAATCACGGCATGGCCATGCACTTCCTTAATCATATCACACGAGTGGCCTTGTCATATATCTCCGTTTCATTGGAGTGGCAAATTCCATCTTGACTGCTCACTTCCTCTCGCACGTTTCATAGTAAACATGAAAGCTACCTTTATAACTATCCGGTTAGGAAGTAGTGTTTGATAGCCCCAAGGAAAACTATTACACATGTAGGGAATATGACAATCTCAGGTCTAAGGATCATACATCTACTAGGTATGAGATACAGCGATGACACATAAGAATGAAACATTCTCGCAGTTGTCCCATTGCGGGTCTATCTAACCCATGTTCTTCAACATGCGTCCACAATGTATAGATGATATCTCTATATCCCATGATCTATGAAGCATGATCATCGATCACTACATGTGCTGATCTATTCATCGTTGTCCTATACGATGATATCCGATCAGAGATATTTATCGAATTATATAAATAAGTAAAGAGCTTCATAAGCAAGTCACATACTTGTTGATCAATACAATGATATACATTCATTGGACCAATAATCATATTATTATTCATAAACATAGTCATGTTACAATCATCTAAATGATTGCCTCAAGGGCATATAGCACTAACAGCGAGATCCAGAAGCTTGGCTGCAGGTCACATACTGGCGGTTAAAGCGGTGGGGCAATCGTGTGATGGCAAACTATCGCGACCAATCTCACCCCCTCAACTCAAGCTTGGCTCACAGGACTTCCGACGAACTCGGTGGACTCCTGGAGTGATCTCTGCGATCAATTCATCGCTAACTTCCAGGGAACCTACGAGAGGCCTGGCACCCCGTGGGACCTGTACCAGCTTCACCAGAAGAAGAACGAGACGCTGAGAGACTTCATCCGGCTTTTCATGCAAAAGAAGAACACCGTCAGCGACGTATCTGAAGCGGTGGTGGTGGTGGCTTTCCAAAAAGGGGTAAGTGATCCTGACCTAATCAAGAAAATGTCCCGAAAACCCTGTACCTCCATGAAGGAGATGTTTGCGCTGGCCGATCGCTACGCCACGGCCTCAGACGCCCTAGCCGAGCACCAAGAGGATCGCCCGCAGCAAAAGAACAAAGGCAACAAGCCCGAGTCCTCCAAGCACAAAGATAAGAAGCGGAAAGGCGAGGAGCTAGTCACAGTAGCCGAACGCGATCGGCCCTGAGCCCCACGGAGGGAGGCACCTTACTATAATTCTGTCATGGAGGCAATCTGTCCATTCCACCCAAAGGGAAAGCATGCGGCCAAGGACTGCTTCACTCTGAAGCGTTTTGCGCGTGAAAGCCATAGGCAACCAGCTCCAGCGAAGGATGAAGCTGCCAAGAAGAAGGACCCACATGGTGAGGACGATTTTCAAGAGCCCGAGCACGAGCTGAACTACATTTACGGGGGCTCCACTGGATACGAGTCCAAGCGAAAGCAAAAGCTTACCGCTCGGGAGATCAATGCGGTGGAACCAGCAGCCCCCAGATATTTAAAATGGTCCGAGGTACCGATCACCTTTGACCGCTCGGATCATCCCAACGGGGTTCTACATCCGGGTAAGTTCCCACTAGTGCTTGACCCTGTTATTCGCAGCGTAAAGTTAAGGAAGGTCCTGATCGACGGCGGGAGCGGACTCAATGTCCTGTTCGCCAAAACCCTCGATGATATGAACATCCCCCGCTCCGAGCTAAGGCCGAGCACTCAGCCGTTCCACGGAGTGATCCCTGGGGCTTTTTCGTTTCCACTTGGGCAGATTTCTTTGCCCGTCACTTTCGGTACTAAGGACAATTACAAGACCGAGTACATAAGTTTCGAGGTGGCTGATTTCGAGATAGCGTACCACGCTATCTTGGGAAGGCCCGATCTGGTTAGATTCATGGCCGCCCCGCACTACACCTACTTGATAATGAAGATGCTGGGATCCAGAAGCGTCATCACGGTTCGCACCGACGTCAAGCGATCTCTGGAGTGCAACCGAGAAAATTGTGAACTTGCCGAGCTGCAAGAGGCGACCGCTGAAAGGAAGAAAATCCAAGTAGAGGCTACCACGTTGCAGGAAGAAGGCGACGTTCCGTCCAAGAAGCAGGCCACGTCAGGGATGAAGCCCGGCGAAGAAACCAAGAAAATTATTCTTGACCCGTCCGATCCATCCAAGACGACTTTGATCGGGACAGGGCTCGAGGACAAATAGGAAGACGAGCTCTTCACCTTCCTCCGGGCTAACAAAGACATCTTTGCCTGGAAACCATCCGACATGCCGGGTGTTCCAAGGGAGGTGATCGAGCATTCTCTGCACGTCGACGAAAAGGCAAAGCCGATCAAGCAAAGGCTTCGGCGGTTTGCGCCAGATCACCGGAACGCCATCAAGCAGGAGATCACCAAGCTTTTTGCTGCAGGTTTTATCGAAGAGATGTATCACCCCGATTGGTTGGCAAACCCTGTACTAGTGCAAAAGAAGAATAAAACTTGGCGCATGTGCGTTGATTATATTGATCTCAATAAGGCATGTCCGAAGGATCCCTTTGGGCTACCTAGAATTGATCAGGTGGTTGACTCGATCGCCGGGTGCGAAATTCTGAGTTTTCTCGATGCTTACTCAGGGTACCACCAAATTCACCTAAAGGCGGAAGATCACATCAAAACTTCATTCATCACGCCTTTCGGAGCCTTTTGTTATACCACGATGGCGTTCGAATTAAAATATGCTGGTGCAACGTATCAGCGCGCAATTCAGCGGTGGTTTCACGCCCAGCTCGGGCACAACGTGGAGGCATACGTGGACGATGTCGTGGTGAAGACTTAGGAAAGGAAGGATCTTATTGCCGACCTGACCGAGACGTTCGAGAGTCTAAGGGCTTTCAACATTAAGCTTAATCCCGAGAAGTGTGTTTTCGAAGTATCTTCGGGAAAACTGCTCGGGTTTATCATATCACAACGAGGCATCGAGGCCAACCTAGAGAAGATCAGGGCCATATCAAAAATGGAACCGCCGACTTGCCAAAAGGACGTCCAGAAGCTTACAGGATGCATGGCAGCGCTCAGCAGGTTCATTTCCCGACTGGGTACGCGAGGTATGCCATTCTTTAAACTCCCCAAGAAGCAAGACAAGTTCCAGTGGACTCTAGAGGCACAGCGGGCATTTGAAGATTTGAAGACCTTCTTCACAACACCCCCGGTCTTGGTTTCACCGATGCTGGAGGAGCCTCTGCTACTTTACATCGCGACAACAACTCATGTAGTCAGCGCTGCGGTCGTCGTAGAAAGGGAGGAGTCGGGCCATGTGCAGAAGATCCAACACCCGGTCTACTTCGTCAGCGAAGTTCTGAGCGAATCCAAGGTGCGGTATCCGCAAGTACAAAAATCATTGTATGCTGTACTCCTGACGTCTCGCAAACTCAAGCACTACTTCCAAGAGCATACGATTTCGGTGGTCACCTCCTTCCCAATAGGAGATATACTCCACAACCAGGAGGCCACTGGGAGAATTGCAAAGTGGGCAGTCGAGCTTGGAGCTTTCGATATCTTATTCAAGCCTCGTACTGCCATCAAGTCTCAAGCGCTCGCCGACTTCACGGCCGAGTGGACAGAGCTTCAAAGCCCGACGATTACCAAGGAACTTGAGTACTGGACAATGTACTTTGATGGTTCCCTCATGCTCAGCGGCGCGGGGGCTGGTGTCGTGCTCATATCATCAAGTGGAGAAAGGTTGAGGTACATTCTTCAAATACTCTTTCCCGCATCAAACAACGCCGCCGAGTACGAGGCACTCATCCATAGGCTCCGTATCGCCATATCACTCGGTATCCGACGTTTGGCGGTTCGCGGAGCCTCAATGCTCGTGGTCAACCAAGTGCAAAAAGAATGGTCCTGCATCGAAGACAACATGGCATCCTATTGCCAGGAAGTACGCAAGCTAGAAGGTAACTTTGACGGCCTAGAGCTTATTCATGTGCTCCGTCGTGACAATGAAGCGGCCGACGAGCTAGCGAAAATGGGATCCTACCAGCCTGCAGTGCCCATGTGAGTATTCGTCGAAGAAATTCACAAGCCCACGATTAGCACTCGGTCGAAGAAGGACGCCCCAGCTAAGAAGAGCGTAGAAGTAGAAGTCCTAGTCATTACCACCGATTGGACAGCTCCGTATCTGGACTATTTGACGAAGGGCGAGCTACCCGAAGATCGCGTGCAAGACGAACGAATAATGCGCCGAAGCAAGAGCTATGTGGTGATCAGGGAAGAACTCTATCGCAAGAGCTCCTCTGGTGTACTACGACGGTGCATATCAAAGCAAGAAGGGAGAGATCTTCTCAAGGAAATCCACTCGGGAGTTTGTGAGAATCATGCGGCGTCATCAACCTTAGTCGGCAAAGCCTATTGTTAAGGATTTTTCTGGCCGACTGTGGTCACTAACGCAGAGGACATCGTCCGGACATGCGAAGGATGTCAGTTGTTTGCGCGTCAGACGAACAAACTGGCACAGGAACTACATACCATTCCCATAACCTGGCTGTTTGCGGTTTGGGGACTCGACATGGTGGGACCTTTAAAGAAGGCTCAAGACGGTTACACCCATCTTTTCGTGGCCGTTGATAAATTCACCAAATGGGTGAAGGCCAAACCAGTCGCGACAATAACAGCGGCAAAAGCCAAAGAATTCTTCAATGAAATCGTGGTTAGGTTCAGTGTCCCAAACCGAATCATCACGAACAACGACACCCAATTCAGAAGCGGCGTGTTTCAAGACTGGTGCTACGAGCTCAGAATAAAAATCTGCTTCGCATCAGTAGCGCACCCCTGAAGCAATGGGCAGGTCGAGCGAGCCAACGGCATGGTGTTACAAGGCTTGAATGCAAGGATTTTCGATCGGCTAAAGCCATACGCCACTCGGTGGGTGAAAGAATTGCCTTCGGTACTCTGGGTGCTGCAAACCACCTCTAGCAGAGCAACCGAGTAGTCACCTTTCTTCCTGGTGTACGGCTCGGAGGCAGTCCTCCCCACTGAGTTAGAATTCGGATCCCCATGGGTCCGCAGCTATGAAGAGGTCTCCTCGGAAAAAAGCCAGCTAGAGGACCTTGACCGACTGGAGGAAGCCAGGGACATCGCAACAATTCAGTCGGCAAAGTATCTCCAAGGCCTACGTCGCTATCCCGATCGCAATGTGAGGAGCAGCGCATTTTCCAGGGGAGATCTGGTCCTTAGAAAGAATCAGAAATGCGAGCATAAGCTCTACCCGAGCTGGGAAGGCCCTTACGTCGTCGATGAGGTGGTGCACCCTGGAGCTTACAAGCTTAAGCGAGAAGACGGCACGGCAGTCAGCAACACTTGAAACATAGAACAGCTACGTCATTTTTTCACTTGAATTTTGTAATTCAAATTGTTTCTTTATGAATGTAAGGATTGATATTAAAGTCATTTATTACATAATCTTCTCGAGATTTATGCGCCTGAGTGCTTCGCTCCTACGATTTTTAGACTCTGGGACATGCGTCACGAACCATGCCTCAGAGCCTGGGGGCTGGACTAGTCGGACACGATATGTCGAAAGCACTCGGGCAATTATGCATGTTTAAAAACAAAATGCAAGAACAAGGAAACGCCTTTATATACATTCAATTTACAGGTCTAAAGTTTCTACAACGGACAAAGAGGTGTCCTTGACTTCCTCCAAGAGCTCGGTGGCCTGGTCCTCATCTACGTTGCGGGCGTAGCCTTCCTTAATGGCCTCAAAATCCACTCGGGGATAAAGCGACTTGGTAATCTCCAAAGCCTGGCTAGCACCATTGGTCGCTGTCTCCTTCAAAAGTCTCTTGAGCGCCTCGGGGGCTTCCTCCAGCCGAGAGATGACCTGATCCCTGCTGAGTGGCCTCTCGCCTCCGGGATGAAGCGAACTCAGCAGCGGCTCGGAAGCTTCTTGAAGCCTGGCACAAGACATCTCAAGGGATTCAACCCTCTCGTTAAAGATGGCATATTGCGCCCGTGTTTTGAATTTATAATCTGCAAGACAGAGTGTTAAGAAGCGCTAAGGCAATGAAGACATAGGAGGGCCAAGCTGCCAACCGTACCTTCTAGCTCCTTTTCCGAAGCTTTAAGTTGCCCCTGGACCTTTGCATTAGTAGAGTCCCGAGCTGACACAAAGATAAGAAGGTCAAAAAGTGGATGATTAAATGAAAGCACGGGGTAGCCTAGGAAATAGCTACCTCGAAGGGAGCCAACGACGTCCAGCTTCTCCTGGCACAGAGCCTTCTACTCCTCTCGCAATGCTTGGACCTCTGACTGAAGAGATCGCAGCTCGGCCGCATGATCGGCCTTGATCTGCTCCAATTCGGCCAGATACTCCTGGCGTGTTCGGACCTCCGGGAGCATCCTCTGGAGGTACTCGGACTTCTTCTCGGAGCGCTCCCCTAATTTCTGTAATCATCACAAGGTGACTATATGCTAAATGGCGCAAGCAAGAAGGCGACGAAAGAGTTGAAAATTATACCCGGGCCAGGCGTGTGTAGGTAGTAGCATGACTATAGAAGTCATTCCTCTCCCTCTCCTCCTTCGAGTCGTCCAGGAGTTCCAGGCCTTCTTCCTCATCAACCCACGCAGCTTGTATTATGAGCTGGGGGCGAGCGGGGGTCAGCGGAACCCGGCGGACCTCGTCGATCTCGAGGGATGGACGGGAAGCCAGTTCTGGAACAGCAGGACCCGATGCTGAAGCGGGAGGAGTCAGAGACGGCGCCAGTGGCTGGGGGACACTCCAGTGTCCCCAGGCGTGGCTCCCTCGACCGGGACGTGAACCCCCGGGGGCCCAGCCCCTCCTAGGGCCCCAGACGGCACCCCGACAGGAACATCGAGCGAAGGATCCCTACAAGAAGAACTGTCAGCGAACAAGCTAGCGAAACACGTCAAATAAGAGTCGATAGGGTAACAAACCTGTCAGACTTCTTCATTTTCATTGGGGGCTTGTTCCGAACGGTCGGGCCACCCCTAGAAGAACCACTCGGGACGCTGCCGACTGGCACCTGGGGCTCCTCCTGAACGCCTGAGTCCTTCGGCATTGGACTCGGCTGAGCCACAGGCTCACAGGAGAGGGGAGCCGATGGCGCTGGGGCTCGTGCCGACGGGTCCCGGATCTTGGGACCACCAGTCGGGTGTCGGGGCTTCGCGGGATCTTTGGCCACCGTCTTCTTCCCCTTCTTGGCGGCGGGATCTCCCGCAGGAGAGCTCGCTCGCCGCTTCGGGGAATCGCCTATACGAGTGGGCATTTTCGGAAGAGGCGCGTCACTGAAGAAGGCAACGCAATCCTCGAAAGGAAGATTAAAAGTGAGAAGCCATTCAGAGACGGAGACGAGAATCTGTCGGCAAAGTATCTCACCTCAGGGGGAGGATTCAACGCAGAGAAGGCCTTGGGGAATCTAGTGGGCATCTCGACGCTCGGGATGAAGAAATCGACAACTCGAGCATGAATCTGCTCTCTCATTATTAAGTCGGGCAATTCCCGGGTCGGATCGTCTTGGCCCTCAAACTAAAACCCCAGGTGGTCGTGCTCCTTCAGCGGCTGAACCCACCGGGCAACAAAGTGAATGGCCAGACCAACCCCTGTGAGGCCCCCTTCCTTCAATTTGCCAATGAGCACCAAGAGGTCTTGCACTTGATCCATGTTGCTGGCATCACCGACAGAGGACCAAGAGAGGGACACCTTCGGCCGGCGCCCGAGGAAAGAAGGAAGAGCTGGATCAGGATTGGCACAATAAAACCACTCCTGGTGCTAGCCTTTATTCGAAGACTTGAAGGGAATAGAAAAATACGACTTCCTTAGCCCCTCCCGAAGTTGGAATCTGGCTCCCCCAACTACCTTGGGGTCGCTTTTTGAGGGATAGGGCTTCAAAAGGTAAAAATAGCGAAAAAGATCGAAATGGGGGCGGATGCCCAAGAAGGCTTCGCAAAGGTGAACGAAGATAGAGATTAGCAAAATAGAGTTGGGATTCAAGTTCACCAACTCGATTTCATAAAAGAAGAGGAGGCCGCGAAGAAAAGCACAGGCCGGAAGACCCAGCCCGCGTTGGAAAAAGGATTCAAATACCACTACCTCTTCGGGACGAGGAGTGGGGACAGATTCACTAGCAGCCGGCCAGGTAGAGATCAAGGACAAGTCTGGAAGAATTCCATCATCCACCATGGACTGCAGTTTCTCCTCTGTCGTAGTCGAGGTCGTTCAATCCTGGGGCAGAGGCTGCGAGGAGGAAGGAGAAGACATCTTCGAAGGAGAAATCAATGGCGGCGTAAAAGAGCAGGCGCAACTGCGGCTAACCCTAACGGTGGAGAAGTCGGAGGGACAAGGAAGCAGAAGGAGCAAGAGCGCGGTGAACGAATGAACCGTCGGGCGACGCATGGCCTAACCATTAAAAGGGGGAAAAAATTAGGTTTTCGACGAATCGGCGGGAAAAAGATTGCGAAACGTCTCGCCCTTCCTGATTCCCCATAAATGATTTGCAGGCCTGACGTTCTGACTCACGGAGACAGACGCGGTTTGACCAAGTCATATTTGGGACACGTCGCTCCCCACGATGGGATGTTTTTTCCACTTACTGTGCTAAGCGGGACGTGGATGTCCTCCGACTTGGATAAAAAATATATCTTCTCTTGATATGCCCCACGCTGGGTCTTAGGTGGTTACCACATGACGGAATCATATATCACAGGTCGAGCCTAAACGGGCACAAATCCAATGGTATGCCCCAAGAGGGTCGAAAGGCTTTGCATCGTAATGAACGGGCACAGATACCGATCGGATAAACTTTGATATGTCCCAAGTCGGACCAGAGCTATATCTAACATAAGTCGGGTATAGGTATCACTCGGCCAAGAGACACATAAATATGATATGTCCCAAGTCAAACCAGAGCTATATCTGACATCAGTCGGGTATAGGTATCACTCGGCCATGAGCCACATAAATATGATACACTCCAAGTTGAGCCCAAGCCGTATCCTGCACCTGTCGGATATGGGTATCACTTGGCCATGAGTCGGAGAAATCCTGATACGCTCCAAGTTGAGCCTAAGCTGTGTTCTACGGACATGGGTATCATTCGACCATGAGCCGTGCAAATCCTAATGTGTCCCAAGTCGGACCTAAGGTGTATCTCGCGCCAGTCGGATCTGGATGCTGCTCGACCAAGAGCCGTGCAAACCCCAATACGATGCACTCCACGTTGAGCCTAAGTTATGCGGATATCATCAGATTAAAGAGCCATGTAAGTTTCGAAACGCCCCAGGCTGGGTCTAAGCTACGTCTAAGAACAAACATGGACATCATTCACAAAAGTTACTTCTTTATTACATATAAATTCCCTAGGCATTATGCCTAGGAAAATATTACATTTACAAAAAGCCCTAGACTTCTTCACGGCGCGCCCGGCCGAGCACCTCCACCAGTGCCTCCCTAGTCCTGTAGAGGGCAGGGAAGATCTCCAGGAAGGTGTCGACGGCGGCGCGGTAGCGGGCGACTGCCTCCTCCTCCACCAATTCAGCCACGGCGGCCTCAAAAAGCGCCCATTCTTCAGCGAGCCTGGGGTCCCGGATGTTCCTAACGTTCCTTCTCCTCCTCCTGAAGAAGATAGAAGTGTGGAGCAAAGATACGGAGAACTGAGCGCGAAGGAATGCATTCTACAAGCGCCGGTTCGCCTTTTATAGCCAACACAGCAAAGATGAAGTAAATGCGTCAGGAACCGAAGAGATTTAGAGTTAATATAGTTTCAGAAGCCAATGAGTTTTTCAGCAAACGAGTTGACACGGAAAATCAAGATGACCTCGAAGACCGTCCGGTGGTTATCCCTGAAGAGAAAAGATATTAACGCTTCGCTTCAGGCGGGAAGAAATATTCAATCCACGTCTGAAATATGGGTCAGGTCCACGAGGCCGTTCACAACAAACCTGTTCGACAGAAGATTGTACTCAGTTGAAGCAAAATCAAAGGTTATATTTGAGTCCTTCATGATCCACTCGCTGCAAGAAGAAGCCCTCAAATCAAATGAAGAAACTAGTCGGAAGTTTGCACAAGGAGTTCAGAACAATGATTCAAGTTGAGACCTAGCCGGAGGCATAGTAATCGGATCATGAATCACTCGGGGGCTACTGTGGAATATATGAAACCAGGTATCTTCATGATCGGCCTAGCATTGCCTAAGGAGGAGGCAGACCCAAGCAGAAGGCTCAATGGATGAGCCCACGCCAAGCAATGCTGCCGCATGGGAGGGGGCACGTCCAATAGACAGTAACCAGCTAGAATATAGCAACCGATCGGAATCTCCTAACCGATCGAGACTCTGTAAGCCGCCCCATCCCCAGTATATAAGGGAGAGGGCGGGTAACACCATAGAGGGGGAATCATCCAAGCATAGAGCAATCAAGCCCTATATCATACACCATATTGCCCAGAGCACATTGCGCTTTGAGCAACCTTTGATCCAAGAGATCCATATAATCACAAAGACATGTGATTAGGTATTACCTCCATCGTCGAGGGCCTGAACCTGTCTAATCCCTTGTCTTGTGTGACCTTCGAGTTTGAGATCTAGCGCCTACCCCATAAATTTATTGATGACAACAAAGTCGACACAGACGGTTTTATTATAAAACCGTCTAGAATGCAATGTTTATCATTGACGGTTTTTTTATAAAACCGTCTGTGATTTCTCTCAGCAATATAAAATACAGAGGCCTGAGCCAGTTGGTGCATTTTATGGTTTCGAGATCTATTTTCATTTGGTTGCGGCTATGAGGCGATTTTGTAAAAGAAGACTGTTGATTTTGAAGGGTGATTGATGATCCATTTGATTTTGGTGATCTAAGGTTAGTAATGGTGTCTAATTGCAGTATGTTCAAGATCTAGCTTGGTAAGGATAGAATTTGATGATTTTTTAGATTTAGCTTGTAGATTCATATGTTCTTTTATGTGAGGGTAGTAATGGGTTTTTGTCGGGGATCGGACAGCCTGGCGCGTGTCCCCCTGACACGTGTCCGTTCCCCCTCCGTGCCCGGGGAACTGTTCCTAAGTCCAGGCAGGGACGTCTCCGATCTACCGGCCCGGGGCACCGAGCGGACTGTTACCAGTCGGGATCCGACCAAAGGTCCCAAGAGGCCACCGGGGACACTCTTCCCCGACCTAGCGGACCTCTCCGAGCTCTTCCCCGACCTGGCGGACCTCTTCGAGCTCTTCCCCGACCTGGCGGACCTCTCCGAGCTCTTCCCCGACCTGGTGGACCTCTCCGAGCTCTTCCTCGACCTGGCAGACCTCTCCGAGCTCTTCCCCGACCTGGCGGACCTCTCCGAGCTCTCCCCCGACCAGGCGGGCCGGGCTCCCGACCTCCGCAGTGGGACGGGGTCCCCCGACTCCGACCAAGCTGAGCTCCCGACCTCCGCAGCGGGTCGGGATCCCCTAACTCCGATCAAGCCAAGGCAACCCCTGCCAAGGGCCGCGTGTCAAAGCCTCCACCAGCCAACAGCCACGTGCCCCACAGATGGGGTCAATCGAAGTGACTATACGAGAGCAGGTGGCCACTTCCCAAGATGGTTTAATGGCTGCTGAAGTCATGCTTCCAGTCCCATCGACCGGTCACGCGTCAAGACGAAGACACGCCCCTCCCGAGGCGGCACCAACGTCATGACCAGCAACGTCAACACTCGTCGGGATCACGTATGCGTGTACGCCGCTTCCGGTGAAATACCTAACCGCCCTGACCAACGAGACTACCGGCCCAGCGTGGGCAGGACGAGCGGTGACCAGTCGACAGGACGAAGGACCGAAGCTCTTAGTATAGGTCACCTCGCCCTTCCCCAGCTCTCGAGGTAACCTGCCCCTTCCTACCGTATAGAGGGAGGCAGGAACCCCGGGGAAGAAGGGGGATTCTTCTCGTTAAGCCATGAACACTCTTGCGCTAGGGTCCAATAACTCTCGTTTGTAAACTTTGTACAGCCATCTACACTGAAGGCAATACGACACCACCACACGAACTGGAGTAGAGGGTTCGGCCCGAACCAGTATAAACCTCGTGTCCCCTGTTTGGTTGCGCAGGTTCCCCTGCTTAGTACGCCCGCCGAGGGTGCCACCCGGACGAGCGAAACTCTGGGCCTCACCCTTCGTACGATCCTTCCCCCTCTTTCATTGCGGTCGGCGGTCCCGATCGTCGACAGCTGGCGCCCACCGTGGGGCCCGAAGTTTCGTTCGTCCAAAGTTCGTTATCTTGGCCAGCTCAACACCTCCAGCTCCACTACCAGCATGTCACGAACGGCGAGCTTGGGCTCAGACGCTGTCCCCGAGTGCCAAGGCTCCACATCCATGCTCTCGCCATCCTTGCCGCCCCGCGAACGCCATGCCTTCACGGTCGACGGACGTGAGGCAACCCTGTGGGCGACGACGGTGGCCCGAAACCCTCGAGGCGATCGCTCGCCTGTGTCGCCATCGACCAAAGCATCGCCGCCATTCGGCGAGAGGGCGTGGTACGACCCGCTCGATCCGACGCTCGCCCTCCCGTCCGCACGAACCTGCCCAAGAATGCCTGCGGGCCATCGCCCGGGTCATGGCTGACCCCGCTCGGGCCGGCTCGGCCCTCTTCCGACGGTCCCTGGCCGAAGAGCCCAACAAGGCGACCGACGGCGTCACACTCCGGCGGCAAGCAAGCTCTCTGGGCTCCGAGTCTCGCCCCGTGACGGCCAGCGGCCCCCTGTCGCATGATCCCCGACCGCTTCACCGGCAGGATCCCCGCCCTCGGGCTCGTACCCCAACTCCATCTTCACCGCCTCCCCGACAGAAGGGCGCGCGTGGCTCGCCGTCGCGGCGTAGCGTAATAACGATGCTCGCCTGCATACGGTACTTCCGAAGTCCTCTCCGGACGCCCAACTCGGCGATGTAAGATCCGTAATCGCTATGCGACACCACCGCAACGACGCCCCGCCGACCATCACGGCCGACGCAGTGGTGCGCCGCGGCCGAGTTCTCCCCGCCGGCCGGTGACGACCCGACGCTAGCAATGACGGCAGAAGGACCTTCCGGCCTACGGCTGCCCGGCGTACTGCGTGCGATCTCCGTCGGTACGCCGCCGGCCGGTTAGGCCAGCCGATGATGGAGCGGTTCGACGACCAAGAATCCCGCGGACTTCCTCTCCATCTACTCCACCGCCATCTGGCGGCCGGAGTGGGACGAGGCCGTGATGGCCAACTACCTCCCACCGCTCGACGGCGCCGCCGCACTGCTCTTCAACCAGCGCCGGCACCTTCCGGCCGTGGCGCCACCGAGGAGCACTTCCACTCCAACTTCCGAGTTGCTACGAACGGCACAGGCGAGAGAGGACTCGACCATGTTATCCAGTGAAAGGGGGAACATCTTCGGGACATCGTGCGCGGTTCACGCCGCCAAACTCGATCCCCAATGTTTCGATGAAACCGCCATCAAGGTTTTCAAGTTTGGCGCCCGAGATGACGCCACTTGAGGACCTCGAGATTGCCACAAGGCTCACCGTCGACAAACTATTCCGCATGATCGAGCGGTACGCCGACGCCGATGATGTCGTTCACTGGAAGCATGACTATGACCGGCAAGCTCGGCCGCCGCCGGACGCTAAGGAAGGAGACCGGGCCCGCGATGACAAAAGGCGAGGAAAGATCGCGCGCCGAGGGCGGCCAGCCCGCCTAGTCGCCACGGCCGACGATAAGCGTGAAGGGGCGGAGCCGCCACCGACCGGCCGGGCCCGGCCTCGCCAGAACCGTCCGCGACCGCAACAGGCGCCGCGCCGGCCCCAACAGGGGCAAGGTCGGGGGGACCCCCTCCACGCGAACATCCGAGCTTGGGGCAACGAGGAACAGCCCGGCTTCGATGCCAACAAGTTTCGCTCCACAAGATCCAAGGCCATGACTGCGGGTCGCAGGACATGGTCGCTCGCCGGACGCCTTTATAGGGGAACCGGGAAATGCCCACGCTACAAAAAGACGATGAACGGCCAGGAGGAATCAACGCCGGTCAGGCTCAAGCGGGCCCTGACCTGGAATTCCAACAGGGCGACCGTCGTGTGGACATGATCTTCGGTGGTTCCTCCGCATACCGATCTCAGCGCGAGCTGAAGGACGCCGCGCGTGCCGTCTATCAAGCCACCGCCGGGAAGCCCGCTGACCAACCCTGCAGATGGGGCGTCATCCCCATCACCTTTTCCCGGGACGACGCCCCTCCGGGGATGTCCCGAGACTTCAAAACTGCTCTGGTCGTCGCCCCGACCATAAGCAACGCCGTCGTTGGCCGGGTCATGGTCGACGGGGGCAGTTCCCTCAACCTGCTCCTAGCCAGCGCCTTGGACCGGATGCAAATACCCCGGTCGAAAATCAAGAACATAGCGATCCCCTTCTTCGGCATCGTGCCGAGGAGCTCGACCACCCCCCTGGGGCAAGTGGTCCTCCCCGTCACCTTCGGCGACTCCGTAAATTTCCGCACCGAGCTGATCACCTTTGAAGTCGTGGACGGCGATCTCCCCTACAACGCCATCCTCGGGCGCCCCGCCCTGGTCAAGTTCATGGCTGCGAATCACTACGGGCACCGGTGTGTGAAGCTCCCAGGGCCCGGTGGCGTCATAATGGTCCGCGGCGACCTTAAGGAAGCGCACGGCTGTGAGGAAAAGGCCCTGACGCTGGCCGGCATACTGCCCCAGCCGGGCCCCGATATCACCCCGAAGGACGCCCGTCGGAAGACGGCTATCCAGCCAAACAGCCCGACCAAGGCCGTGCAGCTTGAGGAGGGGGGCACGGGCAAATGCGTCTGCATTTCTGCCCAGCTCGATCCCAAATAGGAAGACGAGCTCGTCACCTTCCTCCGAGATAACAAAACCATTTTCGCATGGGAACCGGCGGACATGCCCGGTCCCACGGAGGTGATCGAGCACAAGCGCAAACAAAGCCGGCTGCGCACCCGCGCGCTGAAGCTCGGCGCTTCTCTTCCGAAGGCGGCGATAATCGAGGAGCACCTCCACAAGCTCCTAAGGCGGCTTCATTCGCGAGGTCAACTACTCCGAATGGCTGGCCAACCCTGTGATCGTACAGAAGAAGGGCGGGAAGTGGCGAATGTGTGTCGACCACACGGGCTTGAACACTGCATGCCCCAAAGATAACTTCCCGCTCCCCCGCATAGACCAGATTGTGGACTCCACCGCCAACGCCGAGATGTTGAGTTTTCTCGACGCCTACTCCGGGTACCACCAGATCAAGCTCGCCGCGGAAGACGAAGACAAGACCGCCTTCATCACGCCGTTTGGAACCTTCTGCTACACGACCATGTCGTTCGACCTCCATAGCGCGCGCCACGCTCCAACGTTAATGGCCAAAGCCTTCGACCCGCAGATCGGCGGAACCTCGAGGTGTACGTCGGCGACATCATAGTCAAGAGCCCTCTAAGGCTAACCACATGAACGATCGGGCGAGACCTTCGCCAACCTCGAACAGGTTCGCATCAAGCTCAACCCTAAAAATGCGTCTTCGCACGGCCTGCGAAAAGTACTCGGCTACATGATCGGGGACGGCGTGGCCCGAACCCAGAAGATGGAGGCGATCGGCGAATGACCGCTCGACCTCGATAAAACAAGTGCGAGCCTCACGGCCGCATCGTCGCCCTCACCGCTTCATTTCCCAGCTCGGCAGCGGGCTACCTTTCTTTAAGATCTCGCACGGTCATAAGGGTTTGAGTGGACCCCGAAGCCCAGCCGGTCTTTCGACGAGCTCAAGGCGTACCTCTCGCGTCCTCTCTCTGCGACAACTCCACAACAGGAGAGGTGCTACTACTTTACCTC
Organism: Otatea glauca; assembly: GCA_036346275.1. NCBI lineage: Eukaryota > Viridiplantae > Streptophyta > Magnoliopsida > Poales > Poaceae > Otatea > Otatea glauca. Next base: position 22,448,072 of record CM070725.1, on the reverse strand, counting down.
GCGGCCGTGACCCGGGCCGTCGGGCGCGGTCCTAGTGGCGAAGCAGGTAGGCGGCAAAGCACCGATCTACTATATTAGCGGCACTCCACGGGCCGAAGGAGCGCTATCCCGAGTCCGTAAACTCCACGCACTCTTCATGGCCTCGCGAAGCTCCGACACTACTTCCAAGCACATGCGGTGGTTGTCCCGAGCCTCCGCCGGGAAATCCTCAGAAACCCTGAAGCCGGAGGTCGCGTCGCCAAATGGGCCATGGAGCTGGCCGAGTTTGACCTCCGCTTCACGGCCCGCACCGCCATCAAATCACGAGCGCTAGCGAACCGTGGCGAGCGGACGGCGGAGCCTGCGCTCGAGCCCGAGGTCGAAGCCGAGGACCCATGGACTATGTTCTTCGACGGATCAAGATCCTTTGAGCGCTCAGGGGCTGGCGTTCTCCTCATCACCCCTCAAGGTGACCACTTGCGATATGTGGTCCGCTTCGGCTTTCCCGCTACCAATAACGCGGCGGAATACGAGGCCCTCTTGGCCGGCCTCCGAGCCTGCAAGTCCCTGGGCATCCGCCGCCTAATCGTGAAAGGAGACTCCCAGCTCGTCGTCAATCAGTACAACAAAGTCTACCAGTGTTCGGAGCCTCTGATGGCCAAATACCTCGCCGAGGTACGCAAGATGGAGAGATGGTTCCGGAACCTGAGGATCCAGCACGTACCAAGGAAAGACACCCCGCCGATCTCTGTCGTGCTCGGATCATCCGGCGACGAGCTCCCACGGACGTCATCCTTGAAACCTTGGCCACACCGTCCGTCGCCGACCAGGAAGACCCGGTGGCCTTCCTCGAAAACGTTCCGACGTGGATGGATCCATTCATCAAGTTCCTCGACCAAGGGGAGCTCCCCGCCACTCCTGCTGAAAGGAGCAGGCTCCGGCGACGTGCGGGCTCGTACAGGCTCGTCGGCGGGCAGCTCCACCGTCAGGGGGCCTTGGGCGTTCTGTCAAAATGCATCACTCCAGAAGAAGGTAAATACCTGCTCAACGACATACACTCCGGCCTGTGCGGCGCTCACTCCTCTTTCAGGACTATGGTATGGAAGGCCTTCAGGATGGGTTTTTACTGGCCAACGGTGCTCGAAGATGCCCAGGGCATCGTTCGTTCTTGCCAGCAACGTCAATGGCTGCTGAAGTCATGCTTCCAGTCCCATCGACCGGTCCGCGTCTGATCACGACGAAGACGCTCCTCCCGAGGCGGCACCAACATCATGAGCAACAACGTCAACACTCGTCGGGATCACGAGCGCAGTCGCCGTTTCCGGTGAAATACCTAACCGCCCCGACTAGCGAGACTACCGCCCAGCGTAGGCGCAGGACGGCGTGACCAGTTGGCGGAGACGAAGGACGAAGCTCTTAGTATAGGTCACCTCGCCCTTCCCGACTCTCGAGGTAACCCGCCTTCCTACCGTATAAAGGGGCGGGAACCCGAGGAAGAAGGGGATTCTTCTCGTTAAGCCATGAACATTCTTGCGCTAGGGTCCAATAACTCTCGTTTGTAAACTTTGTACAGCCATCTACACTGAAGGCAATACGACACCACCACACGAATGGAGTAGGGGTTCGGCCGAACCGATATAAACCTCGTGTCCCTGTTTGGTCGCGCGAGTTCCCCGCTTAGTGCGCCCCGAGGTGCCACCCGGACGAGCGAAACTCTGGGCCTCGCCCTCCGTACGATCCTTCCCCCTCTTTCTTTGCGGTCGGCGGTCCCGATCGTCGACAGTTTTAATTGCATTATATTCATGATCTAGCTTGGTAAGGAGATAATTTGAAGAGAGATTAATTGTATATAGATGTAGCTTGTAGATCCTTGTACTGTTCTTTTATATATTTAATATTTTCTGTATTTAAGCAGGTTAATTAGTATATAATTTCTTAGATTCTAATTAATTGCTTTATATTCAAGATATTACTTAGAAGAGAAATTTGAATATTGTTTAGATCTAGCTAGCATGTAGGTCCATGCATGTGCAAGTTCTTTGTGATCAAAGGTTAGGAATTGGTTAAATCTAACTGCATTATTATAAATATATAAGATTTAGGTAGCTAGTTTGGTAAAGAGAGAATTAATTTAAAGATTGTTTTTAATTAGATGTGTAGCTTGTAGATGCATTTGTTTGTTTTGTTCGAAGGTAGTAATTGGTTATAATTTAGCAATGTGTGCATAAGGACACCTAGTGTACTTTAATATTTAACACTAAATGCTATATGCTTGGCGTAGATGGACCGAAGATGGATGTACACTATGAACCGTGTGAGTGCCGAGTACATTAATGGCGTCTCCGCTTTTAGAAGAGCTGCAGAAGAGGATATGTTTAATAAGGGGGTGCAGTTTATGTCTTGTCCGTGCATTGACTGTGAGAATCTGAAGATGTTTCGAAACTTTTCGCAGATCGAAGCACACTTGATTATGAGGGTTTTCAAAAGGGGGTATACATGTTGGACCAGTCACGGTGAAGAGCAGGAGATACAAGAAGCAGTTAGTATTAACATGGTCGATGAAGTGAATGATATGTCGGATGATCATATCGATTGTGGTTCCGATGAGGATAGGTTGCAGGAAGATAATCTGAATCAGATGTTGCGCGATGTAGAAGGGAACCATAATGATAGATAATATGGTAAATTCCGGAGCTTGATGGAGGACTCGGAGAAACCTTTATTCCCAGGCTGCAAGTCAAAATATACAAGGTTTCATCTGTGCTTGAACTGCTAAAATTGAAAGAAAGCAACGGTTGGTCCGACAAGAGTTTGACAGCGCTGTTACGTTTATTGACGGACAAGCTTCTCGAGGGAAACGAGTTGCCGACAACCACCTACAAAGCTAAGAAGGTTCTTTGTCCCTTGGGAATGGATGTAGAAAGAATACATACATGTCCGAATGACTGTATCCTGTACCGCCAAGAGTACGCGAACTTGCACATATGAACTTTGTGCAACGCATCCCGATACAAGCGTAAGAGTCATTCGGATGATGACAGCGAGGGCATCCAGGTGATGAAAGGACCTCCTGCTAAGGTGGCATGGTATCTGCCTAGAATTCCTCGTTTGAAGCGTTTGTTTGTGAACCCAAATGAGGCAAAACTGTTGCGTTGGCACTCGGAGGAGCGTAAGAACGATGGAATGCTAAGGCACCCTGCTGATTCCATCCAGTGGAGAAACATTGATAGGAGGTTTCAAGAATTAGGTGAGGATCCGAGGAATGTAAGGTTTGGATTGAGTACAGATGGAATGAATCCTTTCGGTAATATGAGCAGCTGGCATAGCACTTGACCCGTGAATCTCTGTATCTACAACCTTCCTCCTTGGTTGTGTATGAAGTGGAAGTACATTTTGTTGTCTATACTTATCCAAGGACCGAAACAACTTGGGAACGATATTGATGTGTACCTAGCACCATTGGTGGAAGATCTGAAAACACTATGGGTTCCCGAGGTACAGGTATGGGATGCGTACAAACGAGAGAACTTCACTTTGCACTGCCTTTTGTTCTGCACCATAAATGATTACCCTGCCCTTGGTAACCTATCAGGCCAGAGTACAAAAGAACCAAAGCCTGCACTCACTGCTTAGACAATACCGAGAGTGTGTGGCTGAATCACTCACGCAAAACTGTTTACATGCATTACCGTAGGTTCCTTCGGAGGAATCACCCGTACCGCAAAATGAAAAAACAATTCGATGGAACGAACGAAGACAGTTCAGCTCCAAAGCCTTTGAGTGGGATAGATGTCCATGATATGGTTAAGAACTTGGATGTTGCTTTTGGAAAGGGGCGTAAATCGAGGTCCCGTGAGAAGAGCATGTGGAAGAAGAGATCAATATTTTGGGACCTACCTTATTGGGAGCACCTAGAAGTTCGGCACTGCATCGACGTGATGCACGTGGATAAGAATGTCTGTGATAGCTTGATTGGTCTCTTATTGAATATTAAAGGCAAATCAAAGGACAGTATCAATGCACGCCTTGACTTGGTCGATATGGGCATAAGACCTGAGTTAGCATCGAAAGAGAACGATACAGCCGAACATCTCGCGAACACGCTTGTTACACTTTGTCTAAGGTGAGAGAAGCTGAAGCGTGCGGTGCTTGCATGGTGTGAAAGTTCCGTCCGTTTACTCCTCTATCATGAATAGACTTGTTTCGATGCAAGATTTGAAATTAGTTGGCATGAAGTCTCATGATTGTCATGTGCTGATGACACAAGTGTTCCCTGTGGTAATTAGAAGTATTTTGCTAGTCAAGGTCCGGGAGACAATCACGAGGCTTTGTTATTTCTTTAACACAATTGCTCAGAAGGTCATCGATCCCGAAGCACTAGATGCACTGCAGGCTGAGGTGGTGATGACTCTATGTAATCTTGAGATGTATTTCCCTCCGTGATTTTTCGATATCATGGTCCATCTCGTTGTTCACCTTGTGATAGAGATAAAGATATGAGGGCCTGTGTTCCTACGTAGCATGTACCAATTCGAGAGGTATATGGGAATTCTCAAGTCCTACGTACGGAATCGATCTCGACCAGAGGGTAGCATTGTTGACGGTTATGCAACCGAAGTAGTCGTAGAGTTCTGCGTTGATTACATGGCTCAGGTCAAACCAATAGGTGTGCCTCAATCTCGCCATGAGGGGAGACTCCAAGGCATCGGGACCATCGGAAGGAAAGCAATCACGCCTGGTCCTGCTTCCTATGCTCAAGCTCATTTCACGGTTTTGCAACACATGGCTGTAGTGTCCCCGTACATCGACGAGCATAAGCACTGGCTATGGAAAGAGAATCTGACACGGCAAGAGTCTTGGATCAAGAGACAGCATAACCTTCAGATTAACAGATGGCTGAAGGAGCAACCCATCACTGGGACCTCGTCAAGTGATACGCTCACATGGTTGGCTAAAGGGCCAACATTTACAGTTGTAACATAGAAAGGATACGACTTAAATGGGTACACATTTTACATGAGAGATCAGGATATGAAGAGCACAAACCAGAACAGCGGTGTACGCATAGATGCGTTCAACACCATTGGGTCAACGAGGAGCTCCTACTATGGGTTCATATAGGAGATTTGGGAGCTCGACTATGTACTATTCAAAACACCCTTATTTCGGTTTTGTTGGGTCCACCTCCAGCATGTGAAGATTGACAAGTATGGTGTCACTGCTGTCGACCTCGCACGCGTCGGATACCAAGATGAACCATTCATACTCGCTAACCAAGCTATTCCAGTATTCTATGTAATCGACCCGTCCAACAAGAAGAGACATGTAGTTCTTCATGGAAAAAGTAGGATTGTCGGAGTAAAGAATGTAGTAGATGGGGAAGAATACAATCAATTCGAAGAGTTACCTCCTATCGAAAAGAGCATCACAGTCCAGGAAGAACAACCCGAAGAAGCTAGCTACACACGCGTCGATCATCATGAAGGGCTAATTTTTGTACAAAAGAATAAGCAAGTGGAGTTATGAATTTAAGTGTACCCTAGAAGATAATAGAGTTGTTTGTAATGAGGTGCTCGAAATTAAAAACAACTTTGTGTATATATGCATCTGATTTATTTAATATAGTTTCCTTTCCTTTACTGATATTGCTTCATCTACAATTCCATATACATTATACATTATGTCAAGAAGGCCAAACTCTGGATTTAACTTAGCAATGAAGGTCTATGTCAATCTTCATCACAGACGGTTCTATAATAGAACCGTCGTCTGTGATGTTTTTATAATAGACGGTTCTAAAATAAAATCGTCTGTGATATGGGAGACCTATAAAAAGGCCACTCTTGCAGATCATTCATTCACCACTCACGCGCTCAAAACCCTAGCTTCGTCTCCGCCCCCACGTCGACGCCTCCCCATCGCCGACGCCGCCCCCTCGTCGACCCCTCCCCATCGCCGACATCGCCCCCTCTTGGACCCGCCTCCGCGTCACGCCGCCGACTGCCTCATCCCCGTTGCCAAGCCGAGGTATGGCTCCCATCTCTTCCCTCTCTCCCGAAACCCCGGCCCTCTCTTCATCTATATTGGACTGATTCGTTTGGTTAGATCTCTTGCTGAAAAAATACAATGAACCCATTCCCTCTCTCCCGAAACCCCGGCCCTCTCTTCCGAGTATTATGTATCATGTATGAGCTGCCTGGATGTTGTGATTGGATTGTGTCAGCAAATGTGCTCACACCTTGATACGCTAGTTTGAGCGTTCTATTTTATCAAAATTAGTGGCGTTAGTAACATGGGTGGATGCACTTGCATGCTACAACTACAAGTTTGCAAAGCTTTTAAATCATGTGTAATTTGCCCAAGATCGTTAGGCCTTAAAATGGTATAGAACCATCCCCAATATTTACAGTTTCTGTTCCCTCTCTAATTTAGGTTGTCGCATATTACAAATTTCAATGCTATCATGAAAAATGATATTGATTTTAGCAGAAGTATTTGTTGGTGCTGTACTTGTATGGTGGACAAGTTATGCCACTTAGTTTTGTATGTTGTCACTTGTAAGCAGTATTAATTCTCATGAATTGTTTTGTATGTTGTCACTTGTAAGCAGTATTAATTCTCTTCACTTACCTTCTCTTAAATTTGCTTCTCTGAACTACCTTTGTACCCATTAAATAAAAGCAGCCATCAATTGGTAGCCTTCCATGTTTGTTTACTTTTCTTTCCTGTTGAGCCACGACAACCAGCCTAGATTGCAAGATGGTGTCCCCTCATTCGCCGTCTGAAGGATGTGATGAGTCATCGAAAATAAAACCTCCTCAAGGTCCAAGAGGAGCAAATAAAAGGCCAATGAACGATATACCATCACGGCGGTTGATCGAAAGGATGGGCCCCCACCGAACCAAGAAAGGCGGTGAATGCATTTAGGACATTGTGCGGGATAGTCGCACGGGAACGGGTCCCCATCACCTATCCATCCTGGAAGTCGCTGACTGATGATAGCCACAACGACTTGGTGACAGAAATTATGCCTTCGTTTGATATCCCAGAAGACTTTGTGAGCTTAGTGCGACGGTATGCACTGCTAGTGGCGAGAAGGCGTGGAAGAATTTCAAGAGCACGGTTGTCAAGGAATATGTCAATAAGGACAGGACTCCCTTCTCTATGTATGAGTTCATTACTGAGGACGTATGGCAAAATTTTGTTGAGGCGAAGACGACGGATGAATTCGTGCGTCAAAGTGAAGCCCACAAGGCCCTGCAAGCAAGGAGCACCCACTCGCACAAACTTGGCACCGTTGGGTATGCGGGGAAGAGGGACCAATGGGAGAGGGAGGACGAGGAGGCCTGTGTGCCATTTGCATGTATCGTTGACCGACGCGCCAGAGACTGGCTGAGAGCAAGGTCAAGTGCCACATCTTCCCGCATCGTCTCCTTTACAAACCCCACGGACGAGGAAGTCTGCTAACGATAGGTAAGATATCGGACTTCCAATTTTGTACGTAATTAGTCCGTAATTTCGTAAGTGAATTAACTTTTCGGGATCTTGCAGGTAGCGTTGAGTACACAATCTTCCGAGGGTACTTTTTTGCCAGACAGGGAGAAATATGTACTCTCCATAGCCTTGGGAAACAAGGAACACCCTGGTCGCACGCGAGGCGTTGGGGTTTTTGTTCCCTGGAAGTCAAGATTTCTAGGCGACTCAGACAAATACCGGAGTAGGAAAAGAACCAAAGCAGAGCGAGAGGAACAACTGGTACAAAGGATTGAGGAAAGACTAAGAGAAGAATTCAACAATAAGATAAAAAGCCTCGAGGAAAGGCTCAATAATCAGCCTACGCAAGTCCCAGATGTATGTGGGCAAATCAGCCCCACTACCAAAAAGAGCATTGTCGTCCGCCACTCCCAGATGAACATGGAAATCTCACATGCTGTGAAATCAAGGTACTTATATATACGTCTTGAATGCTCCATACAAATAGTTGTTGGACGCAGTAGCTAATTGTGTACCGTTATGTAGGTGGCCATGCGGTGCACTCTCCATGTGAGACTTGTCCATGGTGCCATTCTTATTCCGGCTGCTTCGGGGGTCGCGTATCCGTTTATTGAAGGGGCGCTGCTGCACGGCACCCTTGTGGCACCGGGATTCACGAAGGTTAGTGTGGATGGTGTAAACGATAATTTCAAGACCGTCCAACTACCGATGCCCCCAAACGACGAGATTGTGACACTGGGGGACGCCATTCACACTTTTATCCAATGGCCCAGCAGTGACATCTCCCTGCACGCCCGTCCTCCATCACCGGAGCTTCCCCAACTGCCTGAGTCATATGCTGCACCTCAGTAGGCCACCAAATCGGCTCCCGTGCCCCTGCATCAAAGGACATTCAGTGGGATGGTGCCCACTCGTCTCCCGTGCAGACTCCTTATGGCAGAAAAAAGTCAAGGGCAAAGCGAAGCAGATCACGAAGAAATTGGACTATCCAATTGCCCCGCTGGCCCGAGTATACCAACTAGGAGAGCCTTTTGTAACAGGAGAGCACATGAAGAACCTTTCTATTGCTTGCGTTAGACTGCAGAATTGGTGCATGGAACAGGCTAAAAAGCCAGTGCAAGACCGTATAACGAGTATCTCAGTCAGTTTCAAGCATGAGCATCTATTCAACGAGTCATCGGGGGGATTCTTCACAGCCGACTTCAACGACCTTTTTAACGTCTTCAACCTCGACGCGCACGACGCCGCGCTCTTGAGATGCTGGACATTGTAAGTGTGTGCATTCACAGTCTACATTCGTGTAATATCGATAAAAAGTCATATATATATGACTCAATGCTTTTGTATATTTAGATACATGATCCGGGAAGCGAGACAGAACGAACAACCGGTGGGTTTCCTGGACCCACACATAGTCTCCAAGTAAACAATGGACAGAGATTACAGATTTGTCGATAAATACGTCGGAGAGGCCTTGGTGGCTCAAAAAGATAAATAGTTCATACTTTTACCCCACAACCCAGGGTAAGTGCTAGTTTGATTTGCACTGTGCTCGCAACTCTGTTCTGTTAATTGACCATGCCGACATATCTGTGTAGGTTTCACTGGGTTCTCATTGTAATTCATCCATCGACGAATCGGGTTATTTACCTTGATTCCTTACAGAGTGGCAGCCACGACTTACAACCTATCGCAAAATTAATCACCAGGTAATTAATCACGTTTCCTCCAAAGATAACATGGTCATGTAGGTTGTTCAAACGTGTATGTTTCCCTGGAATAGCTGAGGCTAACCTCTTGCAATCACGTAGCGCGTTCAAAGTGTACAAAGCTTTTGGAGGGCCTTCTGGCAAGGACAGGGCGAAGCTGAATCACGATTTTAAGTTTCTGGTATCCGCTGTACACAATAATCCTATGTAAACTATGTAATAATGATTCTGGAACTAACCAAATCTATATTTGCAGTGCCACCAGCAGGGAAATGGAAATAACCGTTGTGGATTTTACGTTTGCCACAACATAAAACTCCTTGTCACTAAGAAGATGCCCAATCGAGTAACAACTGCGTTGGAAGAGGCTGATCTAGAGCGAATTTGAGGACAGCTTTGTGCCTTCTTGCTCAGTCAAGTTTTAAACAAAAAAGGCGAGTTCCACGCTGCCGTATAACTTGAGGAGTCGTGTTTTTTCTAAATTACCATTTGAGTTAATTGTCAAAATTGTGTTGTGGATTTGTAAATTGTAGTTGTGTATTCTATTAATTGGTTAATGCTATTGAGTTACATTTGGTTAATATATCTAAGTTCATTTCTGAAAGAGATGTGCCGTGCAATATTAATCTATATGTAATATGCTTCGCGCTGTGATGTAATCTGATCAGTTGATTGATGAATTGGATGTAATGCTTGCAATCTGAAATGGTTGTAATGTTTTTGTAACATGAGTTTAGTTATTCTGTAATCTGCTTTTTTGCAGAGGGCGTGGCTAGCATTTCTTGAGGCTAGCCAATAAATAGAAAAATGGTTGTCTGTTGGAAGTCTTATCACAGACGGTTTTTAATTAAAACCGGTCTATGATATAAAGATGTAACAAACGATTTAAAACTAAAACCGTCTGTGTTGTATTCATGTAACAGGCGGTTTCAAACAAAAACCGTCTGTGATATCATCACAGCACAGACGGTTTTTAAATAAAACCATATGTGATGTGATAATATCACAGACGGTTTTAGTTTAAAACCGTCTGTGATATATTCTATCACAGACGGTTTTAGTTTAAAACCGTCTATGATATATTCTAACACAGACGGTTTTTAAACCATCTGTGATATGCCGTAACATCACTGACACATGATTACAGACGGTTCGGGAAACCGTCTGTGATGACGGTTCCGAACCGTCTGTGATAAGCTTTTCTGTAGTTGTGTATATGCCTCTCATCAGCCGGAAGGAATGGCTGCGGAATGGTGGGAGAACTTTTGTGCGTCGCATGAAGATCCGCAAGGTATCACTTGGGAGGAATTCACTACAGCCTTTCGTCAGTACCATGTACCAAAAGGTATTATGGATCTTAAGAAGGAAGTGTTCAGGAATCTCAAGCAGGGTGGCCAATCAGTGGCCGACTACCTGAATAAGTTCACCCAGTTGGCACGCTACGGACCAGAAGACGTAGCGACGGATAAGGCTAGACAATCCCGCTTTATGAAGGGATTGAACGCGGGACTGCAGGTGGGATGATGGGTTGATGAGAGTTGTGATGATGTGTGCCACATGGGGCTGTGTGCCACTGTTGAGAGATGAAAGTCTTGCCTTGGTCAGCTAAGGACTTTACCTTGCAAGTCTTTGAACTAAGTCACTCGTACAACCACATGTCTGGTATGGGACAGACCTAGTTGATTAGGGTTTTGATATCTTTCCTCTGATACCTCGGGGTGACAGTACACAGGGGTGTATCTGTGTGGGGGAGCGTACCTGTGCTACGGCTTGGTGCCCATCCAACGGTGTTGGCCTACCCTATACTTCGGCTCTGTGTGAGGGGAGTGATAGTGAAGGCAATATCGGAGAGGTTCATTGGTTAGGGTAGAGGTTCCTGAAAGGCTTTGTTACGGGCAATCACCTGTGTGGTGAGCAGCTGTATCTTGTGGGTAAAGTGTACACCCTCTACAGAGTGTCAAATCTATTTGAATAGTCGTGTCCGCGGTATTGGACATTGCTCGGGGATTACAGCCAAGGGTTAGATCTTCAAAAATAAAATGTGGAAAGGGTGGCTATGTGCCAGTGTCAAGAATAAACTAATTAAGGCTGTGTGCCAAGTTTACAGAGAAAAACTGTTTAAAGAACTTAGTACTATTATTAACTGTTTCACCGCCTTTAATCGAAGTAAGAAATGAGTTTAAAAATGGTGTTTGATGCAAATGAACCAAGTAAGCCAATTCTTTGGAATAAGCCTTGCATATGGTATTAGCACTGCATTCTGTGCATTACTTGTTGAGTGCCTTGAGTACTCACCCCCCTTGCTTATCAACACAAAATCAGTGGAGGAGTCAACGCCAGCATGGGAGGAGGAGTTCATTGAAGAGCCAGACAAGTAGGGAGCAAGCCCAGTCTGTTGCCTGTCGCAAATTGATGGTTCCACAAAGTTTATTTTGTTTTCCACTATTATCTTTTGTTTACTCTAATAATGTAAGCCCTGCGTGGTTGATCTTATGTAAGGAAGACCATAAGGTCGTACAACTCAGTTTATATAAATGTTTGCGCTAATTATTATTGTATCGTCTTGATCGTCTGTGATGTTCAACCCTGTATTGACTGTGTGTGCTAGTGTGATCCTGGACTGGCACATAATACACAAAGGGACCAGATTCTCGGAATCGGGTACCGACATATTCCCCTAGACTTCGCCCATTTCTAAAGATCACCGAAAAGGGGCGAAGAACAATTTAAGCAATCGGATGAGAAATTCTTCAATCCAATAAACACAGTGCATCCTTAAGCCTCCCTAAGCTTCTCATTCATTGACTTTTCAGTTCATTTCACGCAAAAGCTAGAAGCCCCTTTTCTTCCGCCATTATCAGCAGAGCGTGAGTTTGGAGGCCAAAGAGCAATTCGCCTCACTCGGTAAACCATTGCCAATTCCTTTTGCGCATGATCATGAGAAGAACTAAGCAATTACTATCCCCTCTTTATTTCCAGCTCTCACTCACCGACGAACAACTCCCACTGCTGATCGTCTTCTCCAAAGGTGGCTTCCGGTTCCACGCTACCACAGCCCTTCTCTGCTTCCTTTAGCAGGTAAAATGGACACACGGGGACCCAGTGATTCTCATCTATGTGATGCTCATAGCCATGAATCTTTAATTTTCTCTCCCCACTGTTCGCCCATGGAGCCACCATGCGGCTCACAGTAGTGGCCTACTCTAGCCATCGTCGAAGGTAATGGACCCCACCATCAGGTGCACGATGGTGCGCTGATGCTCACCGTGCCCTCGACTTTGTCGGAAACCCACCAGAGTAGCGTCGCCAGCGAGCCCTAGTGCTTCCCCTGCTTTTGGCTCACTGCAAAGTGGGGCCCTTTAGTCAGTGACGCAAAAGAAGAGCCAGTTCAAGCGGTAAAAGGCACCACCTCTTTACTAAAAGCGTATTTTCGTAATTTAGTTTATTTTCCAGACCCGAGGCAATTCAATTAGCTATAACTTTTGAACCATAGATGCAAATTGAATGAAGTAAATTTTTATATTCATATAAAATCAAGTAACTTCGGAATATGCAATAATATTTTGAAAATGATCAATGGTGAATTTTAAATTCAAACTTAAAAAAAGGCCTAAAGATATGCTACATATAAAAATGTTGCAAACGAACTTAGAATTGAATGAAACCAATTTTAATGAAAACCTTATTCTTCCAAAAACTCAAATATATAAAAATATTTAAGTTTCAACTTTGTTTGAAACATTTTCTGTTAAAGGCTCATATCAATGCACTAAATATAAAAATGTCAGTAGGCTACTATGCTGAATTGATTTTGTAATGAACTCGATTTAAACTTGCTTTATGAATAATAAATGATCCAAATGAATTACATGTGTGCATATAATAATCAGTAGCAGTGGTATGTACATATATATATAACTTTCAGAATGAATTATGAAACTGAATTATTATTGCTGAAATGTCTTTGAATAAAGCAATAAAGTATTATATAGGTACAAATTTAATCTCCATAATGATCATAAGCTTTCTCCATGTAAAAGAATATATAAATATATATGTATATATAATGAAGAGCAAAGTCATGATAAGAAACTAGATTCTAAATATCTAATGTAATCAAACTATTTTATCCAGCAAGAATCATTACAATAAAGTCATAATCAACACTTAACCAAACAGTTGTAGTTTCAATACTTGTATAATCCAAATAGTCATAACTTTCACAAACAAACTTCAAATTTGACAAAACCAAATTCTGGAACCTTGAAACATAATACCCTTTCTGGTTATACAAAAATACTTCATATTTACGAAATATTAAAATAAGTTCACGTTAGGCCCTAATGATCACTTCTATGAGAAACATCTCGGATAAAAGCCAAACATCACGGAATCAATTTTAAAACACTCTTAGAGTCATCCCCTGTTAATGCCTGAAAAATGGTTAAATAATCCTGTAAGGTGTAGTCGCAAACATAAATCGGAAACCAAACCTTTATCGTGTAGAATTTAGAAACACTTAAGCCTTTTTGGTAGCCTGTAAAGTATCTTGTCTTAATGCAAATATTATAAAGATCAGCCTAGAAATGTTCTTTAGGATATGCTCTACTATATTCTCAAAAAATATTTTATTTACAATTTGATGTTCATCTGAATCCAGCTAGTGCAATAACCCTAAGTGTTAATTGTACAGTTCACCTTTCTAATTTGTTTCCTTATAGCGTAACCCTTAATATCATATAAGCTATTTCAACAATGAATATGATGTCTCGTCTAAACACTAAAATGTTCTTCAAAGTATAGACTATCCTATTCCGAAGAAATAATCTCTTTTCATCATATTTTGTATATAAATCCTGCTAGTAGAATAACCTTAAGTATTATGATTTCTCAACTTTATAATATGAATGAGCAAACTTAGTAATAATGAACAAATCTGTAGTTAGGTATTTGTATCACTAGAACCTTATCCAAGACGATGAAAATAAGGCCAGTAGCCTAATCCTGTAAATCTAACCCATATAAATTGTTTTCATACAAAAATGCTTAAGGCTAAGTGCTATTCAACATAATACTTTAACTAATGTTTTAATTCTATTAATCCAAATAATTTTAGCATCTAGAATTCAAAGTTATAAATGCAAGAATTCATAATTTTTTAGCCTGTTCAATTCATAATTCAAGAAAAGATAATCTATAAAAGAAACCATGCTTTGTTAGTCCTAAAAGATGTTATCGGTATGAATGCTTAATTACCTGGAACACAAGAATGTGGAATCAGACAACTTAAACCCTAAAATATTCCTGTGAGTCTTTATTTGGTTTTCTGTCTGTTTTCTTTTTGCCCTTATTAAAGTTTGTTATTTGCTATATTTTCGATTAAACGACGTGTAGAATCCAACTTCATTAACTCTGTCGTCGACTCCGTCGGCCGTGGCTTCATCTTCGTCGTAATAAATAAATAAGCAAGACAAGCACCCCCTTTGATCATATGGATCCCAGTATTTAATATTCATTGTGTTTATTAAAATGTTTCATACATGCGCTTATTTTCTGTAAATTCGCTATCTTGTTGGATATGACACTGTTGGTTACTAGTATTTTGATTAGAAAACCAAAATAAAACTATGGTTTGGATGCGGGCGATTATTGGCAATAGATGGATGTGCAGAGGGATTTGCACGTAGTGTAGGGTGGAGTATTGCCCGTGTCAGATTAAGGACCGAGCAATGGGATGCTATTGATCCAAGAATTCCGTGCAACCATGAGGGGTGGTATGGGATAGCCTTAACCTATTAAGTTATTTCTTATCAATCTAACTTGCTCTTATAAATTCCGTTTGCAAATGAGAACATGATTTACAAATTTAATTTTGCTTTATGCAAATTAACCGTAGAAGCCTTTCCTTCGAAATGGCCTGCATATATTATAGGTTTTGGTAAAGTCTTGCGGAGTACGTAAAGTACTCATCCTTGCTTATATATTTTTTTAGGTAGAAAAGTTAGCGAAGCTTCAAAGATATCTTTCGTTACAGGTTGCGGGATTTTTCGATGATGCAATCTTTCTAGGGATTATGCCTATCAGTTGCCTGTGGGTTGGATGGGCACACTACATGACTTGGCTTCTTTTGCTGCTATATGCTCTAAGTTGTAAGATTTCTTTGTATAATAGTTTTCGCTTAAATAATCTTTGTGTATGGTTGTGATTCCAATTGTTGAAAATGTGCGTACTAGCTACTGATCAGGGGAATAGTATTGTTTGCACATTAGATTTCCATTTTTGCATTTATGTGAAAATACGGGTCGTCACAGCCATCAAGCAAGGAGGCCAGTCTGTGGCAGACTACCTACACCAGTTCACTCAGCTTGCTTGCTATGCACCTGAAGACGTAGCGACTGATAAGGCAAGACAATATCGCTTCATGAAAGGACTGAATTTAGGATTACATGTTGGGTTAATCACCCATAATTTTCCAGATTTTCAAGAACTGGTGAACAAGGCCCTTATCCTTGAAGACAAGCGCAAAGAATTAGTTGACAACCGCAAACGTAGGATGGTACAACAAGGAGCTCACCAAGGCCAGCAAAAATGGATGGTTGCACCGCAACAGTTTTTCAGGTTTTAGCCCAAGGCAATTTTCAAGACGCCTTCATTCGCACCTCGCCTTGATGGCGAATTTTGGACACTGTTCAAATCAATAACGTCCGGAAGAAATCGATCGACATTAGGACATTGTTTTAGTTGCAATGAGCCAGGGCATTTCGCCAATAACTATCCTAAGAGAGGAGGTGTTACGCCTGTTCGCTTCAACCTTGGATCTACGCCGGTCAAGATGCCTGCACCAGGAGGAAACCGTGGAGCTGTTCAATCTAGAGCTATGAGTCAAGCCACGGTGAGGGGTCGTGTTAATTATATCACGACTGATGAAGCCCAGGAAGCATCAGATGTCGTACTAGGTAAGTTTCTAGTTAATTCAGTACCTGCTATAGTTCTATTTGATTTTGGAGCTTCGCATTCGTTTATTTCTCAAAATTTTGCTGCTGGGAATGGGTTAGAATTGATAAACCTTAAGTGGATGCTTTTGGTCCAATCCCCTGGATCAGAACTGCGATCTAACCTAGGATGTATGGGAGTTAAGATGCTCATGAATGGAATAGAGTTCCTAGTGAATCCTATTATCTTGGATACTCAAACATTAGATGTTATCCTTGGAATGAATTGGCTGTGTATGCACAAGGTTGTGCTGGATTGTGGTAGAAGAGTAGTGTCAATTGAAAGCCCGAAAGATGAAAGAGTGGAAGTTCAAGCAACTGTCGTTCGCAATGGTCAGATGATGGTTAATAGTGCTAAATCAGTCATCATTGAAGAAGTGCTAGTTGTTAATGAATATCCAGATGTTTTTCTTGAAAATTTACCAGGGATGCCACCTGATCAAGATATTGAGTTCGTAATTGAATTGGTGCTTGGTACAGCCCCAATAGCCAAGAGACCGTATTGAATGCCTACGGATGAGTTGGTAGAAATGAAGAAACAGATTGAGGAGTTGTTAGAAAAAGGTTTTGTAAGGCCGAGTTCGTCGCCATGGGGAGCATCTGTTTTGTTTGTTCGGAAGAAAGATGGAAGCATGAGAATGTGCATTGATTATCGAGCTCTGAATGAAGTGACAACAAAGAATAATTATCCGCAACGCAGGATAGATGATTTGTTTGATCAATTAAGAGGTGCTAGAATTTTCTCCAAGATGGATCTTCGATCGGGGTATCATCAGTTGAAGATTCGCGTAGAGGACATGCCCAAGACATCATTTTCAACAAGATATGAACACTATGAGTTCACAGTCATGTCATTTGGATTGACAAATGCTCCTGTATATTTTATGAACTTGATGACTAAAGTTTTCATGGAATATCTGGATAAGTTTGTTGTCGTATTTATAGATGACATTGATGAGGCTTAATGGAGGCCCGATCTTTTGGTGAGATGGATAGATATCGATTAGTGGAGATGACCCTCACGATCCAGGTTACGACCGAAACACGACCGATGCCAAGCAATCGCTGAACCAAACTCCGAGTTGTTATCAACCGTGCCAAAACCCGGTTGACCTGATCACGAAGATCAATTCCTGCAAGCAATCGAAGAACAAGTAAGAACAAAGCAAAAGCAATCTAAAATTGCAAATATAATTGAAGAATTAATGTGGGGTTTCGAAGCACAGTATTGTTGTTGATCTCGCTGAACAAGAAAATACCAAATAGTTTCACCAAGGAAAACTACAACTAAACAAAACCCAAGTTTCTATGGCGGTGGCTACTGAGTATATGAGAGGGAGGGACGTGAGAGGGTCATCCTAGGGTTGTGTGTAGCAAGGGGGCGCACACAACTTTGGCTTGGGGCCCCTCACACTTACAAGGCCCAAAACAGCCCAAAACAGCCCAAAACAATAATATAGCATATTGTTTCGATGATTTCGGCTGATCCACAATGAATCTAGGGCTTGGACCAGATCCATTTGAAAGGTCTTGTTGTAAGCTTTCAATCAAGTACAAGAACTCTCCAATTAGACTCTATGTGCAAAAGTAATGCTTATTTTACTGCAGACTGGTATCCGGAGGCCGAATTGGATTCCAGAACGTGATGGATTTGATATCTCTATCTTATTGGCCCATAGATGATGTGTTGGAGTTGGTCCAATGAGGTGTGGACGTATCTATAGTAGTGATGTCCTCATCAGACATTCTTGTCTACTCCAAGACAAAAGAAGATCATGCAAAACATCTGAGGCTAGTTCTTGAAAAGCTTTGAGAGCAGCAATTATATGCGAAATTCAGTATGTGTGATTTCTGCAAAAAGAAAGTAGAATTTCTTGGTAATGTGTGGCTATTAAAGGTATTGCAGTTGACCCTAGTAAAGTTGAGGCACTATTGCACTGGGAACAGCTGAAGTCAGTGACACAGATTTGCAGTTTTCTCGGAATGGCAGGCTAGTACCGTCGATTCATTGAAGGATTCTCAACGATTGCTAGACCCATTACGCAGTTGTTGAAGAAGGAGAAGAAATTTGCATGGACGCCAGATTGTGAGAAGAGTTTCCAAGAATTAAAGAAGAGGTTACCATCCTCACAAGTGTTAGTGTTGCCAGATATTCAGAACAGTTTTGATATTTATTGTGATGCTTCGCGTCAAGGACTTGGATGTGTGCTGATGCAGAATGGTAAGGTTGTTGCATATGCATCAAGGTAATTGAGGCCACATGAGGAGAATTACCTGACGCACGATTTGGAATTAGCTGCAGTAGTGCATGCTTTGAAGATATGGCGGCACTATCTTATTGGAAATCGCTGTGAAGTATACACAGACCATAAGAGTTTAAAGTATATTTTCACGCAGACCTGAATATGAGGCAGAGAAGATGGTTAGAGTTAATCAAGGATTATAACTTGGGAATTCATTATCACCCTGGGAAGGCTAATGTAGTAGCCGATGCTTTAAGCAGGAAAAGTTACAGTGGTAGCATGTTAGTGCAGAAGGATCAATCTGATATATACAAGGATTTTCAGAAGCTGAGATTGGAAGTGGTACCAAAAGAGTTTTTAGCTACCTTAGAGGTAAAGCCATCTTGGAGGATCAAATCAGAGAAAGGCAGAAAGATGATGCCAAAATTAAGAGGATTAAGTCCAAGATGGATGAAGGTAAAGCGAAAATTTTACTTTGGATTAGCAGGGAACCTTATGGATAAAAGGTCGGATTTGTGTGCCAAATAAGATGGAATTAAAGCAATTGATTCTCGAAGAAGCTCATGACTCGAAGTACTCTATTCAACCAGGAAGTGCAAAGATGTACCAAGATCTGAATGTAAGGTTTTGGTGGCCTAATATGAAGCGTGAAATTGCTAAGCATGTCGCTTTGTGTGATATATGCCAGAGAGTGAAGGCAATGCATCAGAGGCCAGCAGGTTTGTTGCAACCATTGAAAGTACCTGAATGGAAGTGGGAGGAAATCGGTATGGATTTTATTACCGGTTTACCTAGGACCTAGAGTGGATATGATTCAATATGATCATAATCGATCACCTGACCAAAGTCGCCCATTTCATACCTACAAAGACCACATACTCGGGAGATCATTTGGCAAAATTGTACATATCAAGGATTGTGTGTTTGCATGGAGTACTGAAGAAAATACTGTCAGACAGAGGTACGTAATTTACCTCAAGATTCTGGAATAAATTGCATGAAGAAATGGGGACTCGCTTGAATTTCAGTACGGCTTATCATCCTCAAACAGATGGTCAAACTGAGAGAGTCAATCATATTTTGGAAGATTTGTTAAGAGCTTGTGCTTTAGCTTATACCGCAACGTGGGATAAATGTTTACTGTATGCTGAGTTTAGCTATAATAACAGTTATCATGCCAGTTTGCAAATGTCACGATTTGAAGCCTTGTATGGTCGATCATGTCGCACCCCGCTAAATTGGAATGAGACAGGGGAGCGTATGGTTTTTGGACCGAATATTTTAAGGGAGGCCGAAGAGCAAATCATCATTATTAGAGAAAGGCTGAAGACTGCCCAGTCAAGGTAGAAGAGCTATGATGATAATCGCCGTCGAGAGTTGAGTTTCGAGCCTGGTAATTTTGCATATCTCAGAGTGACCCCTCTCAAGGGAGTAAAAAGTTTCATGCCAAAGGGAAGCTTGCACCAAGGTATGTTGGTCCGTTTAAGATATTGAGTCATGGAGGAGAGGTTGCATATCAGTTAGAACTGCTGCAATCAATGGCAGGATTGCATGATGTGTTCCATATATCTCAGTTGAAGAAGTGTCTTCGAGTGCCCACAGAGCAGACGCCATTGGAGTCAATTGATCTGCCAGAAGACCTAACATACAAGGAGCAGCCAATCAAGATTCTGGATGTAGCAGATCACAGAACCTGAAGCAAGTCAGTACGTTTCTGTAGAGTGCAGTGGAGCAATGATTCCGAAAGCGAAGCTACATGGGAGCGTGAGGAGAACCTAAAGTTAGAATTTCCAAACCTATTCCTTAGTCAGCCCTAAATCTTGGGTTCGAGATTCCGTTAAGGGGAAGGTTTGTAACATCCCAAAATTTGATTTTAATGGATTTAATATGATTTATCTTTTTTATTGAATTTCTGAGATTTTATTTAATTCATCTTGGAATTTTAAATAAAGCCTTTTGCTATCTTTTAATTATTCAGAGAAAAGTACTAATGATCTTTTATTGGAAATATTTTATTTGAGTTCCAAATGTTCCAAAGTATTTTCTGGAATTTTTTGGGATTTTTCCTTGTAGTTTGGCTTTATCTATTTATCTACATTATTTAATTCAAAATATTTAAAAATCGGGCAAATAGTGTTGGGCCGAAACCCCTAAGTCCGGCTAGACCATCCCAGTGAAGCTACCCAAATCTCGTACTAAGAAACACCTCACACCGCTGATATCTACCTCGAGGAGAAACATGAGGAATATAAAGGACGGCACAAAGACTGACCAAGAGCAGATCTAAAATGAAAACTTGAATGAACAGCATGAAATTCAAGTCTAGAACGTTGCCTAAAAATAGACGACACTCTATCCTGCCTAGCAACAGTGTGTGCCTTAGGAGCACTCAGAGTTTGGGGATGACCCTGAATACCCCTAAGGGCATGAACATGCTCACGCTGCATGCTCTTGGCATGCTTGAAGTAGAAATCTACAAGGTGACTATCCTTCTGACAGAAGGTGCGTGAGTACTTCGCTTTGCTAGAGGCATAAGCAGCAGGAGGAGCAAACTTCTGGTCAGAGATCCCATGGACAATCCCAATAGACCTAAACACAGTAGTGCTCACCCTGGGTGCAACCACAATCTCTTCACTCTTGGAGCCATGCACAATTGTAGGAAGATTAGCCCTAGCGTGCTCCAAGTAGTTTAATCCTAAACCTTGATTAAATCGACTAATCTTATACTGGTTTAGAATGAGATTGAGATTCTTCTTGCCTCCTACAAACTTCTTAAGAGTGCTCATGAGCTACTCACACTCCTAGAACAGAGAGGCACAGGAAGAACAGGGGGAAGAGGATGAAGAAGAACCAGATAAGGAAGAACTACCAACATGTGCATTTTTCTCTCTCAGTATGGCTACCTCAACCTTGAAGGCCTCACAAGAAATGCAAGGGGCATTTCTAATCCTAAGGGTCTGGGCCTCAAGCTTCTCCCTAAGCTCGACTTGGATTTTATCCAAGCCCCCCTCAATCTCAACACAGCGCAAGTAACTTTCTTGTGACTTAACTAGTAAGTCCTTAGCAAGTTCAACACACTTGACATTTAAGGATTCATTGTCATGTTTTAGTTGCCTACAGCCCTCACATGAGTTGACTGAGTCCGTAGAAGCATGCAATTCAAGTTCATTATTTCTAGTAGATAGCTTCCTAAGGTGAGTGCTCATGGCATAAATTTCAGTATGCAATTTAGGGCAATTTTCATACGATGCACTAGTGTGAGCATGAAGAAAACTAGCATATATAGGAATAGCATCAACATAATGAATGCTAGCATTCTTCGACCTAAGACTCTCAAGCTCATAAACCACACTATCATGCATAGTCCTTAGGTTCTCGAGCTCCACAAGAAAAGCATCGCAAAGAGTACAATCAGCAGGCTCTCAGGAGGTAGAATATATAAGTGAAGCTAACTCCTGAGTCAAGGTACCTACTTCCTTCTCTAGCTCCATGCACCTAGCTCTAGCTCTAGCATGAAATTTCCCTAGTTTGCAGAAAGTTCGTTGAGTTGGTCATAGGAGGGTATCTCGTCCGAGTCGATGTAGAGCTCGTAGTCGCTGATGCTGTTGGCGTCCACCATGAAACACATCCCGGTGAAGTCGTCGTAGCCTTTGTTATTCTCTTGAGGATCATCCTCACACTCGTCGCTCCAGGTCTCTGTGTTAGAGAGGTTGATGTCGTCGAGTGCGGCGAGGATGCGCTGGAAGAGCTTCTTGTTCTTCGAAAGTTGTGGTACTTCTTCTCATGCGCTGGGCCATGAATTGGAGGCTTCTTGTTGCGGTTCTTGTTGGTTTCATTGTTCTTTCTCAAACCGCTGGAGTCGTTCTTGCCCTTCTCTAACTTGGGGCAGTTCGCCCGAATGTGGTTTGGGCCACCACACTCAAAGCAGGAGATGATGCCACCTATCTTTCTCTCCCTCACCCTCTTGTAGGCTGAAAGACCATGTGGAGGTCTACCTATGTTTGTGATGAGTATTTGACTAAATTTGAACTTGGTATGCTCTGGTTTGAGTTTGATTTGAATTGGATTTTTAATTTGAAATAATTTGAGCTCTGTCTGGAATTTGCGGTGTTACCGACCATGATAGCCCGGTGCTAACGGGCGAGCGGTAGCATCGACCCCAGAGTGGTGTGAAAATTCTAGAAGGGTGCATTTTTGGGCATTGTGGCGGTTTGGTGCTACTGCCCATGGTAGTCCGGTGCTACCGGGGTAGCGGTAGCACCGGCCCAATTGCCCATTGTAGAAATTCTAGAGAGGGTCTCTTCTGGTTTTGAGATGAAGGGCGGTGCTACCGGCCAGGTGGCAATAGCACTGGCCCTTATGAGTGGAAATGTTCCAAAAATTATGATTTTGGGAGTTTAATTGCAAATCTTTTTGGACATTGCTATGTGATGTGTTTCCTTGTTTTTGATGGTTGCAGGACTCGGGTTTTGATCATGGTGAGGCGGAGGATGACCGGGACAAGGCGAGGAGCGTCGGAGGTCTAGATGGTCGAGGATCACTAGAAGATGATCAGAGACGGAGTAGGTTTAAGCCAAGAAGACAAGGAATGGATGAGATGCTAGCTAGACGATGCGTGGATCAAGGAGGGCCATTGGATAGCGGTCTAGTTGATAGGATAGCGGGTCTAGTTATTGTGCTTTGAAAACCATGCAAGAAAACCCAGTTTGTTTGGTGGGTTTTGGGTTAGCCCTTGCATGGCTGTGTGAGTGGGTCAATCCTACCCCTTGATGGAGTGCACTAGGGTTGAGGGACTCATCCAAGGGTGGTAGGTGGGCTAAGAGTAGTATAAATAGAGGGGGTGGCCTTCCCCCTCTTGAACGTTTTAGAGGTTTTGTGCTCCTTTGAGCTTTGCCTACTTTGTTGTGAGGCTCTGTAAACCTCCCTTCTAGAAATGCAAATTATTTTCTTTTATGCTTGAATTTACCTTACGTATTTAAATTCCACACTTAAATTATTGCAATTTACATTCATGTAATTTGGTTTTACCTCCCCTCCTTCTACATGTTTTTGGATTTGCCTCCTCTCCTTCTACATGCTTTTGCTTCTTATGCTGAGGATGTTGATTGATGGATGAATCTTCTTCAGATCATATCCCAATCATCTAGGCAATCCATGCATCTTTCTTGCAAGAAACCGGTCTTGTGTTCTTGAGTAGTTTATTCTTCAAGATCGTGTTTGCGGAGTTTTTTACTTGTGTTCTTACTTGCAGTGACATGTGGGAGGTCCTCCAAGGTCATCTTGATCATCAAAACCCACGAGCAAGTCTTAGATCGAGTTCTTGAGTTTTTGATCAAATTTGGTGTGTTCTTCCTTCATGGGTAAAAATGGCAGAACTTTGACGTCAATCCTTGTGATTGAAGGTCGAAATGAGTTCTTGAAATCCTTAGGATCACATCTACCCAGTTTCGTGAGTTTTTGTCTAGCTGATCAAAAGATTCATCAAGATTTGCTTTTGAAGGTCGAGCTACTTCTTCAGCTGTTCTTCAGCCCGGTGCTACTGCCCCTAGTGGGGTGCTACCGGCCTCCCAGCGGTAGCACTGCCCATATGGAATAGCTAGCTCATTTCACTTGATTCTTTTGAGTGTTTCTCTTTGAGAGCTTGTTTGGAGTATTTTGAATGGGGAAATTTTTATTTGGGATCATTCATCCCCCTCTAATCGCCATCTCGGTCCTTCATAGGCATGAGAAAATTAGCGGGCTAACAGGGCAAGCTCACTTTCTGGAAATTTTTCCAGCTATTCATCGCTTAGCTCGCAAAGGGCGAAAAGAGATAAACCAACTGAAGTCTCAGAAGTGGATCCAATGGGATCGATGACAAAGGCCATCGACTACGACTTTGTCTTACGAGAGACAACGTCGATTTCATGAGTCTTGAGCGAGGAGTAAAGCCCATCAAGAGTCAAGGTCAGTAAGTCTGTGGTGTCCTTGATGGTGGTCACCTTCATCTCTCAAACCCGAAGATCAAGTGCGGTCAAGAAGAGTCGAGCGTTTTTCGAGTCAAGGTATATGCAACCAACAGCACAGAGATTGCTCAAAACCCTTGTAAAGCCACCGAAGCACTCATCAAGGTCTCGCCAGCTTGCTGTTCAAATTTGTTATAGTCACATTTGTATTCATCCTATCTCACTGTCTTGATCTGGGTAGTGCCCTCATGGTAAGTATCGAGGGTCACCCATATCTGGTGAGAGGATCGTAGTGAGAGATCTTATCGTACTCACTGTAGCTAAGGCCCTGTATGAGGATGTTCCTTGCCTTAGTATTTGCCTCAATGTTAGCCATATTGCCGACTGTGACGTTCTCATCATCAGGAACCTCATATGGGAGCTTCACCTTCTGCCAAATCAAGAAGCCCTGGGTAGTGATGTACGACTCCATTCTCGACTTCCAGAAAGGAAAATCAACTCCAGAAAAGATGGGAGGCTTAGTGGAATACTTGTCTGTTGCCATGGCTCTAGAGACTAGTCAAGATCTATGGAAGAGCAAAACCTTGGTCTGATACCAATTGATGGACCAGAATGGCGATCAGAGTGGGGTGAATAATCAAAAATTAAAAAAATTCTCCTTAAAGAACCAAGAACCTACTTTATCAAAGCAAAGTGGAGAAAACAAAATCTAAGAATTTTTCAGTAGGGATGGCACTACTGCAAATGAGCCCCGTAGTACGGATGAAGCAAGATGCGACACTCACCGAGTTCTTGTAGCGGTAGTGCCGCTTCTGATGAATCAGCCCGATGAGTAGTAAAAATCAGCATGACTCAAAAGGAAAATTGATGAATCTTTTGATCGACCGATCCAAACCCTGTGAAACTTTGTAGACACCTTACTATGCATGTCAGGACCTATTCCAACCTTCAATCGCAAGGATTGATGTCAAAGATCGTGGGTTCATGATGATCAAGATGATACTAGATGGTATCCCACATGCCACAGCAAGCTAGAACACAAGAGAAGAACCTCAAAAACACGATCTACCAAGAATGATTCTCTTAGGAGTAAAAGATCGGTTTCTTGTAAAAAACACACAAGGATTTCCCTAGATGATTGGGATATGAGCTGAAGAAGTTTCATCCATCAATCATGCATCCTCGGCATAAGAAGCAGAAGCAAGTAGGAGTGAAGGAAAATCCAACTTGCGGGAATGTAAATTGCAAGAATGTAGGTGCGGAATTTAAATGCTGAATTTAAGACGTAATGTAAATGCAAGAAATAAATTCAGCGATGAGTAAATGAAGTTTTAGTTTCTGGAAGGGAGGTTTACAAAGCCTCACAACAAAGTGGGCAAAGCTCAAAGGAGCACCAAAACCTCAAAACCTTCAAGAGGGGAGAGCTACCCCTACCCCTCTATTTATACTACTCTTGAGTCATCCTCCACCCTTGGATGAGTTCCTTAAACACTAAGGAACACCATCAAGGGCTACGATTGACCCACTTACTCTACGTGGGCTAACCTAAAACCCTCTAACTTAACGGGTTTTTGCATGCTTCTCAAAGTATACTAACTAGACCCGCTACTCTATCCATTAGACCGCGATCCAATGGCCCTCCTTGATTCGAGTAGCTCCAAGTGAGCATATCATTCATTCCTTGTCTTCTAGGTTCACAGCGACTCCATCTCCGATCATCCTATCATGATCTTTGACTGTCTGGACCTCCATCGCACTTCGCCTAGTCCCGATCATTCTTCGCCTCACCATGACCTAGCACTGTTTTCCTGCAATAATCGAAAATAAGTAAAACCCATCACATAGCAATGTTTAACAAAGATATGCAATAATCATCCAAAATCGAAATTCAACTTCAACTTCGCTCATGAAGTCAGCACTACCACCTACACCAGGCCGGTAGTGCCGCCTGGCCGACACTACCGCTCCCCAAAGCCGGTAGTGCCGTTCGGCACAACTCAGAGAAAACCCTCTCTCTAGAAAATAACCACCGCTCTCCCGACCGGTAGTACCACAAGGCTGGCAGTACTGCTCTCCCAGGCCTGTCGTGCCACCCAACACTGATAGCAAGACCAATTGCTTCAAATTGAAATTCAATTCAAATCAAACTCAAACATGAGCACCTCATGCTTAAACACAATGAATAACTCATCACCAACAAGGATAGACCACATGATTTTTCAATGATGTAAACATTTCACACCTAGATCATGTTGCTATAATTTTTAAAAATTCTGAAAATTCCAGCTTCCCATATTTTGCATCCTCTTATTTTGATTTTTTTGATGATCAAAAATTTGTTAGAAATTTTTTAAACTTTTTTTGGGAACTTTTTATGGCTTAAGTATACTACTATACGATTTTGAGATGATTTAATTTAATATTTCTATTACAAAAATTTTGACATTTCATTTTGGAACTTTATGAAGTTTCTATTTTTGAATTTTTAAAGGCATTAAATAAGATTTTTTATTTTTGATAATTTTTGTAGAACACTGTAGTCCTGTAGATGACGTGGTATAATTGCCAAATGAAGATAATTGATGTACTATTTTAATTAATTCAGATAATTTTACTGTTAGTAGTCCAAATTATTGTTTTAAAACCCTTATCCATATTAAATATGTTCACACATTCTTAGGGTTTTGCAAGGGGTTTCTAATGATGGCCTTATATTTAAATATAATTTTTATAGATTTTTTTATTATGTAATTTCTTTTTCCATTGTTTAAACATCAAAACTTATTGTTAAAATCAATTTCCAAAATAGCCAAAATGCAATAAATGGAAAAAAGGTAGAAATTCAGAAAGAAATCACATTGAATATTTGAATTTCACATTTTGATTATTTGAGATTTTTGAGGATGTTACTGGTCTACCCGCTTAACAGAAATCTCATCCTCGAGATTTGGCGGGGTCTAGAAGAAATTTGGAAATTCTTTTCTAAGGTGATCTTCTCGATCCCATGTTGCTTCATCTTCAGTGTGGTTACTCCAGTAAAGTTTTAGCACCTTGTGAGACTGATTCCGCGTGTGGCATTCAGCTTCTTCCCAAATGCAAATTGGATATTCTCGATATGACAGATCAGGTTGCAAATCGATATCCTCCAAGTGTGTGAGCTCGGTGGGGATGCGGAGACATTTCTTGTGTTGAGATATGTCGAAGACATCATGAACGTCAGATAGCTAAGGTGGCAATTCTAGCTTGTATGCCATCTCACCTTTCTTCTCAAGGATACGATATTGTCCAATATATCGAGTTGCCAATTTCCCGCGAATTTGGAATGACGAACACCGCGAAGTGGCGAGACTTTTAAGTAGACATGATCACCAACTTCAAAGCTCAACTCACATCGATGATTATTGGCGTAACTGTTTTCGCAGGATTGAGCTTCCTTTAGTCAGCTTCTCATCATATCCACTTGCTCTTGAGCTTCTTAGATTAGATCTGGACCAAAGAATTTCCTTTTGCCTACTTTAGACCAAAAGAGATGAGTTCTGCACTTTCTTCCATAAAGTGCTTCAAAAGGTGATATCTGGAAGCTAGCTTGGAAGTTGTTATTGTAGGAGAACCCGGCAAATGCCAGGCACTTCTCCCAATTAATGCTATATGATAGCACACAAGCTCTCAACATGTCTTCCAATATTTGATTGATTCTTTCAGTTTGTCCATTTATTTGAGGATGATAAGTCGTACAGAAATTTATCTTAGTCCCCAAAAGACTGTGCAAACTTTCCCAAAAACGAGATGTAAATTGGTTACTTTGATCGGATACAATGGTTTTGGGCAGACCATGCAAGCGAACAATGTTTTCCATGTATAGCTCTATGAGTTATCTCATTGATAAGTGATTTTGACCGGTATGAAGTGAGCTACTTCAGTTAAACGATCAATGATGACCCATATGGAATCATTTCCTTTCCAAGTCTTGGGTAGACCGGTAATGAAATCCATACTGATGTTACCCCATTTCCACTCGGGAATCTGTAGAGGCTTAAGGAGTCCAGCTAGATGTTAATGTTCGGCCTTGACTTGCTGGCACACGTCGTAGTTTGCAACATATGTAGCAATTTCCTTTTTTATGCTGAGCCACCAATAGTCCTTTCAGAGTCCTGATACATTCTTGTTCTTCCAGGATTGATTGAAAGAGGTGACTCATGAACTTCTTTTAAGATCAATTCCTTGAGTTCATGATTATCTGGAACATAGATTTGATTTTTATGCAAGATCATTCTGTCCGAGTTTTCAATGAACTCAGATCTTATTTCTTGCTTCAACTCTTCTCGGATTTTGACAATAGTTTCACCCTTGAGTTGAGCGGTTTTAATTTGGGTTTTTAGGATTGGTTGTACTTCAAGTGCAGCAACATAGCCTTCTTCGACTATACCCAAATTAAGCTTTTGGAAATCTTTTTGTAGTTCAGATTGATCGGTGTGAGCTGTGATGGAGATACATTGAAGTTTGCGGCTAAGAGTGTTGGCTACAACATTAGCTTTACTATGGTGGTAATGGATGCTAAGATCATAGTCTTTGATTAGCTCTAGCCACCTTCTTTGTCTCAAATTTAAGTCTGGCTGAGTAAAGAAGTTTTTCAAGCTCTTATGAACAGTGTATAAGTTGCATCGATTACCGATGAGGTAATGATACTAGATTTTAAGAGCATGCACTACGGTTGTTAATTCCAAATCATGAGTAGGATAGTTTAGCTCATGGAGTCATAGTTGTCGGGAAGCATAAGCTATGGCCCTTCTTTCATCAAAACACAAGGAAGGTCAATGTGTCAAGCATCACAATAGGCATCGAAGTTTTTGTGGACATGTGGCAACACAAGCACAGGTGCGGTGGTTAGCCTCTTTTTCAGTTCCTGAAATCTTATTTCGCAATCAGGTGTCCATTTAGATTTCTTTTCCTTCTTTAGAAGCTGAGTCATGGGTCTAGCGATTTTAGAAAAGTTTTCGATAAAGCGGCAATAATATCCCACTAGACCGAGGAAACTTCGGATTTGGGGTACTGATTTAGGTTGTTCCTAGGCTTGAATAGCTTGGATTTTGCTTGGATCTACTATGATTCCACCTTTTGACAAGACATGCCGGAGAAAAGCTACTTCCTTCAACGAAAATTCACATTTCTCAAATTTGGCATAGAGTTTGTGCTCTCGGAGTTTTTCGAGTACCATGTGATGTAAGATTGTGTCTCGATCTTTTGATGAGAACGATAACTATTGATTTGGTGGAACTGACTTTGACGATCCGACTACAATGTATGATGATGATGCGCTTTAGCAATCGCTAAACCAACTCCGGAGGGTTATTGATCTTGCCATGGACATGATCAACCTAAACACGAGGTTCAATTCCTGCAAGCAACTGAAGAACAAGAAAGAACAATAGTAGAAGCAATCTGAAATTGCAAATAAGAATTGAGATTCATGAAAATATAGATCAAAGGTGGGGTTCTACGAAGAAGTCTAAATAGGTGGTCGTTCGAGACGTCTAGAGAAAAATTTGTTTGGCCCTAGGCAAAAACTTGCTCAACAAAAACCCAAGTGTCAAAAGTGGCGGCTACTGAGTATATGAGATGGAGGGACATGGGAGGTTCATCCTAGGGTTGTGTGCGGTTAGGGGGAGCTCACACAACTTGGGCTTAGGCCCCCCACACGCTTACAAGGCCCAAAACAGCCTAAAACAGTATTGTAGTATATTGTTTTGATGATTTTGACTTATCCATGATGAATCTGAGGCTGGGACCATACCCATTGGAAAGGTCTAGTTGTAAGATTTCAAACAAGTATAAGAACTTCTCCATTGGACTTCGTATGAGGGAGATATGCCCGTTTTAATGAAGGGTCGTCTGCTGACTCCAAACCGAACTCCTCTTTCTTTCGCTTTGTGTTGCTGCCATCATCTCCATTCTTGATTCCTTGATTCCTATGCTCCATAGCTTATCTCTCGTATCCATGCTTGGTCCATCACTCCTGAGTATCAAATCCTTAGCAAAATTAATATTATCCCTTAGGAATGAAAGTACCTGATAATTGAGTTGACGAGCACGAGCTCTAGTGAGTGGTCCTTGTATTGTTGAAGTAGTGGCAGCAGGTGTTGGTGTAGTGGGTGTAACAGTGGTGGAGATTCCTTCATCACCATGCACAGATGCTACGCATGTTCCTCTTTAGATTTGGAATAGATAAGAATGTCATTGATGAAGACCACCACGAACTTATCCAAATAATCCATAAAGACCTTATTCATAAGGTTCATGAAACTTGTGGGAGCATTTTTAAGTCCAAAGGACATTACGGTATACTCATATAGACCATATCGGGTGGTAAAGGCAGTTTTTGGAATGTCACTGGGCTTGATTTTCAACTGATAGTACCCATGTCTTTAAATCGATTTTTCAAAAGACTTGAGCACCATTTAGTTAATTGAACAGATCATTAATGCGAGGAATTGGGTATTTATTTTTGATGGTTGGGTGCTGTTCTGGGCACAAGATTGATGACAAACTCCATGTCTCGATCTGGTGGCAATCCTTGTAATTCTTCTGGAAATATGTTGGAATATTCCCATAATACAAGCACTTGATTAAGTTCTTTGACTATGGCGGAACAAAGGAATGGTTATTGAGTTGGAGTGTCATGAGTGGATGAGAATTTGAATATGGTTCCATCTGGGTTTATTAGAGATATAGATCAGTTAGCACAATCTATTTGTCCTTTGTGCTTGGAAAACCAATCCATGCTAAGAATTACATCTAAGTCGAGAGGTTCTAGAAGGATAAGGTTAGCATGAAATAATACTCCATTTATTTTAATGTTAACCTTAGGACATACGCTGGCTATTCTTATTGTGGCTCCATGTGAATAAACTATCATGTTGATTGGCAGAAGATCTACTTCAATCTTGTTTTGTTTAGCAAATTTCTTGGAGATGAAAGAATGCGAAGCTCCAGAATCAAACAATACTAATGTAGGTACTGAATGAACAAGGAACGTACCCAATACCATGTCAGGTGCATCGTTTGCTTCTTTAGCGGTCACATGATGTAAACAATCGTGATTAGGGCCCTGTGTTGGAGTAGGGGTCGGGTCGATCATGGGGCTTGCTGGCCTCTAGAACCCAGAGGTCGACCTGAGGATCTCTACGGTGCTCCTTGGGGCTGAGGATGAGGTGGAGATAAATTCTTTTTGGGGCAAATGTTGGCAAAGTGCCCACGTTCACCGCAGTTGTAGCAAGTAACATTGGCCACCTGGTTTCGAGTACCAGAAGGCTATCCACCGGTGTTGTTGAAGGGGCGGACAGGTGGTGGTTGTGGATGAGGAGCTTGACCTTGATGTTTTGGTTTTGATGGAGCAGAAGGATGGTTGCTAGATGGCTGCCTAGTGTGGGGTCTTGATGAACTACTATTAACAGATGTTTGTACCATCCATTTCCACTTACGGCTTTCCATGACTGCCCGAGTGCTATATTCCACCCAGATAGCCTTGTCCACTAGGACTTGGAAGTCGTGGATGTTGTGGGCGGCAAGCATCCACTTGATTTCTTCATTCAGATTGTTTCTAAAGCTTTCAATTTTCTTCCCTTCAGTGGTGACTTCGGAGGTGGTGTAGCGAGACAGGTAATTTAAGCGATGGAGGTATTCTATCACCATCATGCTTCCTTGGCGAAGGTCAAGGAATTCTCGCCTTTTAATTTCCACAAGACTCGTCGAGATGTGAGCCTGACGAAAAGCTTCCTTGAAAGCTTCCCAGGTGATGACCTAGTCTTGTGAGAGCGTAACCTGATGGTTTTCCCACCATGCTTGATGTGCACTAAGGTTGTCCCGATCTTTTGATGAGAACGATTCGATGATTTGGTGTAGAACAGAGTAGATGGATCGGCTAAAATCACAAGATCAACAACCAAACAATCGCAATGTCACCACACGAGGCGATCAACCGAATCAAAGACCCAATCGATCCTTGAACCTGCTGCAACCAAGAACATGCAAGTACAAGGTGATAGCAATTTCAATCCAATAATCTCAAAGAAACAAGGGTGAGGTTCTATTTCTCAACTCAGGTGGTCTAGTCGACACACGCAAGATTGAGGAGGGACGCACACGGGGTCTACAAAACACAACAAAACCTAAACCCCAAAGTATGACGACAAGGGCATTATATAGGGTCGGCCACCACGTAACCCTTACCATACATAGGCCATGGGCCCAAAAATACGGTGACACAGCACCTGACAGATTTGGTCCGTGATATTGTTCTGAGTTTTCCTGACTATCTAGAGCGAATTGGAAGGTGAGGCTGGATCTATTGGAAAGCTTATCTCCTAAGATTTTGAACGGGTCGTCACACGCCGAAAACGGAGTCTGGGAGCCCGAGTTACGCGCAATTTGAAGTTGGCATGCTGCTGGATGGCCAAACCAGGTGTTTTGGCATCTTGGGTTTCCATACGAGTCTTCCTTGGCGCGTGGGCTGTCCTTGGCGTGTTAGCTTGAGGCGCCGATTCTTTGTCGTGGGCTTGAAAGGCTGAGCTTCTGGATTAAGGCCCTTTTGCGATGAAGTGTCGCAGCATCAAGTGTAGGCGATGAAGACGGCGCAGTCGGAGAGGAAGTAGTGGCAGCGGTCGTATCCTTCGGGTTGATGTCCTCATCATCCTCCCCTTCTTGAATTAGAGTCGTCCTCGACTCCTTCTCATATGCCTGCAAAAGGTTAGTGACAATAGGAGGCAAAGAAACAGGTGGTTGCAAACCTGTAGTGATGCCATCATGCGCAATGACATTGCTAGCTAACAAAATAACACATTTTAATTTACGATCAGATTTATCATTTATTGCTTTAGGTGAATTTAATTGTTTTGCTGCACTCTTCATTTTAGTGTTATTACGAACATGTTCTTTCTTAGCATGTTGTGTAGCAACCTTAAGTAACTCAGCAGGCGTCATTGGCTCCAAAATTGTTTTCTTCCCCTTAAACATGAAAGTGTACTCATTGGTCCTACCATGATTGTGGCATCTATATCATATATCCACGGTCTACCCAACGAAAGAGAACAAGCATCCATGGGTACAACATCACAAACAACATGATCATGATATGAACCGATAGAAATAGGTACTCGAACGGTTTTTGTTACCTTAACCTGACCATTAGAGTTGAGCCACTCAATCTCGTATGGTTGTTGTAGCGGACATGTAGCCAAGCCAAGCTTTTCAACCATGCTCACACTAGCAAGGTTGTTGCAACTACCACCATCAACAATAACATGCACTGCTCGTTCATTGACTACAAACATTGTTTGGAAGATGGTATAGCGCTGATTTGGCTCATCACATGTGGGTTGCACATGCAGTACTCGTGTGACAACAAGAGCTGGATACTTCTCTACCGAGGCAGCATCGCAAATCTCTTCTTCTTGTTCTGCAGTGTTAGTGACAGCAAAAGCATATTCATCTTCGTTAATGTCACTAGCACTAGAATACTCACCATTTTCTCGTATTATTAGAGCACGTTGGTTTGGACAATCGCGCATCACATGACCATGTCCCTTGCATCGAAAACATTGTACTTCTCTTGTTCGTCTAGTAGTTGCAACGGATGATGCACTCTTCGCCAGAGCTTGTTTTGCAGCTGATTTACTTGGCTCCGGAAGGTGTGTCGGTGTAGAGGACACATGGGCAACAGGTGAAGGCGTATGCCCCGGAACAGAAGATGCCACCTTCGTTTGGATGTGGACCGACTTGGATGTGAAAGAGCCTCCAAGATTACCTCGCGTCGTCGATCGTCGACCATGTACTTCCCTTTCTGCTTTCAAAGCAAGATGATACAAACGAGTGATAGAATTGTATTCTTTATAATTAAGTATGTCATGTATCTCTCGGTTAAGCCCACCCAAAAACCTAGCCATTTTCGCATCTTCACTCTCTTCTAACCCACAGCACAACATGCCAATTTGCATTCCCTGATAATATTCCTCAATAGTTTTATCACCTTGCTTAAAACACTGTATTTTATTCAATAAATCATGAGCATAGTATGTAGGAACAAATCTAGCCTTCATGGTACGCTTCAACCCATGCCAAGTTGTAGGAACATCACGGTTGGCTCTACAAAGTTCTTTCCACCAAAAAGATGCAAAGCCAGTAAATTCACTAGTGGCAATGCGAACCCTTCTACGCTCAGAGAAGTCATAGCAAGAAAATTTTTGATCTACTGCCAACTCACAATCTAGATAAACATCAAGATTATAAATTCCATCAAAAGGAAGCATAGTAAATTTCATTTTTGCCATAGAATCATCATGTTCTTCCCTTTAATCATGTTGATTTCTAGCCATACCTTGCCTGTTATTGCAGAGTCGACGATGAGGTCGGCCGTTGTTCACATTTACCATGTAGTCGTCTTCGGTGTCGGCGGCGTAGTTGTTCTCCTCTTGATCCACCCCGTTTAAAGGAGCAGGGACAACCGGTGGAGTGCCGCGTTGGCCCAAAGCATGACCAGCGGCTCCATTGGAGGGGGCAGCACCCTGAACAAGTTGTGCTAGTTGTGCTTGAAGCACAGTGAGGTGTGCCAATTGCGCTTGAATCGCATCAAGGGTGTCACGAGTTCGCATCTCATGCTGATTGTGCATCCTCTTGAAGTGAGTGACCCAACACCGTTTTTTTGGTGTGAGAGGGTCCTCATGTTCACTCCCACTGCCGTCGTTGCTCCCATGATTGCTTGGAATACCTGCCATGGTTAGGAGCAACAAACAGAGAACTCACAAGAGGGTTAGTTCCTATGGACTACTAATATATGGGCCATGGATGATCTCATGCACTCAAGCTAACACCAAGTTCTTACCAGTTCTTACCCTACAGCTTGTCAAGGTCTGATCGGATAATGACGGTAACCTGCACTCAGAGGTGACAAAGCGATTGCAAGGTACTTTTCCTGTGCTTCATAGTAAGTGGAGTTTGGACAGGTATTATTTGTAGCAAAGGAAAAACTAGAACCACACTAGTCAAAACAAGTTGAAAGAATGTTCAACGGCGGTACGTGCTGGTCCTAGGCTAGACCGTGCTAGAGACGCGAGCCTAGACAACAAAGAAGTCACAGAACAGCAACCAGGACATTCTCAACGCACAAGCAACAGCTAGGGCTCCTTTCTTCCTCTTTTTTTTTGTTTTTTTTCAAAATTTTTTGGGAGCCCTAGACTAAAAAAAGGACTCCAGAGAAGTATTCATCACACACACGCACACTCTCTCTAGTTTTTGATTTGTGCACAAAAATTTGATGGATTGTCAAGTGCAGCAAGATGGTGTGGAGAGAGCAGAGAGATGGTTCGGCTCAGATTCCTCTTTTTTCTTTTTTTTTATGGAAGGAAAGGCTAGAACGGTTTGATATGGATATGGGTGGCAACAGAACAAACGCCAAAGATAAAAACAAGCCAGCTTTCAAGGTAGATATGGCAATGACCACTGGATGCGCGCTATATTTGGAGGGAAAAGGTAGATATGGCAAGGAGGAGGATCTCAATTCCATCTCTGTTTGGATACCACTGGATGCACGCTATATTTGGAGGGAAAAGGTGGATGCGTTTGGCTATATATGGAAAACTTCGGTGAGTTTTGGTGGAACACAGATTGGAAGGAAGGAACCGAGCTGGTTGGGGAAAACGTGGGCTACTCGGTTCAATCTTGCGTGATGGAAATTGGGGCATTCTGGTGGAAGGTTCTCGGTTTTGCAGGATGAAGATGGCAGCACAACTAGACGCACGAAAAACACGACGCTGTGACGAAAACGTGAATAGAACTCGAAACTCTAAAGATCGAACGCTAAGACCAACAACAACACAACGATGCAACACAAATTCAACAAGAATTAAACTAGGTAGCAATAGTAAAGGCTAAAAGGGGCTCGGATTAGATCGAATACACGACGAACATATATATATATTTTGGGCTATTTTTCTGGACTCTAGGACGAACAAGATGAACTAAACAAGGATAAGGGTGTTCTCACCAGGCAACCGTCGCTCTGATACCACCTGATGTGCACTAAGGTTGTCCCGATCTCTGATGAGAATGATTCGATGATTTGGTGTAAAACAGAGTTAATGGATCGGCTAAAACCACAAGATCAACAACCAAACAATCACAACGTCACCACACGAGGCGATCAACCGAATCAAAGACCCGATCAATCTTTGAAACTGCTGCAACCAAGAACATGCAAGAACAAGGTGATAGCAATTTCAATCCAATAATCTCAAATAAATAAGGGTGAGGTTCTGTTTGTCAACTCGGGTGGTCTAGTCGACACCCGCAAGATTGAGGAGGGAACACGGGGTCTACCAAAACACAACAAAACCTAAACCCCAAAGTATGACGGCAGGGGCATTATATAGGGTGGAGACCAGACTTGGGGCATCCAAAATTGGGTCAGACACCACATAACCCTTACCATACATAGGCCATGGGCCCAAAAATACGGTGACGCAGCACCTGACAGATTTGGTCCATGATATTGTTCTGTGTTTTCCTGTCTATCTGAGCAAATTGGAAGGTGAGGCTGGATCTATTGGAAAGCTTATCTCCTAAGCTTTCGAACGGGTGGTCACACACCGAAAACGGAGTCCGGGAGCCCAAGTTACGCCTAGTGAAGTTGGCATGCTGCTGGATGGCCGAACCGGGCTTTTTGTCATCTTGGGTTTCCATACGAGTCTTCCTTGGCATGTGGGCTGTCCTTGGCATGTTAGCTTGAGGTGGTGGTTCTTTGTCGTGGGCTTGAAAGGCTGAGCTTCTAGATTAAGGCCCTTTTGCGATGAAGATGTCACAGCGTCGAGTGTAGGTGATGAAGACGGCGCAGTCGGAGAGGAAGTAGTGGCAGCGGTCGTATCCTTCGAGTTGATGTCCTCATCAATGCTGTTGTAGCCCCTTGCAGCTGGTTGGATGTATACAAAACCTTCTCTTGGTCATTGCTCTACGCAATGGCCATTTGCCCTCGACAAAATAGAGCCAGTCGTTAGTGTCAAGAGGGTCTGTGTACGTCGTGAAAGTTGGGGCCGAGTTTTCAAAAACTTGCCCAACTTGGAATGATGCGATGCGTCACCATTCCCACCTCTGGCGATAGCTAGCCAATGTTGGTAGTGTTCTACACCATTTGCTGGAGAAGAAGGGTGTGCGTATGGCAACTTTGTTCAATCATGGCGAGCACTTGCGCCATGGTTGGAGGTTCTAGCAATTGTTCTTCTGGGATGGGTCCTTGCGGACCTTGGGGAGGTGGAGAATCATGACAATTGCCATGTTGCGATGAGGATGCCCTAGCTGGATGCTGTGGATTTGGTTGGACTAGGGTAGGAAGAGCAATCCTCGGAGGTTGAGTATCTTGTATGGCCTCACTCTCTAGGAGCTTGTTAAGTGATATTGTCATAGGCATCCTACAACGGTATTTATTTTAGATAATGTCACTTAGATGA
Source organism: Otatea glauca (assembly GCA_036346275.1). Classification (NCBI taxonomy): domain Eukaryota; kingdom Viridiplantae; phylum Streptophyta; class Magnoliopsida; order Poales; family Poaceae; genus Otatea; species Otatea glauca. The sequence continues at coordinate 22,410,220 of CM070725.1, read as the reverse complement.
AGTTCGGTTGGGTTACAAGGCAACATTTCATTCATTAAAATTTTATATTATTAGAATTTCTACAAGTTAGTTGAAATGGGAAATTATATGGAATTATTTTAATCCAGGTTTACCTTTTGTTCATTAACGTGTTCTTTAATTAAAGATTCCATTATTTAAGGGTCGTCTCAGTGTGAAACTTTAGCCTAAGGGCTAAGCATTCATGAGAGTATCCCAGGAAGCAGTACACATATATTAAAATCACGAAATACAATAACCTAAAATATAAGTACTAGTACGTGGGGTTCTTAGAGTTTTTCCCTCTACCAGCCTAGCCATATATATTCTTATTTGATCTAATGGTGAGAGTTCTTCATGGAGCATCACAAGCCGGGGATGGTACGATATCGTCTTCTCAAGAGTGACGGTAATGCATGGGTTTGGGAAACTTGAATTATTTTTAAAAGGATTTGTTAGTAACCTTTAATGAGGATATTGGTAAGGAGAGAAAGAATTCTTGTAAGGAGGAGATATTCCTATAGAAGGGGAAAGAACACAATTAGCTCCACATTTCATGCATTTCTTTTAGAAAATAAAGTTTTAGATTTTTCGGTTTCCATACTAAAGCATTTTATCCAGCGTTTACCCTACAGTTAGTATGGCTCTAATACCAACTGTAATGACCCTACTTTTTAGTACAGGATACCAAGAAAGATGATCTATGTGCATTTAGTACTAATCGCATGATGAGTGGCTAGTACGCACATTGACAACATTGGTAGCACATCCATACTCAATATAACATATGATAATGATAAATTATACAACAAGGTCTTACAAGGCAGAGTATATTGCAGTGGAAAGAAGCAAAAGTTTTGTAGTATGACCAACCAATCCTTAGGCAACTAACAAGGTATAAACTCTAGAAAATCGCATCATCGAGATTCCCGTATCCTGCGGCGAAGCATATATCTTCAGGGGCCTTTTCTTTAACTAAACCAACAAATAAGCAAGAGTGAGTACTTTCGTACTCAGCAAGACTTAAGGTGTATCGCAAAAGTGCAGTAAATGCAGGTTATATCAAAGAAGGCTTCTACAATTACTTTGCATGAAGCGAATTTGAACATGTAAATCCAGTAGTAATTTGCAAAAGGAAATTTGTAAAAGCAAGTTTGACTGATATGAAAATAACAAGTATGTAATCATAAATTAACAACTCATAATCCTCCATGGCGTGAGCAACAATTCGAATTATTTCCTACCAACACATGGTATAAAACCAGTCTTTGCCAACACATAGCATAACAGCTGAAGCCAATCCTTGCCAACACATGGCTTAGTATTGAATCATCTAAAGGGTAAGTTTTCAAACACATGTTTTTAATTCCAATCCATTTTTATGAAAATATGAAAATCATCTACACTCTGTATAGGTGTACAACTTTACCCACAAGATATGATCAACTCTTTTTACAATCAATATTAGCACACTTCCTTTGGTGTGCCTCAGAGAGATCATAACATAACGTTACATTACCTAGCCCTAAATTTACACCAGCCCAGTGACGACAAACCCTTACTAATGGTTGCAGAAGATATTTGTACATTAATTGTACGACTAATGGTTAGAGACCCCGATGTCCCACTTCTCCCTATTGTAAGGCATACACTGTTGCATTGTTATGTAAAAACCCCAACGAGCAAACCTACCCAGAATGTCCATGCTACTCCACCCTTCCAATGTGAAAATCTAGTTCTATGTAACTTATTAGATTAAGACTATCCCATACCTGTACTTGTGGTTGCACGGATATCTCTTGGATCATACAACACTATGTTCGGTCCTTAATCCGACCCAGACTATAATCTGTCCACTACACTACGTGCAAGTCCCATGCACATCCGGCTATTGCCAATTATCGCCCACGTCTAAACCATAGTTTTATTTTTCATTTTTACCAAAATATCAAAAACCTTTAATGTCATATCCAACCTTTTTAAATCCTCAAGGAACAGCTTAATCTGATTATTTCAATTTTCAATACTAAAGCATGGCTAAGCATAATTAATATGTAATCGCATATACCCATGTTATGTATTCTCTAACCTTATTATAGGGTTATCAAGGTTCATAGTTAAATATTTATTAAGAAAGTTCTGTGAGATAGATTTACTTCTACTAGTACCACAATATAGAAAATCTACAAAAATACGCAGAGGCATAAATAGATTTGACAAAAAACAAAATTAAAATACTAGGATCAATTTGATCAAAGGGGGTGCTTGCTTTCCTGGCTGATGTTTGTGTTGAAGTCGAGGTCGTAGTTGGTGTCATGGACGACGGTGTTGGAAGCGTGGGTGACTACACATCGTTCAACAAGAAACAAAGCAAATAGCAAATTCAATTAGAGCAAAATGAAGTCAGATAACACCATGTTGAAACATGAGTTAAACTAGAAGGTCCTGGTGATAAAAAGATTTTGGGTGACGATCCTCAAATTTTAAACTTGTTTGTTTACAGTACGAATTTTTAAGTTCATGTTATGTGATAGATTCTTAGTAGGGCCCATGCTCAATGTTCATTCGAATACCATTACCTCTATAGCATCAAAGGGTCCTGACCTTTGGAAAATATTGGAGCTAGTCTCATGTTATTGTTTCATAATTAAGGCATGTTTTATATTTGCATGAGTGTCTTTATAGGGTATATATATTCTTAGTAGGGTCCATGCTCAATATTCATTCGAATACCATTACCTCTATAGCATCAAAGGGTCCTGACCTTTGGAAAATATTGGAGCTAGTCTCATGTTATTGTTTCATAATTAAGGCATGTTTTATATTTGCACGAGTGTCTTTATAGGGTATATATATCTATATTTTAGGACAAGATTACGACGAAGTTCATTTAAGCTCAGTCAAATTTTATTTAACTTATGGCCTTGATATTTGATTTCAAAGACTAATCAAAACAATTAAGTTTATTAAGTTATCTCCTGATTATATATTCTAATTAGACTAACAGGTTATGAACTTTTAGGAGACTTGATTCCCATGTACATGTGAAACATTACTGAGTACCATTGCCATCATAATCGGATATTTGCACCATCTGCAAGCTACTTAAATGAAGGGATATATCCATATGGGCTGAAGGCAAGATCTAGTCTGTGGATATATTCACCTAGTTTCTTTGTTCTAGCTTGCTTCTATCTCAACTACTTATAATTAGGAGTTGTTGTTGGTAGTCTGTTCTCCACCTCACACGTGCTTCTCACGTACTTCAAAGAAAAAAAACCGAATGCCTCACGTTCCAAAAAAATGGATCTAACCCCTCTCCTTACCTGCGACGTGCTCCTCAGCCTCAATAGCGATGACGCGCGCGTGGAGCTCGTGGCGGACGGCACCGTCGACGTGCTCTCCTCCGCGGTGTCAGGGGGTGGTACGGCCGCCGCTCTCGTGGCCAAGGCGCTGACGAGCCTCACCACCGTCGACATCAATAAGTGCACCATCGGGGCACACCCCTCGGCCATCTCGGCACTGGCCGCTCTACTCCATCATGGCGGCTCGAGGGAGCGCCGCGAGGCTGGACAACCCTCTACGAGCTTTGCAAGCTTACAGAGAACTAGAGAAGCACGGTGCGCACCGGTGCGGTGCTCGTGCTCGCCGACCTGGCCGCATCCGGCTCCGCACACGCCATCGAGGTGCTCGGCCTCCTCACTAAGAACCGTGATGGGCGTGTAACATCCCAAATTTTGCTTTTATTGGATTTAATATGATTTATCTTTGTTATTGAATTTCTGAGATTTTATTTAATTCATTTTGGAATTTTTGAATAAAGCCTTTAGCTATCTTTTAATTATTCAGAGAAGAGTTTTAATGATCTTTTGTTGGAAATATTTTATTTGAGTACCAAACATTCCAAACTATTTTCTAGAATTTTTCAGGATTTTTCATGATATTTTTGCTATGTATTATGGTTTTATCTATTTAACTGAATTGTTTTTATTCCAAAATGATTGAAAATTTGTTGCATAGTGTTTGGGCCGAATCCCTCGGTCCGGCCCGTTTTCCCCTGCACCGCAGCCCAAACCACCCGCATTGCCGACCCACGCGGCCTGCTTCGCAAAACCCTAGCCGCGCCGCCCCTCCGTCGTTGGATCTTGATCCACTGGCTGTCACTGCACCGTGTCGCTCGCGTGCGTGCGTTGTCGGATCATCGCCGCGTGGATGGTTGCGATGCCGCCACGTCACCCATCCGTATCCCCACCGGATTTCACTGCCGTATCCGAGTGAACCTCATTTCGCGCGAGATTCGCGAAAGTCGAGGCCGCTATTTAATGCGTCGCCACTACCCTTTTGTTGTGCACGTCGAGACGCATCTGTAGCCCTAGCGGGCGCATCCCGAGATGCCGCCATTCGCCTGCAAAAGCACGCCGTAGTTGCCGCTTCGTGCCGCCGTGGTTTTCGTCTCGTTCTACCGCCGTCAGACTCCATCCGCCGTCGCCAAGGTCGCCGGAATGTCACCCTCACCCAGCCGCGTCGAACCGAGGAGGAAGCATCTCCGGGGGTGCCCCAGGACGTCGTCGACTACGCCTTCATCTTCGTCTCCGGTGAACCCGTTTCGCCGCGCCATCGCCGTCATTGCAAGCTACGTACGCCGTCGGATTGGGTAAGGCATCGTCATATCTTCGCCGCGTGTCGCGCACAGGGGTAGCCTCATAGACGTTTCTCCGTCGCTGCTTCATCATTGTTGGATCTGCATCGCTCGTCTGTGGTTGATCCATGTAGCTACCGCCGTCCCGCTTTGCACTGCCGCATCGTAGCCGCTAGATTCGCAGAGTGTGTCCCGGATTGTGCCACGTGTCATCTGTCGGGTTAGCCGCGTCGCCTCGTCGCTTCAGTTCTCGCCGCCGTCGCTGGCGTCCGATCATATCTGGATGATCAACATGGTGCCACGTGTCACCTCCACAATGAGCTGCCGCATCGCGCCTTGTGCTGATCTTGGCCGTTCGTTTTGAATTGAGCGGATGAGATTGCATCGGCGCTGCGCGAGTCGAAGTTCGCCACGTGTCGCGTCGGGATTGGCCGAGCATCACCGCTGACGCCACGGCTTTCGTCAGCCAGTGCACGGGCACAGTGGCCTCGATCCACCGTGGGCTAGAGCCGGCCGTGGACTGAGTTGATGCGCCGGTGACGCGTGTCGTGCTCTGGATGCGCCGCTTGTCAGCACCTGATTGGGCCATGTGTCCGCTGACGTCAGCATGACGTCATATATCGCTTTTTCTGTAGAAAAATATTTCAGCCAAAAATCATTTTGCTGCTGACATCAGCATGACATCATAGATGCTATTTTCCAGTATAAAAATAATTCAGTTTTTCCAATTTTCTGATTTATCTTTTATTTCAAACTTTGAATTGCTATATCTTTTGTATATGAGCTCCGATTGAGGTGATTCCATTTTCTAAAAATTTGTAAAATCATGCTCTATTTAATGGTGGATTTTATTTAATTTTTGGAGTTGATCTTGCTCTCTGTATTTGCTATTGATTGTTGTCTCGCTTGTTACGCGTAGACGTCGAGTTGCTCGGTGAGTTTGTGATTGAGGAGGCAGCACCCGAGCAAGGTCCAGAGCAAGTGTCAGAGCTATTTGAAGGCAAGTTGTGCTTTGATCATGTCAAACCTATGCTTTAAATATTATATTGTTTCAAAGTATTTCATATTAATTCAAGTATCGTTGTTTCAAATATGTTGGGATTAGTTATTGTCCACTTTGAGTTATATCCACCTTGCCATGTTGTTTGTCGTATTTCATTTGTCACCCTAAAATGGTTTAATACTAATTGATAGCTATAATTGCCAATGTGGTTAGTTAGACCGCAAGTAGAATGCTTAGCCGTGCAACGAGTCATCATTTTATGTAAAAGTGGTTAATCTTGCTTAATGCTTATGGAACATGTTTACTAAATTGTGTGTCGGGTGTTGTCACACAATGTTGTTGTTGTTGATGATGGCACGTGATGCATGGTAATCAAATGGGGTGGTAAAATAATTTAGACTGAGGCAAGTGGCATGCATTTGTGGTGGGCCAATGTGGCACTTAGACAGTCACATTGCTTTTTATGATAACGGTTGGTTCATGGTTGTGATGAGTTTTAGTTAGTCTTTCCTTGGTCAATTAAGGACTTAACCTTGCAAGAATTTGAACTGAGTCATTCATACAACCACATGTCTGTTATGGGACAGACCTAGCTAATTAATTTGTCGAGTCTAGGCTTTTGTACTATTTGTGGTGGTGTGAGGCTCGAGTAGTTGTAACCAGTCCTCGTACGGGTATGCTCACATGGCGCAAGAGGGGGGCCCTGGATGTGGTAATCAGTCCCACCAGTGTTGAAACCTTAGCGGATAGTATTGGGTTTAGATAAGCATTGGAAAGGTTTTGTTATAATCACTCGCCTTTGTGGTGTATGGTTGTATCTTGTGGGTAAAGTGTATAACCTCTGCAGAGCGAAAACCTATTCGAATAGCCGTGCTCGCGGTGTGATTATAGTCAAGGGTTAGATTTCATTAAAAACAAATATGGGTATGGATATGAAATAAGGAATAAAGTTATGAGTTGGTTATTCAAAAACAAATGGAAAATGTATTATTTTTATTATTTGTTTTACCGTCTTTCAATCTATTTATGCTATTCTTTTATAAATGTTGTTTATGCAAATTAACCATGTTAGCCTATCCTTTGTAATAAGCCATGCATATAGTATATTAGACTTGCATTCTGTGCGCAACATGTTGAGTGCTTTATGTACTCACCCCCTTGTAACAAAACATCACCAGTTGGAGAAGAAGTAACGTTTGCTTTTGAGGAAGAGTATCAGGAAGAGGCGAATAACTAGGGTGCGAACCTTGTCAGTTGCGTGTGGCAGATTGAAGGGTTTCTACGCTTGTGTTTATTTTTGTTGCTATTTATTTACTTTCAATCTTAGCCCTGCGAGGCGTATTCATGTAAGGTTGACCATAAGGTCGTCGAACAATTATATTTCTTATTGATGAAGTCTTTATTATGTTACCGTTAAGTATGATTGTGATATTCATCAATGTTAAGCCTGTGTACACTAGCGTGATCCTAGACTAGTGAAGAATACACAAAGGGTCCGGATTTGCATATTCGGGTCCCGATAGGGCGCCAGGAGCTATGCAAGATCCCAGATGTCATCCCTGTGCTCTCCAGCATCGCCAGCGGCGGCAATGCCCGTCCAATTGAGCAGGCCCTATTCGTCTTGAACTGGATTTGCTCAGAGAACAACGAATTGGTAATGGAAGCAATAAAGTTGTGTGCTTTCCACCTCTGCGAGGCTCTGGTGAACGACGACAACTACAGGATGCCAACAACTCGGTGGAATTGGCTTGAATGCTCAAGAAAGCTTAGCAATGAGACATCGAAAGATGAAATTGTTATGAATTTTGATTATGCGCCTCTTCGAATCAGCGTTGGCCTTAGTGTACAAAGGTAGAAACAACAAAGGTGAACTTTTTATCTTCTTTTTTGTTCATCTTCTCTTCTCTTTTTATGTTATAGTGGCGCCGAAAGGAAGAAAAAAATAAGTAGAATTTAGTTTTTTTTGCATATTTTTAGAGAAAGCATGATTCATGAACTGCTTGGGTGTTTCGGATGGGACTCTGAATTCCAAATCATCCAATCTTAAATGTCAAAAGTATTGTACATCTGATCAAGTGATCATATGCCTTGAAGTGGCTCCAGTGCAACCCCTGCACTTTTTCTCTATCTTGTGTGCCATAGTTTGATATGAGGAGGATTGGATTGTGTGTATCTGCCTATCATCCACCTTGTGATGATAAGAAATGAAAATTTTCATTTACTAAAAGTGCAAAGGCTTTGAATTTTTCTTGCTCAGAAATTCGTTTGAGCTTGTTAATTTGATATGTACTTCATTAGTTATTTGCTCGGTGAGGTTTGACATTTAGTGCAATAATTTTTACCAAGTGGTGCACTTAAAGCTTGAGCATTGTCCTAAGTTTTCCACATCTGAATTAAAATAATTTGTATCAGCATACTGTTGTCCATATAATATAGCCAATAGAGATCCCACATCATACTCGTGGAGGACCCCCTCAATATCGCTTACATCATCATGGAACTTAAAATAATCGGTAGATTGTGCAACTGTTACTGCTCTTATTATCTGGAAAGGGTATGATATTTTGTGATAGGCTAACTTTTGCTCTATATACTATCTAAAGTTCTATATCTGCCACCGAATAAACCGTTCTAATTGGGCTTCTCTAGAGATTGCTTGTATCACTCTCCATGATCCTCATCTAGTACCTCCTCAACATTAAAGTTCAACATCTACAATAAGCTGGTCCATCCTTGTCACCATTTCTCCTTCCGTTCTCTTTAACCCGTGATTTCTTGATCCTAAATTCCTAATCCAATATTCACTACGCAGGTTCTGAAAGTAGTGCCCTTCCTGTACACCATCAGTACCTTCTAGTTTGCATCTGGCTCCTTCTTCATCACCCTCATGTGGTTGCTTAATCTGCATCCCAAACCAAGGCTCACCCTTCAACAAGTAACTTTGTTTACCTGTTCATGTAAAATTGTTTTTTTCCCAAGAACACATGCTTGTAAAATTGTAAAGTAATACAAATGTGATGAGTTGTTCTTTTATTTTTGGATGCAGTATGCAAAGATCCTGCAATTGATTTCATTTCACCTGAAAAAATTTTGTTTGGCTGATCCAACATAGCTGCTGATTTACAGATTACCTTGTCAAATGTGATGTGTAGGATGAAAGGTTGAACATCATTTCTGAATGTCTGGACTCTGGACACACTAAAAAATCTTGCAGAGGACATGAATGAGGTTTGTTGTAGATGCATGTAGCTTCTTTATTGATTAAATTAGCTTGATTCTCTGCTTGCATTAAGTCAAAGCTAAAATTATTCATGTAACTTTAACTCTCTGCTAGCATTAAGAACTAAAATTGTTCATGTAATTCTATATAAGCTGGATAGGCAAGTCCTTTTGATGGATGAGATTGACTCCAAGGCTAACTTTTACTTTTTTGTCTTTTCAAAATAACTATTATCATAATGTCCATAGTTAAAGTTGAAAGAAATGCATGTGCATAATTTTTGGAGGTGGATAAAGCTATGCAGAGATGAGAAAGACATGCTAAAAAAGTGTCAACCAGGTGAGTAGTTGGTTTTGTTGAAACCTGAAGTCTTAATTTACAACTTAACTGTCGTTGCAGTGTTCTTAGTTTTACTGACAAATCTGGGTGTTGTGCAGTCTCGATCGACGAGAAACTTCACAATTGATATCATTTTGATTTGCGTCATTCTTGGCATTGCTGCATACCTCTACAAGTAAGCGTTCATCAGTTTTATTGATCACTGCATGTTATCTGTTTGAGTTATTATATGGTTTCCTAACCAGATGAGCAGTTGGTTTTGTCGAAAAGTCTTAATTTACAACTTAACTGTCGTTGCAGTGTTCTTAGTTTTGCTGATAAATCTAGGTGCTGTGCAATTTTGATCGACTAGAAACTTCACAATTGATATCATCTTGATTTGCGTCATTCTTGGCATTACTGCATACCTCTACAAGTAAGTGTTCATCAGTTTTATCGATAACTGCATGTTATCTATTTGAGTTATTTTCTGGTTTCCTTGATGAAATATGTTGTTCTCCTACTTTCTCATAAGAAAAATGTCAGTTAGTTTAATGTCTAATTCCTTGATTTTCGAAGATTCAAATTTACTATCTTCTAATAATGTAATAGTATTGTATCTTTTCAAATTTGCTCCCTGTGAAAAAAGTGAAGGGAATTTAAAGAATTATGTTGTAACTGTGGTGAATATGGACATGCTCTCCCCAGGTGCTCTAAGACCATTTAAAATGGTAATCCTCATATATTCATCTTATATATCTCCAGTTTTAGTACTGTATACTTTCCAGTGGTATAATCCTTATCTTCGTAGTACTGTATGTTTTTTGACCAAAATCTCTTACCTGTCTAGCAAGCAATGACATGTTAGGCTTGTTTGGGACAATGAATTTTATAAGATTCTTTTGGGAATTACATTGTTTCACATGAAAAAAACATGCATTTCAAATGAGATATTTTTATATAACCTTGTCTACTATTCATTTTGTTTGTACATAAGCAATACTTATGTGCATCTAAAATTTTCAAAGTATTTTGTAACTTGAGGGCCTTCAGATTATAAAATTAAAGATAATTTCAGGCTTGAGTTTGTAAACAGGTGTTTGGAATTTGTATGCTTCGATGAATTGATTTAAACATTCAACCATTGCACATTTAGAGTGAACAATATCATTCACACATGGTTAGTGTTCTGTGCAAAGAATTTTTTTGTCGCAAATTGAGTTTCTGTTGCAACACATGGGCACATGACTAGTAGTTCTAATAATTGAGAGCAAAGACCTAATGTTACTTGTACATGTAAATATGTATATTTAGGACAAGGATCCATTGAGTTTAATCAAATTTCTACTTTGCTTTAGGTCCTGACACTTAAGTTAGAGGTTAATTGAACTGTTAGGTTTGTTTTAGTGTAGTTTCTGATTTTTTAGCATTCATCTAATTGGTCCCACTTAACATTGAATCAATGAACTAATTGAGGTGCTACTGCTTATTGCTTTACCTTGGAGGGGCCACAGGTCAGCTAGGGACAAAAAAGAATAGAGGGGGCCAAACTGAACAAGTAGCTTGGCTCCCTGGGCGAGCTAGGTTGATGGTGAGGGCAGCCATGAGAGAAGAAACCAAGCACCAAAATGGAACCTCGAGACTTCATTGATGCCATAGGTGCTCTCGATTAGAGCTGGGACAGCTTGTGGTGGTGGCGCCATGGCCATGGGTGACAATGGCAGCAGGGACACGGTGGGGGAACACTACGGCAAAAGAATCATGAAATCAACTTGGGGGTTTTATTCATGGGTCAGTGGTGAAGCTTCATGCCAGATTAATTGGAAAATGGGGCTAGGATTGGGGATTATGGCTACAGCTTGGTTGATTTGAGGAATTCGGCCATGGCTTGATTGTGGGTAGCTCGAGTGAAATTGGAGCTTGGATGTGGTAGACAAGCTACTAGGGAGGTGTGAGGAGCAAGTTGGGTGCTTGGAGCAGCTTAAATAGATGAGGATGGTGGTGGAACAGAGGTGTGAACCGAGATGCACGGCACTGGGGAGAAGAACTTGATGATGACGATCGTTTTTTGTTGGTGCCATGGCATGGGCAAGGCCGGTGCAATGATTTCAGTGCCCTACATGGCATTGGTGCAATGGACTTGGGTTGGGTTTGCATAGGATTTTGGTTTTACCCTAAGAACAGAGGAATGGCTGGCTGTGCTGTGTTTGGCGTGGGAGGAAGTAGGAACATATGACATGTGGGCCCATCTTGACATAGAGACAATGAAGTCAATTGGTTTTGCTGTTTGGGCAGAGTAGGGTTCTCTAGCTTATATGATCTAGCTATATTGGTCCAGAATTTTTCAAATTTTTTGTGTATGAACCCAGGACAACTTTTATCATTCTATATGATGAGGCCATAACGGCCCAACAACTTCTGATGCTCCAAGCCCACCCCAAGATCAAGCACAATTCGTTCACGAGTCCAGTTCGGCCCCTAAGAGCTGTCCAACTAAAACTGACCATATCTGGGTCATACGTAACCCGTTTGAGTCGTTCTTGGAATCTACAGAGAAGCCCACGACGAGAGCTTTCCAACGGAAGTGGTTTCACATCCAAACGCTTTCTAGATCGACAGGAATCATCAAAACAATATGATAAACAGAATTTACCGAGTGCTGCGACATCTCCACTTGGGCCCAAAGGCCTTGTACAACCTAGGGATGCATGGCCGCTCCCTTGGCCACCTCCCTTGCTTTCATCCTCTTATATATTCAGTAGCCATCGCTAGAATAGATGGGTTTTGCTTAGATTACAACTAGACACTTTGTCAGTTTTTCGTCGTACATCGGTTTGTGGAACCCCAACTCGTGTGCTTAATATTATTCGCAATTTCAGATTGCATCTTCTACGTTCTTGCTTGTGTTCTCGATTCTCATGCAGGGATTAGCCTTCTTGGCGAGGTCAACCGTGTTCGTGCGTGGTTGATAACCAAAGGAGCCGTGGTGTAGCGATTGCCAGGTTCAAATCTGTTCTGATTGGAAGCCGGATCGTCAACGTCGAGTTCTCCACCAACCAAATTAGTACTACCTTCGGAAGATCAGGCCACCGTTCCCATCAAGTGGTATTAGAGCCTCGGTTGCCTGAGAGGTAATTCTTGTATCCCCACTTTTGTTTTGCCATCGTCCTAGAGTCCAGAAAAATTGCCATACAAAATGTTCTTCATCGGTTGCGTTGTCCTACAACCCCTTGTGCCTTAGTAATTTTCATTTTAGTTTCGCTTTGTTGAATTTGTGTCCATCGTCGTTGTCTTGTTGCTGGTTTGAGGTCGTGATCCTAGTTTCTAGTTGTCCCTTTCCATTGTCCTCGTTCTTGTTTTGCACCGTTAGTCATCCTACCACCGCCAACCCTAGAACCGAACTGAGTCCTACTCGGTTTGTCCTACCGCCGCTCTGCATTATATATCCCGCTTCGCAAACCCTAGATAGGTTGCGAGCCGCCTTGTGTCAATTGCCATGCACTGCTGGCCACCCTTTCTCACCCGCGATCCTATTGCTATTTTAGCCCTAACCAGAAGGAAGAAGTGAAGTCGCAGTCAATTCTAAATTGCACAGTGTTCAATAAAACAGCCATAACTTTTGCATACGAACTCCGATTAGGGTGTACATTTTTTGTTTCGAAGAGGACGACGACGCGCATCTGAAAAATCCATAGGTAAAAGACATGTGCAATTTTTTACCCTCAAAATCAGCATCTAAGACCGAGTTCCGAGCCCCAGAAATTTTCTGTGCTGTTTTTGCCCATTTTTGGTCATCTGTTTAACGTTTTCTCTGATTCCAAAACATGAGATTTTTGTTTTGCCTTTGACTTAAAAGAAAGGAAAACAAAAGGCAAGTGCAAAAAAAAAGAAGAGCCGCATTGAAAAAAGAGAGAAGAAAAGAAGCAAAAAGAGGGAAAGAGAAGCAGATAATCAGAATTGCTTGCGTCCTTTGAGTCCTATGTGCTTTGATATATTATTTACTAGGTTGAACTAGTTCTAGGAACACGTTTAGACCAGCAATTGTGATAAGTACGTTGGACATTTATTCAGCTTGCTAATCTGATTTCGATATTGCTTATTCCTTGCTACTAAATATTGCCTTCCGAGCTCCACATACTTCTTATCAGTTCAGGTTCTCCTTTGCAGTCGCTTTGCTCACGCCCTCACGGTATCACGAAACAGCCACCAGTTGTTCCACCCTCTGCTTTGGTAGGAACCTTGCAAGAGCTCGGTAAGACGCTTGAGAGTTTGTGATCCCACTATCCTATCTCAAGGCAAGACAAGGGCCCAACAACTTTTGATACTCCAAGCCCACCCCAAGATCAAGTCCAATTCGTTCACGAGTCCAGTTTGGCCCCCAGGAGCAGTCGAACTGAAAATGACCATATCTGGGTCATACGAAGTCCGTTTGAGGCGTTCTTAGACTCTACGGAGAAGCCCACGACGAGAGCTTTCCATCGGAAGTGGTTTAACGTCCAAACTCTTTCTAAATCGATGGGACAAATAGAATCTACCGGGTGCTACGACATCTCAACTTGGGCCCAAAGGCCTTGTATGATCTAGAGTTGCATGGCCACCCCATTGGCCGCCTCCCTTGCCTTCATCCTCTTATATATTCAGTAGTTGTCGCTAGAATAGATGGGTTTTGCTTAGATTATAACTAGACACTTTGTCAGTTTTTCGCCGTACATCGGTTTGCGGAACCCCAACTCGTGTGTTTAATATTATTTGCAATTTCAGATTGCATCTTCTACGTTCTTGCTTGTGTTCTCGATTCGCATGCAAGGATTAGCCTTCTTGGCGAGGTCAACCGTGTTCGTGCGTGGTTGATAACCAAAGGATTCGTGGTGTAGTGATTGTAGGGTTCGAATCCGTTCTGATTGGAAGCCGGATCGTCAACGTCGAGTTCTCCACCAATCGAATTTGTACTACCTGTCGGAAGATCGGGCCACCTTTCCCATCACTATAAAAATTTGACACCTAGATCATTTTTCTATAATTTTTAAAAATTCCTAAAAATCCAGTTGCCGAGATTTTGCATCCTCTGATTTTGATTTTTCTAAGGATCAAAACTTTGTTAGAAATTTTGGAAACTTTTTCTAGGATTTTATTATGGCTTAAGGATAATACTGTACAATTTTGAGATGATTTACTTTCATATTTATATTATAATATTCTGACATTGCATTTTGGGAATTTCAAAAGTTTCTGTGTTTGAATTTTTAATGGCAATAAATAAGATTTTTTTTTTATAATTTTATGTAGAACATTATAGTCCTTTAGATGATGTAGTAAAAAATTTAGATTAAGATAATTGTCGTACAATTTTAATTAAATCAGATAATTTACTATTGCTAGTCCAAATTACTGTTTTAAAACCCTTATCCATATTTTGTTATTATGCAATTTCTTTTTCCATTGTTTAAACATCAAAACTTATTGTTAAAATCAATTTCCAAGAAGACCAAAATGCATTAAATGGGAAAAAGGCAGAAATTCAGAAAGGAATTGCATTGAATATTTGAATTTCACATTTTGATTATTTGATATTTTTGAGGATGTTACACTTTGGAAGGTTGGAGAAGCGTCGAAGTGGTTTGGCAATGGTGGCTAGCCTCAGAGAAGAAAGAGCACGGGGTGGCGGTGTTCAAACATACTCATATCCCATTGGAGCTATCGTGGTAGGGTAAATCTTGGATTTGTTTTAAACCTTTAGGCGAAGACCATGTGGTTTCTTGAAAATAATTGTAAAGCTAGGGTTTTATGTTACCTTTTCATGAAATTTACTCTATGTCTAATGTGATCGAATCTTCTATTCTATGAAGATGTGTTGGGCTAAATACTACAATATATGTATTTATATTCGAATAAAGAGTTGTATTTGTTATAAAATTTTAATAGTTATGATTGAAAATATAATTGTATTTCTTACACAATTGCAACAACTATAATACATGTTTGATTAATCTACACTATCTGTTACTCCCTCTGGTTCATAAAAACTTGTCGGTTTGGGATACATGCAGTTAAACTTTTGAAACTTTAGCTATCGATATCTTTTTAAATATTTAGATTGGATGTATGAAAATCATATGTGTATATTCGTCTCGAAACGTACTATCATAATATTATAATTTTATTGAATTTTTTAAATATATTATAATAGAAATTATTGATCAAAGTTGAGTTTTGGGGATGGTGTCGATGTCCAAAACGACAACTATTTGTGATTGGAGGGAGTATAATTTAGACCCACCAACATAAGCATGTAGATCTTTTTTTCCTTCCATTAATATGAGAATTTCTAGTCTCTAACTCCTTAACATTACTGTTAATGATAGAAAAATAAACCACCACGTTCCTCCCAAAAACTTTCTACTAAAAATAATCTTTCAGTGGGGTTTTGGGAACTTTCACTTAGCAACTATACTCCCCAAGCAAAGCAGCCATCGGCACAAACATTGTACCAGAGCTGAGGGCGAAGTAGGCGATCGAGGAAGTGAATGCCGACGAGGGTGTTGCAGGTTCCAAGCTCACACAGCCATGCAGAAACGCTTCCCTCTTATTGGTATGACCTCGAGCGCACAGCCACCATTCGCTGGCACGGGAGGAGGTGGCACATGGAGTCGCCACTCTAGATCGGAAACGATGAAAAGGGAAGGGGATCTAGGGAACATACAGAACAAAGGAGGGGGTCGAGAGAAGGTGACGGGAAAGGATTGCCAAAGTCGCGGACGCGTCGGTCGACTCAGATCTTTTGATCCAACTGTTGAGCTCGCCGATCAAACTGTTGAGCTCGCCCTCGCCTCCAATCGTAGGGCACACGGATGCATCCACAAGGAAGCTAACTTGTGGGCATCTGCAAATTAGCGAATTTGTTCGTATTTTTCAACAGATATAACTTAGAAGTGCTCACGAAAAATGAAGCGTTGTCAATTGGCCTCATGACCTCATGCCTAGCCATCTTTATCTTCCCAGCCCGATTCTACTTGACCTGCAGGCCTAAAACTCAGGCTGAAGTCAAGACACTAAACCGAGCCAAACTTTCTTAGGTTTAGTTGAGAGCTCTTTTATAGTACACAATATTGAATATTAGCCGTCCATTCTATTTGATCGAATGGATTAGCTTAGTTAGGATTTAGTTATACTTTCTACGGTAGTATTGGTAGTAGAATTCGTATGAGAGGTAGTAGTGTAATTATCTATTTTTTATTTTCATCGTAGGCCGTGGACGTCGGGTCCATAGCCGACCCCGCCGCCCTAGCCGTGTTGTTGGCTGGGCACGCCCTGCGAAGGACGGGTTGAGCGCTGGGTCGACGCCATTGATGCCGCTCGGTCGACCAGAGCCGAAGCCGTGGATGCAGTTCTAGGAGGAGCAGTGCGCGAAGCCCAGCGTGTGGCCGTCGACAGCACCACCAGGTCCTTGGTTGACAGTCCGCACCAGTGGAACGCCTGCTTCAGCTGATCAAAACTCACCGTCGGCTTCGGTAGCATCGTCGTATCCTTCACCAGTGTTACCCGCCCGTCACGTAGCCCCACCGGCACCGACCTAGATGGACCACCGGACTGCATGCATGCGCGCAGTTCCGATTAATTGATCGATCGATTAATTGCGTCACAAACAATTGAAGTATACTCCATACACACTGATCGACTGCTGCTTTCTGCAAGTGCACAGCCTAATATATATCAACACAAAATTTTAGAAAAAATCAGCAGCAGGTGGCACTACCGCAAATTGGGCCGGTAGTGCCGGATGAACAGTAGCCGGCACTACTTGGGGAGTAC
Organism: Otatea glauca; assembly: GCA_036346275.1. Taxonomy (NCBI): domain Eukaryota; kingdom Viridiplantae; phylum Streptophyta; class Magnoliopsida; order Poales; family Poaceae; genus Otatea; species Otatea glauca. The sequence goes on along the minus strand of CM070725.1, from coordinate 22,393,234 downwards.
TGTAGCAGCACTACAGGAATAGTAAAATTAGCACGACTTCGAAATGAAAATCCAGTGAATCTTTTGATCGGCTCATCCAAACTTAATGAAACTTTGTAGATAGCTTCTTATGGATGTCAGGAAACTATTCCAACCTTCAATCGCAAGGATTGAAGTCAAAGTTCTGATCTTTTTCCAATTTGAGGAAGAGTGCACAAGAACGGGTTCAAAAACAAAAACTTGGTCCTCAGCTAGCTCGTGAGTTCATGATGATCAAGATGATCCTAGATGGCTTCCCACATATCATAGCAAGCTAGAACACAAGATAAGAACACCAAAAACCCGATCTTCCAAGAATGATCATCTAAGAGCAAAAGATCGATTTTCTGCAAGGAAGAACACAAGATTTGCCTAGATGATTGGGATATGGTCTGAAGAAGACTCATCCATCAATCATACATCATCAGCACAAGATCCACAATCATTTAGAAGGAGGGGAGGCAAATCCAAATGTGCGGAAAGTAAATTGCAAGAAAGTAAATTGCAAAATTTAAAGACTGAATTTAAGGCATAATGTAAATGCGAAAAGTAAATTCAGAATTGAGTAAATGAAGTTTTCATTTCTAGAAGGGAGGTTTATAAAGCCTCACAACAAAGTGGGCAAAGCTCAAAGGAGCACAAAAACCTCAAAACTTTCAAGAGGAGGAAGGCTACCCCTACCCCTCTATTTATACTACTCTTGAGTCATCCTCCACCCTTGAATGAATTCCTTCTACCCTAAGGATCACCATCAAGGGCTAAGGATGACTCACTCACTCATACATGGGCTAACCTGAAACCTACAACCATAACGGGTTTTGCACGCTTCTCACAGCATACTAACTAGACCCGCTACTCTATCTCCTAGACTGCGATCCAACGGCCCTCCTTTATCCGAGCAGCTCCTAGCTAGCATCCCATCCATTCCTTGCCTTCTAAGTTCGCAGAGACTTCGTCTCCGATCATCTTCGGCGATCCTTGACCGTTTGGACCTCCGGTACTCCTCGCCTAGTCTTGATCATCCTCCGCCTCACCATGATCAGCACCGTCTCCTGCAACCATCAAAAACAAGGAAAACTCATCACATACTAATGTTCAACAAAGATATGCAATAATCATCCAATTGCAAAAATCAAATCTCACATCGTTCATTAAGTCGCCACTTACCGCCCCCTTTGGCCGGTAGTACCGCTCGGCCGATACTACCGCTCTCACATGGTCGGTAGTGTCGCCCCTAGCAGACATAATTCAAATTGCTTTAATTTGAAAATATAGTTCAAATCAAACTCAAACCAGAGCATACCAAGCTCAAATTTAGTCAAATACTCATCAAAAACATGAGTAGACCTCCACATGGTCTTTTAGCAACAGGGGGCATTTGGGTAAATTAGACATGACAGTCATGGGACTTCATACCAAGTAACATCAAATCATCAATGGACACATGCTTCTTAATATTTGTAGAGTAGCCCGATGGAACTTTAATTCCTTGGAGACACTTGCAGAAGTCTTCTTTCTCCTTCTTGGACAAGGTGTAGCAAGCAGCGGGGATGTACGGACCTTTTTCATCCTCCTCTATCACTGTAAGCTTGGGCCTGATTCCCATGTGGGCTATATCTCGACGAGCATTCACTTCCTTGGTCTCCCCAAGTATGTTCAGCAGAATGCCAACCAAATTATTGCAAACATTCTTCTCAACATGCATGAGATCAATACAATGCCAAACATCTAACTCCTTCTAGTATGGTAATTCCCAAAATATCGACCTCTTCTTCCAAATGGTCCTGGGACGAACAGATTTACGGCTCTTTCTATACTGAACATCGATATCCTCCACACGTGAATATACTTTCCTTCCACTCATACATAGCCGAGCCAAACGAACTACCCTCTTCTCATCAAATTTTTCGTCTCTCTTACGGTATCACTGACTTCGAGGTAGAAACCTATGGTGACCCATGTACACAGTTTTCTTGGAATCCGGCAACCACAAGCTCTCAGTCTCCTCTTCACAAATTGGACACACTTTGGCTTCCTTCGTAATGTAGCCCACTAAATTACCAAGGATCGGAAAATCATTTGTGGTGCAAAATATCATAGCCTGAAGGGTAAAGTTCTCTTTTTTGTATGCATCCCACACCACGACCCTCTCGTTCCACAATTTTACCAATTCCTCAATGAGTGATGCTAGGTACACATCAATATCATTTCCCTGCTATTTGGATCCTGAGATTAGTAACAACATCTTGATATACTTCTGCTTCATGCACAAATAAGGAGGGAGATTGTAGATACACAACAGAACTGACCAAGTGATGTAACGACTGCTCATATTACTCAGTGGATTCATTCCATCGATACTCAATCCAAATCTTATATTCCTCATCTTGGCACTAAACTCCTCATGTTTCCAATCAATCTTTCTCCATCGAGCTAAATCAGCGGGGTTTCTCTGCTTGTCATCTTCCTTTCGACATTCATAATGCCAGCAATTTTGCCTCTTTTGATTTGCAAACAACCGCTCCAAACGAGGAATGATGAGCAAAGTACCACAATACCTTGGCCGGTGCCCCTTTGTTGACCTCTTCACCTCATCCCCCCGGCTCTTATGCTTATTGTCATTACTCTTCTCCTTTTGTTTTTATTGGGGTACACCACAAACTGGACAATGTGCAATTCCTTATGTGTGTTACAGTATAAGATGCAATCATTCGAACATGCATGTATCCTTTCTATTTCCATTCGCATGGGATATAGTAGCTTCTTCGCTTCATAAATGCTTGTTTGCAACTTGTTTCCCTTCAGAAGCACATCCGATAGTAGAAATAGAAGTGCATTGAAACTTGTATCTATCCAATGGTGTTTTGCCTTCAGTTCGAACAATGCAACGACCAAACCCAACTTGATGTATTCCTCTTTGCAACCCGAGAACAATGGTTTGGCATTGTCTTCCATGAAGTTTTTAAATTTTTCAAACTCTCTTTCCATGTAATTTTTCTCCACATCCCGCAATATTTACTCTAAATTGTCCTCCTCAAGCATATCATGCTGCAACTCGTGATCGGGTTCCAGCATGTCTTCGTTGCATACCGGATGGGCACTACTTATCTCTCCATGATGGATCCAACACGTGTAAGTCCTCACGAAACCACGTCGAAATAAGTTTTCTTCAATTTGAGATGAGTTTTTAAATCTCCTGAGATTGGTGCAATCAAAGCAAGGACAACATGCGAAGTTTACACCCATCTTCACCATATCTTCTTCTGCAATTTTTTTGAACTCCTTAAATCCCTTTGAAATTTAGCACTCACACGGCTTTTCTGATACATCCATTCTTTACGGTTCCTTTGCAACCCGAGAACAATGGTTTGGCATTGTCTTCCATGAAGTTTTTAAATTTTTCAAACTCTCTTTCCGTGTAATTTTTCTCCACATCCCGCAATATTTACTCTAAATTGTCCTCCTCAAGCATATCATGCTACAACTCATGATCGGGTTCCAGCATGTCTTCGTTGCATACCGGATGGGCACTACTTATCTCTCCATGATGGATCCAACACGTGTAAGTCCTCACGAAACCACGTCGAAATAAGTGTTCTTCAATTTGAGATGAGTTTTTAAATCTCCTGAGATTGGTGCAATCAAAGCAAGGACAACATGTGAAGTTTACACCCGTCTTCACCATATCTTCTTCTGCAATTTTTTTGAAGTCCTTAAATCCCTTTGAAATTTAGCACTCACACGGCTTTTCTGATACATCCATTCTTTACGGTTCATTTACAATTAAACTACGCACAATAAATTAAGACAAAACTGGAGCGACAACTAGCTATTTGAAATATTGAGACTGTCAAATATCTAAACATTGGGTATGAGTACGTGCAGGATACGTGAAGGATATGTTCTAACGACATATCGAACTTCGGATATCACGGGCCCGATTCTATGGTATAAGATATACGCGGAGAAGGTAATTCCATATTAGGAAGGACTCGATCACTTTCCCATTACGAGTATACCGACTCGAGTACGCCTAGTATACATGGAAGTTCGGATATGCTGCGAAGATCGACGCGACGATGGACTCCTCATCGACTACGATCTGGTATCCTAAACTGACTACAACTCAGCTTGAGGCAGGGCTACCCCGACTATGTAAGGCCGGAGGTAGGTATCTGTTTGCACCAAAATTTGGCAAGTCTAGTCAAAATCGGCAATAAAATAAGATACCCGGAAGTTAACGAACAGGTTGGAAAGATTTGAAGATATTTGGTAACAGCAAGATCTTTAAAGAAACAACCGTCCGAGATAAGGCCGATACGGATAAAGACTTGAAACGTTTTGTAAAAGGATACGATCGGCCGATGGGTATAAAAGAAGGGTCGAAACAAACTGCAAAAGAATACAACACAATACAATCAACCAGCCTTTACTTTCTTACTTTTTCCTGTCGACTAGGAGTAGTCTCTGTAATTTAGATCTCTCTTTGTAATCGATCTTGATCAATAAAGTTGCGCATCGCCGATTGTTGATCTTCGTCAATTACACCCCCAGGTTTGATTTGTTCTGATTTTGTTGCGCATCGCCTTCTTCAGAATCGATCTACCTTTATCATCTGATTAGCCTTAATCGGCTAATTAGACGTACCTTGTTACCTCGATCTTGATCGGCTTCAAGCTGATTAAGTCTAAGCTGATTGATCTCTACGATCGGCTTTGTGTGAATTTTATATTTTTACCTTGTCGATTCTGTGTCAAATCGACCGCACGCTCAACCCGGTGTTAAATTCGGTGTGTCTTTGTCAAAACCCTACATCAAGTTTTTGACGCCAACACACTCTTAGCACGCCGGTGGGACAATGTCTTCATCAGGAAGGTCGATTCCGCCATCCGATCTCAACACAGAAGCCATAATCGTTCCAAGAATGGACGATTTGACTGCAGAACAACGTCAAGAGATTGAAGATCGGAAAACTGTGTTGGAGGAGATTATGCTAAGCTGTTATCAGAAAACTAGACGTGGCGTCACTCAAAAATCCGCCCTGCCTACGGTCAACACCCTGGGAGTTGCGGGTGTCACAGAACCAGTAAGCCGATATCTGCCTGCTCAAGACGAATTATCGGCCATGATTAATCAGTCTGTGCACCACGCCTTAATAAACCAATCATCGGCTCTTGTGACAACGCTTAAGCCGATGATAGCAAATAGTGTTAAAACTATACACTACGCCAAAACCTGCAATAGGTGACGGTCTATTTGTGGCGAAGCGCCAACCGCCACAAAGATAATTATCGATGGCGGTTCTATTTCAAAATGGCGGAAAAATATCGCTGGCGGTTCTATCCTAGAACCGCCATCGATAATTATTATCGATGGCGGTTCAAGGATAGAACCGCCATCGATAACAATACATTATCGATGGCGGTTGGAGGCTAGAACCGTCACTGATAACTAGGTTATTAGTGGCGGTGCTATCCTCCAACCGCCACTGATTCTATTGGATTATTCGTGGCGGTTATATCCTCGAACCGCCACTGATAATTCATTATCAGTGGCGGTTCTAGGATAGAACCGTCACAGATAATGTTATCAGTGGCGGTTCTAGTTAAAAACCGCCACTAATAATATTGCCTATAAATAGGTGGTCAGTAGCAGCACTGGTCTTCTTCTTCCCGAGAGCAAACCAAAACTTCTAAATTTCAGATTTCGTTTTCTCCAATTCTTGTGCTTGTACTTCCTCTAGTTGTTCCTTGGTGAGTTATTTTTTCTCCTCTCTTGATTTGTGTTAATCTTGTTGCAACTTAATTTTTAAACCAAGTTTAATTAGGATTTATATGTAGATGAGATGAAAAGTTTAGATTTTGTTTATTTTTATTTAGCTACCATTTTGTAGTTGATGAATTTATTTCCTAGCTAGGTTCATTAGATGATGTTGTGTTCCTTTTATAGATGATGAATTATGATTAAGCATATATTTAATATTAATTGCATTTTAAGTTAATTTGATACATGATGAATTTATTATCTAGCTCATTAGATGATAAGTAATTAGATTGGTTTTTTAATTACTATTAATTGGGTTCTATTAGTGTACGGACATATACATCTTGCATATATATGAATTTATTATCTAGCTCTTTTAGATGATAAGTAATTAGATTAGTTTTTTAATTACTATTAATTTAGTTCCATTAGTGTACGGACATATACATCTTGCATATAATAAATTTATTTAATTAAGATTATTGGGTATTAATATAAATGAAATTTTAGTTAATTTGGTAGGTGGGTGCTCATCATTTTTAGATGATGAATTTATTATCTGGCTTCTTTACGGAAAAGTATTCAGATTAGTTTTTAATTACTATTAATTTGGTTCCATTAGTGCGGACATATATTAAATTTATTTAATTAAGATTATTGGATATTAATATACATGAAATTTTAGCTAATTTGGTAGGTGGATGCTCATCATTTTAGATGATGAATTTATTATCTAGCTCATTTAGATGATAAGTAATTAGATTAGTTTTTAATCAATTTTTATATGTTAATTAATTTTAGATGGACCGAGATGGATGTACAATGCGAACTGTTACAGTAGAGATTACATCGATGGGGTATTTGCTTTTCTAAGAGCACGAGGAGAACAAGTTGCACAAGAAGACGGAGTACATACATTGTCCATGCATTGATTGCAAGAATGAGAAAATGTTTTCGGACAAAGAGCACATCCACTTGCACTTGATTCAAGAGGTTTTGTACTTGGCTATACACGTTGGACAAGTCACGGTGAAGAGGAAAACATACATGAAGGTGATAACGTATTGGATGATGGAGAAGGCATTATGGCGGTGACATCGCTATGGATCCGATGAGGATAGGTTGGACATTGATGACGATAATAATCTTGCTCGGATGTTGCGCGATGCGAAGGGAACTACACTAGTCGAGAGAGTTTAATCAATTCAAGGGTTTGTTGGATGACTCGGACACACCTTTGTTCCCGGTTGCAAGGAGGAATACACAAAGTTGCACACCGTGCTTTCACTTCTAAAATTGAAGGCAAGCAATGGTTGGTCCGATAAAAGTTTCACGGCGCTATTACAACTCTTAGCGGACATGCTTCGGATGGAAACGTATTGCCGATAACCACTTATTTAGCTAAGAAGGTTGTATGTCCATTGGGATTGAAGTAGAAAGAATACATGCATGTCCAAACGATTGTATACTCTATCGCAAAGAGTATACTGACATGCATGTATGTCCGTGTGCAAATCATCACGATACAAGCGTAAAGGCCATGACAATGAGGGCACCGTGGTGAAGAAAGGCTCCGCTAAAGTGGTGTGGTATTTACCGTAATACCTAGGTTGAAGCATTTATTTGAAACAAAAGCATGCCCAATCGATGCGATGGCACTCGGAAGAGCGTAAAAGGATGGAAAGTCGAGACACCTGCGATTCTCGCCAAAGGAGAACCATCGATAGGCTCTTTAGGATGGACTTGGAATGAACCGAGGAATGTAAGGTTTGGGTTGAGTACGGATGGAATGAATCCTTTCGGTAACATGAGTAGTATTCATAGCACTTGGCCCGTAACTCTCAGATCTACAACCTTCCTCCTTGGTTGTGTATGAAACGAAAGTACATTATGATGTCGGTGCTTATCCAAGGGCCGAGACAACTGGCAATGATATTGATGTATACCTACAACCATTGGTGGAAGATCTTGTGATACTTGTGGAACGAAGGTGTATGTGTATGGGATGAGTACAAGCGAGAGTACTTCATCCTACGGCATTGTTGTTTTGCACCATCAATGATTTTCGCCCTTGGTAACCTATCCGTCAGACTATAAAGGGGCCAAAGCATGCCCCCAATGCATGGATGAAACCGCTAGTGTGTGGCTCAATAACTCGAGGAAAACCTGTACATGCATCACCGTAGGTTCCTTCGCAGAATCACCCCTACCGCAATATGAAAAACAATTGACGGGACAAAAGAGGATGGTATAGCCCCAAGGCCTCGTCGTGGGAAGAGGTATATGATATGGTTAAGGATATTAATGTCGTACTTGGGAAGGAGATAGTAATAATACATCGAGGTCTCGTCATCGAGAAGACCACATGGAAGAAGAGATCGATATTTTGGAACTTGCCCTATTGGAAGGACTTAGAAGTTCGACTTCGCATAGACGCTCATGCACGAGAGAAAAATGTATGTGATAGCTTGATTGGTCTTTTGCTGAACATTCCTAGCAAAACTAAGGACGGACTGAAGGCACGAAGGGACCTGGAAGATATGAAAATCAGAGCTGAGCTACATCCTCAGGACACCGGGAAAGGGCGACTTTACCTTCCCCCAGCTTGCTACACTCTTTCAAGAAAGAGAGAATGTAACTTTGCAAATGCTTGCATGGTGTGAAAGTTCCGTCCGGTTACTCCGCAAGCATCAAGAAACTAGTCTCGATGAAAGATTTGAAGTTAACTGGCATGAAGTCTCATGATTGTCATGTGATGATGACACAAATGCTTCCTATTGCAATTAGAGGTATTTTGCCTGAAAAGGTCCGAGAGGCAATCATGAGGTTGTGTTTCTTCTTCAACACGATTTCACGTAAGGTCATCGATCCCATCGGACTTTCGAATCGCAGAATGATGTGGTCAAGACACTATGCCACTAGAGATGTATTTCCCTCCATCATTTTTCGATATAATGGTTCATCTCATTGTTCACCTTGTGAATGAGATAAATGTATGTGGCCCCGTATTCTCGCATCGATGTACCCGCTCAAAGGTACATGGGTATCTGAAGAAGTATGTACGCAATCGATCTCTACGGAGGGTCTGCATTGTGGAAGGTTATGCAACCGAGGAGGTTATCGAGTTTTGCGTGGATTACATGGAGGGGTGGAACCGTAGGAGTGCCTCAGATCCCGACATGAGGGTAGGTTGGTGGGAAAGGGACGATTGGAAGGAAATCAACAAATTCTTACGATCATGGATTATTCAAAAGCTCATTTCACAGCTTTTGCAACAATCCATTGAGGTGTCCTTGTATATGGACATGCACAAGGATAAGCTACGAGAGGAAAATCGTGGACGATCGAGGTTTGGGTAACAAAAGAGCATAACCGCTTGTTCAATCATTGGTTCAAAGAGCATATGACTGGAAAGAAACGAGTGTCATGTTGAGGTGGTGGCAAAAGGGCCATCAGGTACAATCTTGACATGGCAAGGATACGACATAAATGGATATACCTTTTACACGAGATCTCAGGATAGCAAAAGCACTTACCAAAATAGTGGTGTTCACATAGATGCCTATGACAACACAGCAAGAAGAAGAGTAGCTTCTACGGGTTCATAGAAGAGATTTGGGAGCTCGACTACTGTATTTTTAAGATCCCAATGTTTCGGTGTCGTTGGGTACAACTCCCAAAGGGTGTCAAGGTGGACAAATACGGCTTCACTACTTTGGACATCGAACATGTCGGATACAGAGATGAACCATTCGATTTCATGAAGCAAGTAGCACAAGTCTTCTATGTAATCGACCGGCAGATAAGAAGCGCCATGTAGTTCTTCAGGGAAAAGAAGGATCGTCGGAGTTGAGAATGTCATGGATGAGGAAGAGTACAACCAGTTTGATGAGTTGCCTCCTTTCGTAGATGGCAACATCAGGCTCGAGGAAGAAACCACTCAGGAAGCTACCTATCATCGCGACGATCATGAAGAAGGGCAAATTGTGAAAGAAAATAATTAGCTATATACGAGTAATGACAAAATATCGAGGCGGAGCTAGCTCTGGGCAAATTATGACCGGGCCGCACAAGTCTTCCTCTATGTAATCAACCCTAATGATAACCATTGTTGAAGATAATCTTGTGCATGGTAGTTTAAAGTCTGTTTTGGTTTTGTTTCCTAGCTATGTGCTAGTTTTTTGGTCTTTGAGTCAGTTTGGACTTTGCTAGTTTTGGTGATTGTTTGGTTCAAGAGTACTTGTTTGTTTCTTTGGATGACAAAATAGTGTTCTATCCGATTGAAAGTTTGGAAAGTTTGTTGAGTCCGTCGGTGAAAGGAGTCCGGATTCTTTCTCAGAATCGCTTATGTATTTGCTTTACAAGTAATACACAAAATCGTAAAACGCCGCAATTGCGCAAAGACACAAAAACTAGGTCTTCAATTCGGTGCGCTATTCGACAATAGTCGTATAAGATTCGAAACAAATTTCAAGGAGGCACATCGCTGGCGGTTCTTAAAAGAACCGCCATCGATAACATTATCTGTGGCGGTTCGTATACGTAACCGCCACAGATAATACATTATCGCTGGCGGTTCGTATACGAACCGTCACAGATAGTATATTTATCGTGGCGGTTCTTAAAAATAACGCCATCGATAACATTATCTCGTGGCGGTTCGTATAAAGAACCGCCACAGATAATATGTTGATCGTGGCGGTTCGTATACGAACCGCCATAGATATCAAAGATCGATGGCGGTTCTTTCTAAGAACCGCCATCGATAATACTCCATCTATAAATAATAGATCCACCGCTTGTACCCTTTACCCTTAAAACTCCCGCCTTCTCTCTTCTACCCTAAAACCCTTGAGCCCCGCCCCGCGCCGACGCCGTCCGCCCGCGCGCCGACGCCGTGCTTGACACCGTCCCGCCGCCCCGCCGCGCGCCTACGCCGTCCCGACCCGACGCCCGACGCTGTCCCTAACGACGCCGACCAGCCGACGCCGCCACGGTCGCCGCCCTCGCGCTCGCGCGCGACGCCGCCCGACTCGACGCCCGACGCCGTCCCTAACGACGCCGACCAGCCGACGCCACGGTCGCCGCCGCGCGCTCGCGCCGACGCCGCTTCGACTCGACGCCCCGACGCCGTCCCTAACGACGCCGACCCGCCGACACCGCCCGAGGTGCCACATTTTCATTGTGCTCTACTCGTCATGTTCTTGTGATTAGCATGCATGGACAAGACATCGATTATTCTATATGATAAAATTATTCACTTATCACACCACATAGTTAATACCACTATGTGAAACCGATCATTTTACTATGTGAACCGAAAGTTGCGAAGTAAGAGAAGCCAAATAACTTGTTTTATACTTCAAAAATCTTGGCGTTACACATGTGAGGTATCTAATTGAAGAAACGGATAAAGGAAAACTCGCAAGCCTACGCCTAGGCATACAAAACTTTGGTCACGGCCATCCAAAGTTGCGGTTGTCGAAAACTCAACTACGCACTAGATGTGTTAGAAGATACTAGTCATCAACCCATGCATCCATGTGACCTATATTTTTAAAAGATGATATTTTTAGTGTAACACAAAGTTATAAAAATCACATCAAACTACTCAACCTTTTCACAAGAAGAATATTGTAAGAAACTACGTTCTTAGTTTGTTCAATGGACTTACATTATAAATGTTTTATAAGAAAATAGAGTTATATATATTGTGGAGCAGAGGAGACATACACATAGAAATTCTTTTTTTTTTTTTTGACTCTTAAATTATGAATATGCATTTGTGGTATATTGAATCTAGCACAATTAACATCCGCCAATTGGCGGTGAAAGTATTTTTGGTTCCTTGTGCACTCGTCAACATAATTACTCAACAGCTAAACCAAATAATTAATTTTTGATATGTCCGCTAGCTTGATTGCATGTGAATTTGTTCTCTTTTCCTCTCGTGAACCTATCAACGCCGTGATTACGAGTAGCTAAACTTAACTATTAACGTTGGATGCGCGTGGCTAGCTTCGTGGCGTGATTCTTTTCTCCGATTCTCGAGTGCATACGGAAGTTTTAATTATATGAATCGATTAGGACTTTGGCATCTTTCTTATTTTCTCTCCCGATATATCAGATCGGTTGTGTTAATTACAAGATTCGCACACTCATCGCATCAAGAAAATCACACTACTACATAATATCTCATCACGATGGTTCAAAATTGTCATCTCGCACGATTTAGTGAACCATCATAGTTCAAGGCCGAAAACACTATTTCATAGTTCAAGTCCGTAAGACCTTACCACAAATATGATAACAAAATATTTCATAGTTCGTAGCAATACATTAACAAAATATGATATATACCACAAATATCAATAAGTGTTAAGCTAGAAACCACATTATTTCGTAATTCAAGACAACAAAACCTTATAGTTTTTCATGTCTTCCATCATATGTGCCATAGCTTCGCAATAGACGCTTCTCGGTTCTCTCTCAAGTTTCATAACTCCAAAGATAGTGCCGATTTGTTTGACACCAATAACCGATTGATCTTTAGTCATATCTCTCAATCCCTACAAATTAAAAGCGATCATGTTGTTGTGAGAAGGGCAAGAACTACATTGAATTCAAGATTACAAACTTTCATATTACCTCATACTCTAAGCTCTTCGCTTTGTTTCGAGCTAATTAAGTATCTTGCTCATGCAAAATCATTTTCATCTTAGTAACACACAATATTACACACAGACAAGACATCTGTACTTTGAAATTCCATGAGATGATTCTGTAATAATTGACGAAAATTATGTTTCGGGTTGAACTATAGTTATAATGGAGCCCGAAACCGAGCCTATAGTGGAGGAGAGCCCGAGCAGGTACCTTACCCTCCACACAACCACCCAATGTGCCGAGGCCTCCACCGCTGTTGCAGATGATGCTCCTGTTGCAAGACGCCGAGGACGAGGGAAAACTAAGAAGCTGAAGGCCGGTACACCATCTCGGAGGTCTTAGATATCGGGGCCCCTGCACCGAGAAAATCAGAACAAAATACAGTCAACATGCGGGTACATCGTAGGGATAAAGTGCCAATCACCTATTCGGATTGGCATAAAGTGCCCCGAGCCACCAAAGAGGATCTGTGGACAGAGCTCAAAGAAACCTTCGAATTCCCCGAAGGAGCCGAAGATCTTGTGCGTCGCGACGCATTGATGACCATGGATGCGGCATGGAGAAACTTCAAGGCGAGGCTGAACACAAATTATGTGAAGCAAAACCGGTCAGCCATCGGAGAGTACCCAAGATTGGAGCCATATTGGGATGAGTTTGTGGCGATGAAGCAATCGGAAGCGACAAGGAAGTCCGGTGAGGACCACATTAGCATCGCAAGAAGGAATACTCACCCCACGCACTTGGCACGAGTGGGTACGCGGTAAAATTGCTCAATGGGAGAGGCAAGAATTAGAAGCGGTCCAATTGGCTGGCACAAGTCCCTTGATCGGACTACCAGACCGAGTGAAGCACTACGTGCTAGCGAGGCGTATATGTTGTCATCGGGGTTTATCATTCAAGAGCAAAGAAGATGAAGCAATGACGCAACGAGTTCACGAGTTTCACGCCTGATCCTCCCAAGGATCTTTTCACCTGCACAGGAGAAAGACGAGCTAACAGCCGCCCTAGGAAACAAAGAGCACCCAGTGGACACGAGGCGTCGGGTCAAGGTTCCATGGAGGAGTGGATTCTCGAGCACGGAGACTCTTATAGGAGTCAAGAGAGCTAAAGATGAGCGGCCGAGAAGGAAATGGAAATGATGAAGGAAAGGGTTCTGCGAGAAATACAAGGCACCATTGAAGAACAAGTTGAACGACAAGTACAACAAACCTTGAGTCGACCGCAGCCCACAACGTTTTCTCGATCCTACTGTGTCGTCGCAGTTAGATTGCGCGCCCACGCCATTGGCGTAAGCGGACAACAACCATTATCCCGTGGACGACATACAGACCCCACACTCGCCACCAACGTGCCGTGATGAACATATTTGTACAGCCGCTCTGTGGGTAGTCTATCCGTGCAAGAAGGGGTGTCTGCACAATACCCGATAGCGCCAGTTATGCAAAGGTCCAAGTGGACACGGTATTTGCTGATTTTGTCGAGATCGGACCGAAAAACCCACCAATGATGAGATAACTACTCTAGGAAGTGCCGCCCACTCATTCATCCAATGGCGCAAGCGTGACATCGTCTTGGACCATGCAATGCCATCCTCTCTGCAAGATAATCCTCGCATCCGTCACCAAAGACCGAGAGTGAAACGGGAAGAAGCAAAATGAGGTAGAAAAGAAATGCATTGAGGACCCCATCAAGATGGCCACCGTTAGTACTCCAAAGCGTAAACCTATAACACCGGTACTTCAAATGACAAACCTACAACCTCGATCCCAAAATTGGCACATTAGACAAGTCAGTCACCGGATCAAAGCGAGGCCAGATCGAGTATGATGTCGTATGACAAAAAGTAAGGGCAAGGCGAAGTCCGATGACCAAGATGATCAACAAAGATTGAAATTGAGGTAGGAAGCCCTTGGTCACCGCTCAAGTTAAAAGTCTAACACCCATGATGCGGCGATTACATGCATGGTACTTAGATCGATCCAACCAAGACGTACTCCCAAAGATGATCACCGCAATTTTTCGTGAGGAACATTTTCACCATGAGGGCCATGGCTACTTCTTAATAGAATTCGATAACTTGCACAACTTGTTCTATCACGACGCCTCGACATATCTTTTTGAGATTTGGTCACCGTAAGTGTCTAATATATTAATCTTGGCCTACATTCACGTAATACCGATAAATTTCATGTCTAACTAATTCGTTATATAGATACGAGATGATTGAAGTACGAAGAACCAAGGGGCGATTGGGATTCTCGACCCGGAACGGTTTGCCAACATGAAATCAAAAGAGTACCAAAGGAGGTCGAGGAGTACGATATAAAGTTTTGATTAAACTACAAGACAAGGAGTTTATACTTTGCCATACAATTTTAAGTAAGTTGCTCACTAGCTAGTTAAATTACTCGCTTATTTCGTTATTTACTCGATGTAAGGACTAATGGTGGCATCATGCATGTGTATGTAGCTTCCATTGATTCTCGTAATAATTCATCGAGAAAAGAGCAAGATGTCGATCATGGATCCACTAGATAAACCTAAAAAGACTTTGAAGAGATGACACATTTAGTGAATGAGGCGCTCAAAAGATATTGTCGAAGAGCTCGAGATACCGCCCATACCACAAATCCCTTACAATCCGTAAGAAGTTTCCAGACGCATTTAAGGGAATACTCTTATATCATATTTCATAGTAAATAGCTCCTTCGACGACATCTTAGTTCATTCGATTTTTGCAAAGTGTCACAAGCAAATTAAAGGAACAAATTTATGTGGGTACTTCGTGTGCAAGACATGCGCCAAATCTTATCATGCACAATAAAAGACAATGACGTAGAGGTCACCATGCCGACATGACACATTGATTCACACCACTCAATTTCTATATCTCTCTTAATTTTGTTTTTTATACTTACAATACTCAAGTTGTCTACGGTAGGACTGCTTCCTTCTCAAATCCAAGGCATTCAGGGCCAGCTCGCCTACTTCATCATGAAGGAAATAATCAACAAAAATGGCGAGTTTTATGACGAAGACAACAACGATCCAGTCATCCATACTATTGTCCCAAATCACATGTCTTCAACCTCCGAAGACCCGTAGGCTTCTAGTTTACCTCCACTAGTTTAGGCTTTTTACTTCAATTGCATTTCATTACAAAGTGTAAATAACTCTTTGTTCCTTTCAAATGGGAACCCTCCTTTTGCATCTTTACCTTCCATTCATAAGATATTTGATTACATGGTCCTTATATTTTTAGATGGTGTGTTTTACTCTAATGTATGATAGTAAATGCCATTAAAAATAGCTAAATGGAGATTATAGAAGGAAAAATAGTAAAAAGTAGGATCAAAATTGTAGAATGATATGTATTTAGGAATAAAAATTGAAAAATAGAATGTCACATATTCAAAAATAGAGGGAGTATAAACTAGCTAATGCATGTACAATATCTGGAGGATGCCACGGCATTCACATGGAATAAGACGGCAATGGATCGGCTAGATTTGTGATACAACAAAAGTGATCTATTTAGCTTTCCATAGTATGATATATAATGACTTCATTTACATACTCTGAGAAATATTGATGCAAAGATGATGAATGGAGGAGAAGGGAGCAGTCCAATGGAGGCATGCCCTACACCATCACCATGATCGAGCACCTCATGCATGAGACACTTTAATTGTACATTGTAATTGTGTATATTGTAATTGTGATATGCAAAATCTGTGATTGTAATTGTGATTGATGTATTATATGTAATTGTGATTGATGTATTATATTGTAGTTGTGTATATGCAAAATCTATGATTGTTGTACATTATAATTGTGCATATGCAAAATTGCAATTGTGATTGATGTATTATATTGTAGTTGTGTATATGCGAAATCTGTGATTGTTGTACATTATAACTGTGTGTATGCAAAATCTGTGATTGATGTATTATATGTTTGAGAGGGCATGGCTAGCAAAGACCGAGGCTAGCCCAAAATGCAGCTTTTTATTTTTTCGGTCGCACTATCTGTGGCGGTTGGTGGATAGAACCGCCACGTATAATATAGATCTGTGGCGGTTGATGTATAGAACCGCCACGTATAATATAGTTATCTGTGGCGGTTGGTGGGAAGAACCGCCACGTATAATATTTTTATCTGTGGCGGTTGTAGAAAGAACCGCCACGTATAGTGTAGTTATCTGTGGCGGTTGGTGGATAGAACCGCCACAGATAGTATTGTTATCTGTGGCGGTTGATGGATAGAACCGCCACAGATAGTATTGTTATCTGTGGCGGTTAGTATGTAGAACCGTCACAGATAACACTTATCTGTGACGGTTAGAAAACCGCCACTGATAATCCTCGATTATCAGTGGCACTATATCTGTGGCGGTTCAATAACCGCCACTGATGGCGGTTACAAACCGCCACTGATGACGTTTTTTGGTGTAGTGATAGCCCAGGAGTTAGCCTCGTTAGGTAGTATGCTGGACCCATTGCAAGCTCTACCGAATTATCCTGTTTTTTCAGTAGCACAAAATACGCAGAGCACAATGGCCGATCCTAAACCATTGGCTATAACCTCACCCCCTACCATGATGCCTACTCAGCCAACCATAATATTGCCTAAAGACCCTCGGCCAAGTGGGGTGAGCCATTACCATGCATACACCGACGCCGCTAAGTTAGACGCATCAACAAATCTGCCGCCGTCGGCTCCATTCTATGCTTTTCCACAATCGGTTTCACAGCCGATTGGGCCTGAAGGATACCCGCATGAACCTACCCTGCTTAGAAATCCAGGTCTGCACAGGGTAGTAACTTATTCAGAGCCTTTCGTCCCAATACCAGAACCTCAAGTCAGGCATAATAGGTATTATCGGTATACTCGTGTGCCGTCGACTCAGCATAATTGGCAACCCGAGTTTGCACTCGGGGCGTAATGCCAACTATGATCAACATTATCAAGGGCTGCGGTGCCAATGGCCGATAATGTAAACCGGGCCGACCAAATCTCCATCTGCCTTGAGGACCAATTCGGCATCTACGAAGGGAAGGTTATCGGCCATGTAAAGCCGTATCCGATTACATAGATCGTATGCCTTACCCCCACAATTTCAGAGTCCCGAATTTTGCAAAATTCTCCGGTGACGACTCAACTACTACTCTAGAACACATCGGACGCTTTATCGCTCAATGCGGCGAAGCAGCTCAGTCCAATGGACTGAAAATAAGACTATTCCCGTTGTCACTGTCCGGGGCAGCCTTTACTTGGTTTACTTGTTTTCCTCCGAATTCGGTCCACTTATGGAACAATTTGGAAAGTCGATTCCACGAATATTTTTTCTCAGGAAGTTTAGAACTAAGGATTTCCGACCTAAGTTCTGTTCGCCAGAGATTTGGAGAATCGGTAACTGATTACATTAAGAGGTTCAGAGAAGTTAGAAACCGATGTTTTAGTGTCACGTTGCCCGATAACCAACTTGGAGATTTGGCTTTTCAAGGATTAATTCCACCACTTAGAGAGAAGTTTGGAGGGCAAGAGTTCAACGATTTAAGCCATCTGCTTCATCGTGTATCGATTTAGGAAAGCCGATTCCCAGATAATAAAGCGTTTAAAGATAGATTTAGAAATAACGGCAATAAAGAAAAGGATAAAGTTAAAGTCAATATGGTGGATTATTGCCCAAGCGATTCTTCGGAGGATGATGAAGCAGAAATAAATATAGCCGAATGGGTAAAAGGGTCTAAGAAGTCCCTAGTCTGTTCTTGGCTAAAGCTGACTAGAAATAAGTCAGAAGTTAAGTATGCCTTTGATGTTTCCAAATGTGATCGTATTTTTTATTTATTATTACAAGAAAAGATAATACGATTGCCCGAGGGACATATTATACCATCAGCTGACGAGATCAAGAAACGCAGGTATTGCAAGTGGCACCATTCTTTTTCTCACAATACTAACGACTGCAATATTTTTCGTCAATAGATCCAGTCGGCTATCGAGGATGGTCGGCTAAAATTTGCTGATGAGCCGACCATCCAAGTTGACGCTGATCCATTCCCAATTAACATGGTTCAATGTTCGGCTAAAGGAAAGGAGCCGATGCATGATGAGCCAAAGAAGGATCGGAGGGTCAATATTCAGTCGAATTCAAACGGCGGCCAGACGTTAAAAATTACAATCGGCTCATTACAAATAGAAGCCGATCATGAAGGAAAAAATTCGAGAACCATTAAACCCAAGGGAAATCCTCAGGTGGCAAATGGTACAAAGCTGAAAAATCATCATCAAGGAAGTCAGCTAAAAGACCGGGACCAACGTTTTCACAATTGATGGAGAAATATGAAAGAATGAATAGCCGACCACGATATCCCACTCGTCGGTCGGATAATTGATACCACACCGAAAATGTGGAGAGAGCACATAGAAGGTGTCCCTTTTGGCAGTTTTGTTGGGAAAGGGGAGTAGTATTGCCATCGCTGTATACGTGCCCGATGGAGCACTATCCCCGAGACGATTGGCCAAGACAATCGGCTAGAGATAGGCTGTCTGGGCCGATTCGAGATCATGGCCAGGGTTACAGAAGGCCTGTTCGTGAAAGAATATCTGAACCAAACTAGGTACCGGACCAGGTCGAAACGCGGAGGCCCAATTCAGACCGAGAAGATTTGGCTGGCCAGATACGAAAGCCAATAGAGACCAAGCCTAGGTGGTGTCCATCTAGCCTTAGCCGATCGCAGCGCAGACGGCTTCAGAGGCTAAGGACGCAGGAGATCCGAGAAGCCAACGCCGAAAAACAGAGAGATGAGACTTTCAATGAGCTTCGTCCAGTCAAGATTGTCAAAAAAGAGTGGAGAAAAAAAAACAAGCCGAGGAAGATTTTGAATCAGCAGATGATCTAGATTCTCCTATGATTAGGGATGATACACCCCCAATGGACATCAATATGGTGTTCACATTGCCGGCCGAATTCAAAATCAAAACTGATTCGTCTAAAGAAACTTTTACTCAATCATGTTCAGGCATTCAAAACGCTATCTTTGAAAAACCAAGAGATGATCATCGGCATCTGAAACCATTATATCTGAACGGGTATATAAATGGGAAGCCGATATCAAGGATGTTGGTAGACGGTGGAGCCACAGTAAACTTGATGCCCTATACGACTTGCAAGAAACTGGGTAAGTCCGATGAAGACTTGATTAAAACTAACATGGTTTTAAACGACTTCACAGGTGATCCTACAGAAGCCAAAGGCGTCATGGTTACAGAACTGACCGTCAGCAGTAAAACTTTGTCGATTGCGCTTTTTGTTATTAACGCCAAAGGAAATTACAGCATTCTGCTTGGAAGAGATTGGAGCATATTTATAAACAAGCTCCCTCGAACAGGAGCATAGGTTACACAACCTAAGCTCTAACATTAATCATATTACAACAACAATAATTCCAGATTAACACGAGAGTACTACAAAGATAAATGGATGTGTGTTTTTCAAATAAAGAGTGTGAAATCTAAAAGGATACACACAATTCCAGTACAAAATAAACTCTCTTTGCGACATATCAAATTACCTAGTGCAAAATTGAAGGAGTTTAAAGGAATGCTCACCTTTTGAAGAAAACCACAAATGAGGGAAAATGGAGAGGAAATCTCCTCAAGATAGGGATTCAACTTTACCCTCTTAACACCCATCCTCGAGGATTTCATAATTTCTCACCCAAGTATTGCTTCCAACTAGAGTATGTGGTATTTTTCGGGATGACAGTGGTTTTTTGTCTCTAGAACAACAACGGAGGAGAGTTTAGTCCGAGGGTATAAATAACCTAGGGAGGCACATCACAATCGGTTCTAGAATAAGAACCAATTGTGATGTATGATGCACATCACAATCGGTTCTATCATGAGAACTGATTGTGATGTGCTTGTGCATATCACAATCGGTTCTGATATTAGAACAGATTGTGATGTGCATGGCACCTCACAATCGGTTCTTAGGTAGGAACCGATTGTGATGTGCCTAATGCTACATCACAACCGGTTCTAACCTAAGAACCGATTGTGATGATTCCTCACCAATTATTAACACCCTCGCCAAATCATCTTTCAGAATCGATTTTTTTCCTAAAAAGTTAGGAAACAGACCCAGATGAAGCGATAGCATTGTACCATTCTGTACTAGTTTCACATATAATGCTCCTTTGTGCTTGTCATAACTGTTTCTCTTGATCTACACGATCACATCATGTCTGATGTAATACAAGTTTTACAAGAAAATGCTGAACAATATATATTGGCGTTCTTTCCATTCGATCTCCCCTTGTTGTTCTCTCCTGAGTAGACCTGGGCATTGGGCCAGGCTTTTTTGGGTTGGTCCGTAGCACGGGAGCCCTACGCCAAAACCTGCAATAGGTGACGGTCTATTTGTGACGGTTTTTTTCGAACCGCCACAAATATAATTATAAGTGGTGGTTCTATATTGAAAATGGCGAGAAGAATATCAGTGGCGGTTCTATCCTTGAACCGCCACTGATAATTCATTATCAGTGGCGGTTCGAGGATAGAACCGCCACTGATAACAAATACATCATTAGTGGCGGTTGGAGGATAGAACTGCCACTATCAGTGGCAGTCCTATCCTCGAACCGCCACAGATACTATTGGATTATCCGTGGCGGTTCTATCCTCGAACCGCCATCGATAATTAATTATCGATGGCGGTTCGAGGATAGAACCGCCACGATATTTTATCGATGGCGGTTCTAGTTAACAACCGCCACTGATAATATTGCCTATAAATAGGTGGTCAGTAGCAGCACTTGTCTTCTTCCTCCCGAGAGCAAACCAAAACTTCTAATTTTCAGATTTCGTTTTCTCCAATTCTTGTGCTTGTACTTCCTATAGTTGTTCCTTCGTGAGTTATTTTTTCTCTTCTCTTGATTTGTGTTAATATTGTTGCAATTTAATTTTTAAACCTAGTTTAATTAAGGTTTATATGTAGATGAGATGAAAAGTTTAGATTTTGTTTATTTTTATTTACCTACCATTTTGTAGTTGATGAATTTATTTCCTAGCTAGGTTCATTAGATGATGTTGTGTTCTTTTTATAGATGATGAATTATGATGAAGCATATATTTAATATAAATTGCATTTTAAGTTAATTCGGTAGATGATGAATTTATTATCTAGCTTCTTTAGATGATAAGTAATTATATTAGTTTTTTAATTACTATTAATTTGGTTCCATTAGTGAACGGACATATACATCTTGCATATATTAAATTTATTTATTTAAGATTATTGGATATTAACATACATGAAATTTAATTAATTTGGTAGGTAGGTGCTCATCATTTTTAGATGATGAATTTATTATCTAGCTCCTTTAGATGATAAGTAATTAGATTAGTTTTTTAATTACTATTAATTTGGTTCCATTAGTGTGGACATATAATATACATCTTGCATATATTAAATTTATTTATTTAAGATTATTGGGTATTAATATACATGAAATTTTAGTTAATTTGGTAGGTGCTCATCTTTTTTAGATGATGAATTTATTATCTAGCTCCTTTGGATGATAAGTAATTAGATTAGATTTTTAATCAATTTTTATATGTTAATTAATTTTAGATGGACCGGAGATGGATGTACAAAGCTTAACTATTATAAATTGAGATTACATCGACGGGTATCGCTTTCTAAGAGTCACGAGGAGAACAAGTTGCACAAGAAGACGGAGTACATACATTGTCCATGCAATGATTGCAAGAATGAGAAAATGTTTTCAGACAAAGAGCACATCCACTTGCACTTGATTCGAAGGGGTTTTGTACTTGGCTATACACGTTGGACAAGTCACGGTGAAGAGGAAAACATACATGAAGGTGATAACGTATTGGATGATGTAGAAAGCATTATGGCAGCTGACATCGGTTATGGATCTAATGAGGATAGGTTGGACATTGATGACGATAATAATCTTGCTCAGATGTTGCGCGATGCAGAAGGGAACTACACTAGTCAGAGAGAGTTTAATCAATTCAAGGGTTTGTTGGACGACTCGGACACACCTTTGTTCCCGGGTTGCAAGGAGGAATACACAAAGTTGCACACCGTGCTTTCACTTTTGAAATTGAAGGCAAGCAATGGTTGGTCCGATAAGAGTTTCACGGTGCTATTACATCTCTTAGCAGACATACTTCCAGATGGAAACGTATTGCCGATAACCACTTATTTAGCTGAGAAGGTTGTATGCCCATTGGGATTGGAAGTAGAAAGAATACATGCATGTCCAAACGATTGTATACTCTATCGCAAAGAGTATACAGACATGCATGTATGTCTGGTGTGCAAATCATCGCGATACAAGCGTAAAGGCCATGACAGCGAGGGCACCGTGGTGAAGAAAGGAGCTTCTGCTAAAGTGGTGTGGTATTTACCAGTAATACCTCGGTTGAAGCGTTTATTTGGAAACAAAAAATATGCCCAATTGATGCGATGGCACTCAGAAGAGCGTAAAAAGGATGGAAAGTCGAGACACCTGCCGATTCTCGCCAAAGGAGAACCATCGATAGGCTCTTTAGGAAGGACTTCGGGAATGAATCGAGGAATATAAGGTTTGGGTTGAGTACGGATGGAATGAATCCTTTCGGTAACACGAGTAGTATTCATAGCGCTTAGCCCGTGACTCTCTTTATCTACAACCTTCCTCCTTGGTTGTGTATGAAACGAAAGTACATTATGATGTCGCTGCTTATCCAAGGGCCGAGACAACCTGGCAATGATATTGATATATACCTACAACCATTGGTGGAAGATCTTGTGGTCCTGTGGAACGAAGCTGTACAGGTATGGGATGAGTACAAGCGAGAGTACTTCATCCTACGCGCATTGTTGTTTTGAACCATGAATGATTTCCCTGCCCTTGGTAACCTATCCAGTCGTACTGTAAAAGGGGCCAAAGCATGCCCCCAGTGCATGGATGAAATCGCTAGTGTCTGGCTCAATAACTCGAGGAAAACTGCGTACATGCATCACCGTAGGTTCCTTCGCAGGAATCACCCCTACCGCAATATGAAGAAACAATTCGACGGGACAAAAGAGGATGGTATAGCTCCAAGGCCTCGTCGTGGGGAAGAGGTATATGATATGGTTAAGGATATTAATGTCATACTTGGAAAGGGAGATAGTAATAATAAATCGAGGTCTCGTACTGAGAAGACCACGTGGAAGAAGAGATCGATATTTTGGAACTTGCCCTATTGGAAGGACTTAGAAGTTCGACACTGCATAGACGTCCTGCACGTAGAGAAAAATGTATGTGACAGCTTGATTGGTCTTATGCTAAACATTCCTAGCAAAACTAAGGACGAACTGAAAGCACGAAGGGACCTGGAAGATATGAAAATCAGAGCTGAGCTACATCCTCAAGACACCGGGAAAGGGCGACTTTACCTTCCCCCAGCTTGCTACACTCTATCCAAGAAAGAGAGAACAGACCTCTGCAAATGCTTGCATGGTGTGAAAGTTCCGTCCGGTTACTCTGCAAGCATCAAGAAACAGATCTTGATGAAAGATTTGAAGTTAACTGGCATGAAGTCTCATGATTGTCATGTGATGATGACACAAATGCTTCCTATTGCAATTAGAGGTATTTTGCCTGAAAAGGTCCGAGAGGCAATCATGAGGTTGTGTTTCTTCTTCAACACGATTTCACAGAAGGTCATCGATCCCATCGGACTTTCTGAACTGCAGAATGATGTGGTCAAGACACTATGCCAGCTAGAGATGTATTTCCCTCCATCATTTTTCGATATAATGGTTCATCTCATTGTTCACCTTGTGAATGAGATAAATGTATGTGGCCCCGTATTCCTGCATCAGATGTACCCGCTCGAAAGGTACATGGGTATCCTGAAGAAGTATGTACGCAATCGATCTCACGGAGGGTCGCATAGTGGAAGGTTATGCAACCGAGGAGGTTATCGAGTTTTGCGTGGATTACATGGAGGGGTGGAACGGTAGGAGTGCTCAGATCTCGCCATGAGGGTAGGCTAGCTGGGAAAGGGACGATTGGAAGGAAATCAACAAATTCTTACGATAATGGATTGTTCAAAAGCTCATTTCACAGCCTTGCAACAATCGGTTGAGGTGTCCTCAGATATGGACATGCACAAGGATAAGCTACGAGAGGAAAATCGTGGACGATCAGAGGTTTGGGTAACAAAAGAGCATAACCGTTTGTTCAATCATTGGTTCAAAGAGCATATGACTGGGAAAGAAACGAGTGTTATGTTGAGGTGGTTGGCAAAAGGGCCATCAGGTACAATCTTGACATGGCAAGGATATGACATAAATGGATATACCTTTTACACGAGATCTCAGGATAGCAAAAGCACTTACCAAAATAGTGGTGTCCGCATAGATGCCTATGACAACACAGGCAGTAAGAATAGTAGCTTCTATGGGTTCATAGAAGAGATTTGGGAGCTCGACTATTGTATTTTTAAGATCCCGATGTTTTGGTGTCGTTGGGTACAACTCCCAAAGGGTGTCAAGGTGGACAAGTACGGCTTCACTACTGTGGACATCGAACATGTTGGATATAGAGACAAACCATTCAGATTTTATGAAGCAAGTAGCACAAGTCTTCTATGTAATCGACCCGGCAGATAAGAAGCGCCATGTAGTTCTTCAGGGAAAAAGAAGGATCGTCGGAGTTGAGAATGTCGTGGATGAGGATGAGTACAACCAGTTTGATGAGTTGCCTCCTTTCGTAGATGGCAACATTAGGCTCGAGGAAGAAACCACTCAGGAAGCTACCTATCATCGCGACGATCATGAAGAAGGGCAAATTGTGAAAGAAAATAATTAGCTATATACGAGTAATGGCATTGTGATGTAAACAATATGAATTTGTATGGAGTAATGGAAATATGGTGTTATGCATTTGTGTGGAATAATGGAAATGTGGGTCATTAATATATTAGGATTATATAGGGTATATTACTATATTAGAATTATATATGGTCATTACTATATTAGGATTATAGAGGGTATATAATATTTAGTAGGATTATATAGGGTATATAATATTTATTAGGATTATATAAGGTCATTAATATATTAGGATTATATAGGGTCATTAATATATTAGGATTATATAGGGTATATTACTATATTAGAATTATATATGGTCATTACTATATTAGGATTATATAGGTATATAATATTTAGTAGGATTATATAGGTATATAATATTTATTAGAATTATATAGAGTCATTAATATATTAGGATTATATAGGTATATTACTATATTAGAATTATATATGGTCATTACTATATTAGGATTATATAGGGTATATAATATTTAGTAGGATTATATAGGGTATATAATATTTACTAGGATTATATAAGGTCATTAATATATTAGGATTATATAGGGTCATTAATATATTAGGATTATATAGGGTATATTACTATATTAGAATTATATATGGTCATTAATATATTAGATATTGTATCGATGGCGGTTCTTCACAAGAACCGCCATCGATCTATTTATCTCGTGTGGTTCGTATAAATAACCGCCACAGATAATATATGTATTAGTGGCGGTTTTTATACGAACCGCCACAGATAGTAGTATCGATGGCGATTCTTGTGAAGAACCGCCACGGATAATATGCCCCATATATAAAAGTCGATATAGTCACTCTTCTCACCGAGTGCCCTAAACCCTAACTCCCCATGGCCGACGGCGCGCCATTTCGTCGCGCGCCGACGACGCCACGGCCGCCGCCCGACGCTGCTCGAGCCCGACGCCGCTTCGACGCCGCTTGCACCCGACTACCCCGACACCGCTTCGACGCCGCTGCGCTCGACGCCGCCCACGCCCAACTCCTCCCACCCGCGCCCGACGACGCCGCCCTCCTCGACTGGTGTCTCCCACCGCGCTGCCTCACCCCTAGCCCGTCTTCTCCTCCTGCTCGCCAAGGTAAGCACCATTGATTCTAGGGTTTCTGGATTAGGGCTCTTGTGTTAGCATTTTTAGGCCAAACTCAGTAGGAGTTTAGCACATAGTTGTTGCCAAATATAGTTTCTTAGTGTTGCCCTTATACCAGGTCTTGTATGATGATCCCATTTTCAACTTGAGCTCAGTTATTTTGGGAAATAAGATTCAGCACTACAATTATTGAGGGTTAGGTCAATCGGTATATGATTCGACATTCATGTAGTTGTTATTAGACTTAGCAGTATGTATAAGCAGCTCCTTTGGCAGCAATGGCCTTGGTTATTCTTAGCAGTCATACCAATCATGAAGAATTTGCCACTAGAGACTTAAGCAATGCTGATACAGATTTGCATGATTGCACTCCTTAATGTTACTTATCTTAATAGGCACAATTCATCCATTTTAATAAATCTTGAACTACTTGAATCAAAAATGTCCAGTGGATCTATGTTCATGTCTGTGCCATATTTCTCTTCCTGTTTTTCACATGAACCTTATTGAGTTCTCTTATGGCAATCTCGCCCTTGCTCCTATATGATGTGGCTTTCATGCTAGCAATACAGGCACCTAGTTTACTTTGCCATACTAATTTTGCTTACTTGGTAGGTTAAGTTTCTTATTTCTTTTCATCACAAAGAAGTGGTTGCCCAGAAATTTTAGATTTGCGTGTGGAGCAACCAAATTATTCTAAATTGTTGATTTACTAACTTGCCATAGCTTGATGCATGTCACACATTTCACCAAAAAATGTAGAATCTTCAGTTTTTTGTTGATTTGTTTGCTGTTGATTATAGGCATCACAAGTGCTTTTAGGTGACATCTTTATTGCCAAATTTGGCCTTTAGTTTAAGAAAAGTGGCATATTTATAGGATTGAATACATATGTACCTTGCAGTCATGTACTTTTAGGTAGAATGGAATAGACCTACCTTCTCAAATCTCAATATATAACATCTTTTTTCTCATATATCAAGAATATGTTGGAATGGGATCTTTTTTTATGGATTAGTCTGCTAGGCCTGTATTATATACCTGAACTTTCATTTCAGTTGTGTGTATATGCATTGTGTTGCACACATAACTAGAATGAAACGGAGAAGGACATTTGGGGATCATGAATAGCTTGCAAACATCATCCATCTTGTGCTTTACTACAGTTTGGTTCACTATGCATGATTCAGATGCACACTCTTAAAATGTTTGCATCATTTGTAAAGTAAAACTGCACATTTTTCTTATACAACCATTGAAAGATTTTTGTAGTTTTGAACGGATAATAATGAACACAAAGCTCAAAACTGATCCTATAGTTTTGTTCTGAGCTAATTAAGTCTCTTGCTCTTGCAAAATCATTTTCATCTTAGCACCACACAATATTACACACACGACAGTACACCTGTACTTTGAAATTCCATGAGATGATTTGTAAAGACCCGAATCCACTGATTCGAACCCACTGTGTTTACCGCACTATTCCCAGGATCAACGCTAGTGCACACAGCTCAACATTGGTACATATCACATCATACTCAACGATAATAGAATAATAGTTCATTCATTGATATAACTAAAGGTATGATCTTATGACCAACTTACATTATTAAGCCACGTAGGGCAAGACTGAGAATATAAACTAATAATTAAGCAGCGAAAAGTAGAAAACGTAGATAGCTCATCAGTTCACCACAGGCAATCGACAAGGCTCGGACCCTAAAGACTCGTGTCTTCCTGGACTTCATCTTCCAACACAGGTGTAGATTCCTCAACTGTTGATTATTGTTGTTTGGCAAGGGTGAGTACTTAAAGCACTCAACAAGTTGTGCACAGAATGCAATTCTATGTATCTATATGTAAAGCTTATTCCAATGGATAGGCTATCATGGCTATTTTGCAATAAGCAGCATTTAGGAACAAATACAGTAAATAAATTGAAAAGAATGTAAAACAAATAGCAATAGTAAATAACTTCAGTATTTCTCAAGTAAACCAAGTTTCCAATCCTAAGTCAAATTTCATCTTCCATATGGCATTCCGCCATCCCAACCATGTTGTCCAATTAGTTAAGCTAACCTTAACTGTAATTCCCGAGCATTGCTCAATACCGCGAGCACGGCTATCCGAATAGTTTCACACTCTGCAGAGGTTATGCACTTTACCCACGCGATACAACCAAACACCACCAAGGCGAGTGATTATAACAAAGCCTTTACAATGCTGTTGGCTTAACCGGATACTACCCACTAAGGTTTCAACACCGTGGGTCCGAAACCATAACCGGGCCCCCTCTTGCGCCATGTGAATTACTCCATAACTCGAACTCACACCGACCACGATAGTACCAAAATTAAGACATTGCAAATTACTCACTAGGTGGCCCATACCAGACATGTGGTTGCATGATTGACTCAGGTCAAAGGCTTGCAAGGTTAAGTCCTTAGTGTGATCAAGGCAAGACATCCACATACCATCTGCCCATCGGGCCCACCTTGGCCTCCTCGCCCCTTGCCACTTGCCCCAATCTAAATGATTATCACCCCGTTGATTACCAAGCACCACGTGCCATCAACAATTCAACATCGTTGCGTGACATGACTCGCCACAACAACTCAATCTCAACGTGTGATCCCACATGACACACAAGTTCATAACATTGTTCCATATTCCATTAATCAAGATTAATTATCAATGATTCTGACACATGTGATGACGTGGCATGACTAAGCAACTAATACGGACTAATCCTCCAATGTTGATCATAATTACTAATCAACTATATTTAACCAATCTAGGGTGACAATGGATCATGGCATACAATGACAAGGTAGGGTATAGATCAATCGGTATATTAGCTAAGCCCAATCTAATTTGAAACAATTGTATATTTGAAATATATGCACTAGTGTAAATCAAACATAGCAATTTTATAAACATGGGTTCAACATGATCAAAGCACAACTTGCCTTGGAATAGGTCCTGATCTGGTTCGGAACTTGCTCTTGAGTTCTTTGGATCTTCCTCCAAGCGTCGCACAATTCAACGCCTACGCTGCATCAAGAAGAAAAGCAAATAAATGTCAAAATAGAGAGCAATTGAACCCCAAAAATCAAATAAAATTCACCATTAAATAGATCTCAATTTTACAAATTTTTAGAAATTGGAATCACTCAATTCGAGTTAAATTGCAAAAGATATAGCCTTTTGAAGTTTGAAATAAATCAAATCGAGAAAATCGAAATTCGAAATTAACAGATTTATTTTTATTCGAAATCGATTTATGACGTCGGCGTGGACGTCACGCTGGCATCATCTCGACCGAGCCAACCAGAGCACGACACGTGGCCCGGTGCATAGACCGTCCACGGACTTCCTCCGTCCACCGGAACCGGCGCCAAGACGACGCCGATACTTGCGGCGCCACGCGCCTTGATCCGATTGGTTGCAGCGCCGCCCCGCCGATGCACGACACGCGGCATGCATCCACGGCCCGATCCGATCGAACGGCGACAGATGCGTGTAACGCGGCTCGATCCCCTCCGTTCATCCGGATCTAACGGTCACGAACTCACCCAAAGCTCGCGGCGAAGCGGCGGCGCAGAAGGTCCACCGGAGATGAAGAAGAAGACTCGGCGACGGCGTTCCAACAGATCCCGACGAGAAGAAGTGGCGCGATGGATGCGCACGCCCGACGAAGTTCGAACCGGGACCAAACGCCGAAAAGCCACAGATCGGCGACGATCCAAGGCCAAAACCGCGGCGGCTGCAGACTTCAACTCCGACGAGCTTCCTTGCACTCACCACGACGTTCCTCGCTAAACGGGTCCGACCAAAACATGCGGCTGCTCACGAGGAACCTCGGCGCAGTACCCTCCTTTATAGCCTCGGCGCTCGAGCCCTACACGACGGATAAGTCCGAGTCGTTACGGCGGCGGACTCGAAGTTCGCGTCGGAGACGACAACCCACGCGCGACGCGTGTCCCGATCCGACGGCCAAACGCGAGCGAACACGCGGCATTCCTGGCGGTTGGATCGCACGCGAACGGCCAAGATCTAGGGTTTGCCTCGCTGCGCTTCGCGGGCTGGACTGGGCCGCATCGACGCGGGCTTCCAACGCACAGTGTTGGGCTCGGCCCAACACTGTTCACAAGGCTTTTTAACAGATTTTTCATTTAAAATAAATACAGAAATTCATTTTGTTTGTTTTAGGCAATAAAATAATCAGGAAAAATCCAAGAAAAATCTCAAAAATACTTTGAGATATTCTGGACTCAAATAAAATACTTTTGGTAAAACTTCATTTTAACTTTGCATAAATTTAAATAGATTTGAACAAAAGGAAATAAACTTGATTTAAAATTAATTCCAATAAATCCAGAAAAATCCAAATAAATTCCAGGAAATCATAAATGCTCTTTTAAGCAATAAAATAATATTTAAGCAAAACTTTGGGATGTTACAAACCTCCCCTTAATGAGAATCTCGACCGAGATTAAGGCTAACTAGAGAATAGGTTCAGAAATTCTGACTTCAAATCTTCTTCTCGCTCCCAAGTGGCTTCACTTTCGGAATGATTGCTCCACTGAACTCTGCAAAAGCGAATAGACTTGTTTCTGGTCTTGCGTTCCATAACATCCAAAATTCTGATCGGTTGCTCTTTGTAAGTCAAATCTTCTTGCAACTCTATTGCATCCAACGGGGTTTGCTCTGTTGGCACTCTGAGACACTTCTTAAGCTGCGACACATGGAATACATCATGTACTCCTGCCAAGGACTGAGGCAACTCTAACTGATAAGCTACCTCTCCTCGACGGCTCAGAATCTTGAACGGACCAACATATCTTGGTGCAAGCTTCCCTTTAACATGAAATCTTTTAACGCCCTTAAGAGGGGTAACTCTAAGATACACATGATCTTCTGGTTCAAAACTCAAATCTCGGCGACGGTTATCTGCGTAGCTTTTCTGTCTTGACTGCGCTATCTTTAACCTCTCTCTGATCATTGCAACTTGACTTTCTGCCTCCTCGAGAATATCTGGCCCAAACACCAAACGTTCTCCTGTTTCATTCCAATTCAACGGAGTACGACAAGCACGTCCATACAATGCCTCGAACGGTGACATCTGCAGGCTAGCTTGGTAACTATTGTTGTAACTAAATTCCGCATATGGCAAACACTTATCCCATGTCGCAGTATAGGCTAAAGCACAATCTCTCAACATATCCTCTCAAATCTGATTTACTCTTTCAGTCTGACCATCTGTCTGCGGGTGATATGCTGTACTAAAATTCAGACGAGTTCCCATTGCTTCATGCAACTTGTTCCAAAATCTTGAGGTAAATTGGGTACCTCTGTCCGACACAATCTTCTTGGGCACTCCATGCAAACATACAATCCTCGACATGTACAGCTCTGCTAAACGATCTCCGGAGTAGGTGGTTTTCACCGGGATGAAATGAGCGACCTTGGTTAGACGATCCACAATAACCCAAATGGAATCGTACCCTCTCTGAGTTTTAGGTAAACCGGTGATAAAGTCCATTCCGATTTCCTCCCACTTCCATTCCGGAATTTTCAATGGTGCAACAAACCGGTGGTCTTTGGTGCATGGCTTTTACCCTCTGACATACGTCGCATAATGCAACATGCTCAGCTACCTCACGCTTCATATTAGGCCACCAAAATCTCTCTTTCAAGTCCTGGTACATCTTAGCACTTCCTGGATGAATCGAGTACTTAGAATCGTGAGCTTCCTCAAGAATCAATTGTTTCAGTTCCTTTTTATCCGGCACGCAAATTCGGCCTTTGAAAAACATGGTTCCTTGCTCATCCAGAGTGAAATCTGCGGCTAGGCCTTCTTCCTTTTTAGCCTTGATCTTAGAAATTTTATCGTCATCTTTCTGGCCTTCACTAATCTGATCCTCCAGTGTTGGCCTCACTTCCAGTGCAGCTACCATTCCTTGCGGAACGACCTCCAACTTTAGTTTCTGAAATTCCTTGCATAATTCTGGTTGATCCTCCATTGTTAATGTATTTGCGCTATGGCTCTTTCGACTCAGAGCATCTGCCACCACATTGGCTTTTCCGGGATGATAATGGATTCCCACATTATAATCCTTAATTAGCTCAAGCCACCTTCTTTGTCTCATATTCAGTCTTGCTTGAGTGAATATGTATTTCAGGCTCTTATGATCTGTATATATTTCACATCTATTTCCTATGAATAATGACGCCATATCTTTAAAGCATGCACTACGGCAGCTAACTCCAAATCATGCGTTGGGTAATTCACTTCATGCGGTCTTAACTGCCTTGACGCATAAGCAACGACTTTGCCTTCTTGCATTAACACGCATCCCAAGCCTTGCTTTGAAGCATCGCAATAAATATCAAATCCATTCTGCACATCTGGCAACACTAATACGGGGGCTGTTGTTAAACGCTTCTTTAATTCCATAAAGCTTGTCTCGCACTCTGGCGTCCATGCAAACTTCTTTTCTTTCTTCAACAACTATGTCAGGGGTTTAGCAATTGTCGAGAATCCCTCTATGAACCGACGGTAATATCCCGCCATTCCCAGAAAACTACGGATCTGAGTAACAGACTTCGGTTGCTCCCAATGCAACACTGCGTCCACTTTGCTTGGGTCGACTGCCACTCCTTTAGTAGTCATGACATGACCAAGAAATTCAACTTTCTCCTTCCAGAATTCACACTTGCTAAACTTAGCATATAGCTGATGCTCTCGCAGCCTCTCTAAAACCATTCTTAGATGTTCTGCATGCTCTTCCTCTGTCTTCGAGTAAACCAAGATATCGTCTATGAAGACTACAACAAACTTATCCAAATATTCCATGAAAACCTTATTCATCATGTTCATAAAATATGCCGGGGCATTAGTCAATCCAAATGACATGATTGTGAACTCATAATGTCCATATCGCGTATAAAACGCAGTCTTAGGCACATCCTCCGCTCGGATCTTCAAGCGATGGTATCGAACGAAGATCTATCTTGGAGAAAACTCCAGCTCCTCTTAATCGATCAAATAAGTCATCGATCCCGGGCAGCGGATACTTATTCTTGATCGTTATTTCATTCGATGCACGATAATCGATGCACATTCTAAGACTTCCGTCCTTTTACGAACAAACAAAACCGGGGCTTCCCATGGTGATGAACTTGGTCTAATGAAACCTTTCTCTTGCAGTTCCTCAATCTGCTTCTTCATTTCCACTAACTCGTCAGTAGGCATCCGATATGGTCTCTTTGATATCGGTGC
Organism: Otatea glauca; assembly: GCA_036346275.1. NCBI lineage: Eukaryota > Viridiplantae > Streptophyta > Magnoliopsida > Poales > Poaceae > Otatea > Otatea glauca. The sequence continues at coordinate 22,359,486 of CM070725.1, read as the reverse complement.
GGTACCTGGCGCTAACTCGATCACGAACTCGATATCACGGTCCGGTGGCAATCCTGGCAAATCTTCTGGAAACACATCCGGGTATTCCCTGGCTACTGGCACATCTTCCATGCTGATGGCTTTCACGCTGTTGACCATTAACTGCCCATCGCGAACTGGGGGTGCTTTGAAACTCTACTTTCTTGCCACTAGGGCCTTCCAAAGTCACGATCCGTCGGCCACAATCCAAAACGGCCTTATGCTTAGACAGCCAATCCATTCCAAGGATGACGTCTAGGGATTGCGCATCTATCAAGATAAGATTCGCTAGGAATTCTATCCCATCCATAAGCAACTTAGCTCCCAAACACCCAAGGCTAGATCTAAGCTCAGATCCTGGGGCTTGGACTAAGAGCACACACTTAAGATTCACCACTTGAAATCCATTCTTGGTTGCAAAACTTTGAGAAACAAACGAATGCGAAGCTCCCGAATCAAACAAAACTGTAGCAGGTACTGAGTTGACCAGAAACTTACCCAGTACGACGTCTGTAGCCTCCTGAGCTCCATCAGCGGTGATGTGGTTGATCCTTCCACGCACTGTTGATTGCGGGGTTGCTCCAGCTTGACCTGGCGCACGATTTCCTCCTGAGGCTGGTGATTTGGCAGGTGTGGTTCCCAAGTTGAAACGAACTGGCGTGATGCCTCCCTTCTGTGGACACCTATTAGAAAAGTGCCCTGGCTCGTTGCATGTATAGCATCTTTTCACGGCAGACTGTTGATTCCCTCCTGGCGCATTGTTGCCCTGTGCTGGGGTCTGAAAATTCTGATTGGCAGGGCGAGGTGCAGGGGTTGATGTCTTGTTCACGGCTGGTGGTTGGAATCTAGCAAATTGCTGTGGCGACATCCTCAAACGTAGATGGTTTGGACGTCCACCCTGATTAGTCATTAAGCGCTTACGGTTTTCACCCGACTCTTTGCGCTTATCTTCTAGGATCAAAGCTTTATTGACTAGTTCTGAAAGTCGGAAAATTGTGGGTGATCACCCCACTGCGATCCTCAATTCATCCCTTCATGAAACAGGATCGCCTAGCTTTATCTGTCGCTACATCTTGAGGGCATAGCGAGCTAGCTGGGTAAACTTATTCGGTACTCGCCTTTGGTTGGCCTCCTTGTTTGAGCCACGAACTCCTCCTTCTTAAGGTCCATCATTCCCTCCGAGACATGATATCTTGGCGGAAAGCATTAGTAAACTCCTCCTGTGTGATCTCTTGTGGGGCTCCATGAGCGGCACAGTAATTCTCCCACCATTCTGCGGCGGTTCCTTCCAGTTGATGAGAGGCGTAGAGCACCTTCTCATTGCCCTCACACTGAGTGATGTGCAGCTTCTTCTCAATTGTCCTAAGCCGGTCATCGGCTTCCAAAGGGTTCACATTTCCCGAAAAAGTTGGTGGCCTAGTCCTCATAAAATCTGATAGCTTTGAGTGAGGTTGGGATCCACCATGGTTGTTCTGAGCTACAGGGTTGTTGTTGTTGGCTGCTGCGTTGGTTATCTGCTGCATTTGCTGCATCATAGTCTGCATCAGTTGAGTCTGCGCTGCAAGAAATGCTCCCAGATTCTGCATGTCCACTGGCGGTGGTTGAGGGCTACCTCTGTCGTTGGTGTTGTCGTTCTGGCGCAGTCCACTTCCTGAAGCTCCGTTGTTCCCTTGAGTATTCACCATCTGATGATTGCCTCTTAGGTTAGGGAAGGTAGATGTAGCATAGATGAGAAGCAAGAATTTCTAAAGCGGGGAGATAGATTATACCCAAATTGAAATAATTCTTTATTATTCTTGGTATGGCCGCTTAGTTAAGCCTACAAGCTTTGCAACCCATACTGCACACTCAGCATTACAAAGAAGCAAACTAAACACGAAACCTTAACGTCACTAAAGAGGTAAAGACTAACTTAAAGACGCGACTCACACTCGAGTCTCAACACAGCTCCAAGTCTGACACTCACTCATCCACCACCCGGTGAGGCGATCCGCGCATACACCGGCGGATGAGCGGGCATAGGAGCGAACCTATCCTGATGATCTACTACTGGGTCCTCCGCAACAACGGGGTCTGCACTCCCCTCTGGCTCCCACTCTCGCTCCTCTGGATCCTCCTCGGACTCCTCTGCTGGCTCCTGAACTTCTCGAGTCACGCGCTCCAGCTCGTCCTCGACCGCCTCTAGGGCCTCTCCCAGCTCAGTGATCATCCCGATGGTCAAGCACGGTCACCTCAAGCTCTGCTCTCGCCACTGAGTGCCTCGCATACGATCTCTAGCTCCTGAGTAGTCTCTCTCATATGATCCTCCTAGGCAAGGGCGAACTCCGCAAGGTGTACCGCAGTGGCACACTCGTTCTCCACGATCCGTCGGCGTCGGCATGCTTGAACGTCTGGGTGAAGGCGGAACACTGAGTCGTGAAGCTCGTCGGCGTAGTCGCGGCAGACACGGCGAAGAGCAAGTCGAGCGACCTCCTGAGTTGCAACCTCGTACAAGAATCTTTTGGCAGAGATGTTGATTGGCCTGCTAGCTTCCTCGTTCTCCCGAGCGTAGATAATCAGCTTGCAAATAAATCCTCGGTGTACACCATTAATCGACCATTGCCTCCTCGGAAAGCGGACGGTAGAAGCCCCCAAGCGTCTGAAGTACTCTCCACAGCTCCATGGCGTAGCCGCCAGCTGACTCCTCGAAGGTCGGAACAATTGGCATCTGCTCCACAAGAACTTTGATAAGAGCTCCACCCCAAAACGGCAAGTAAAACGGTAAATTCAGCAAAGGCGAGAAGTAGAGAATGAGATGAGTCGAGAGTGTTTTATTAGTCATGTTTAGATTTTCTTTTAGAAAATAGTTTTGGACTCACACAGGACACCTCCACACTATCTAGGGCCAAGACCTACAGTCGGTATGCTCGATACCACCTCTGAAGGACCCGAATCCATCGATTGAACCCACCGTGTTTACCGCACTATTCCGGGATCAACGCTAGTGCACACACTCAACATTGGTACATATCACATCATACTCAACGATAATAGAATAATAGTTCATTCATTGATATAACTAAAGGTATGATCTTATGACCAACTTACATTATTAAGCCACGCAGGGCAAGACCGAGAATATAAACTAATAATTAAGCGTGGAAAGTAGAAAAGTAGATAGCTCATCGGTTCACCACAGCAACCGACAAGGCTCGGACCCTAATGACTCGTGTCTTCTGGACTTCATCTTCCAACACAGTGTAGATTCCTCAACTGTTGATTATTGTTGTTTGGCAAGGGTGAGTACTTAAAGCACTCAACAAGTTGTGCATGAATGCAATTCTATGTATCTATATGTAAAGCTTATTCCAATGGATAGGCTATCATGGCTATTTTGCAATAAGCGACATTTAGGAACAAATCTGATAAATAAATTGTAAAGAATGTAAAACAAATAGCAATAGTAAATAACTTCAGTATTTCTCAAGTAAACCAAGTTTCCAATCCTAAGTCAAATTTCATCTTCCATATGGCATTCCGCCATCCCAACCATGTTGTCCAATTAGTTAAGCTAACCTTAACTGTAATTCCCGAGCATTGCTCAATACCGCGAGCACGGCTATCCGAATAGTTTCACACTCTGCAGAGGTTATGCACTTTACCCACGCGATACAACCAAACACCACCAAGGCGAGTGATTATAACAAAGCCTTTACAATGCGCTGGCTTAACCGGATACTACCCGCTAAGGTTTCAACACTGGTGGGTCTGAAAACCATAACCAGGGCCCCCTCTTGCGCCATGTGAATTACTCCATAACTCGGGAACTCACACCGACCACGATAGTACCAAAATTAAGACATTGCAAATTACTCAGCTAGGCTGGCCCATACCAGACATGTGGTTGCATGATTGACTCAGGTCAAAGGCTTGCAAGGTTAAGTCCTTAGTGTGATCAAGGCAAGACATCCACATACCATCTGCCCATCGGGCCCACCTTGGCCTCCTCGCCTTGCCACTTGCCCCAATCTAAATGATTATCACCCCGTTGATTACCAAGCACCACGTGCCATCAACAATTCAACATCGTTGCGTGACATGACTCGCCACAACAACTCAATCTCAACGTGTGATCCCACATGACACACAAGTTCATAACATTGTTCCATATTCCATTAATCAAGATTAATTATCAATGATTCTGACACATGTGATGACGTGGCATGACTAAGCAACTAATACGGACTAATCCTCCAATGTTGATCATAATTACTAATCAACTATATTTAACCAATCTAGGGTGACAATGGATCATGGCATACAATGACAAGGTAGGGTATAGATCAATCTGGTATATTAGCTAAGCCCAATCTAATTTGAAACAATTGTATATTTGAAATATATGCACTAGTGTAAATCAAACATAGCAATTTTATAAACATGGGTTCAACATGATCAAAGCACAACTTGCCTTGGAATAGGTCCTGATCTGGTTCTGGAACTTGCTCTTGAGTTGCTGGATCTTCCTCCGAAGCGTCGCACAATTCAACGTCTACGCGTACCGAAGAAGAAAAGCAAATAAATGTCAAAATAGAGAGCAATTGAACCCCAAAAATCAAATAAAATTCACCATTAAATAGATCTCAATTTTACAAATTTTTAGAAATTGGAATCACTCAATTCCGAGTTAAATTGCAAAAGATATAGCCTTTTGAAGTTTGAAATAAACATGAAATCGAAAATCGAAATTCGAAATTAACAGATTTATTTTTATTCGAAAACCGATTTATGACGTCGCGTGACGTCACGCAAGGCCATCATCGACCGAGCCAACCGAGCACGACACGCGGGCCCGGTGCATAGACCTGGTCCACGGACTTCCTCTGGTCCACCGTGAACCCGGCGCACGACGCCTCGATACTTGCAGCGCCACGCGTCTTGATCCGATTGGTTGCAGCGCCGCCCCGCCGATGCACGACACGCGGCATGCATCCACGGCCCGATCCGATCGAACGGCGACAGATGCGTACAACGCGGCTCGATCCCCTCCGTTCATCCGGATCTAACGGTCACGAACTCACCCAAAGCTCGCGGCGAAGCGGCGCGCGAGAAGGTCCACCGAGATGAAGAAGAAGACTCGGCGACGGCGTTCAGCGTATCCCGGCGAGAAGAAGTGGCGCGATGGATGCGCACGCCCGACGAAGTTCGAATCCGGGACCAAAGCGCCGAAAAGCCACGGATCGGCGACGATCCAAGGCCAAAACGCGGCGGCTGCAGACTTCAACTCCGACGAGCTTCCTTGCACTCACCACGACGTTCCTCGCTAAACGGTCCGACCAAAACATGCGGCGCTCACGAGGAACCTCGGCGAGTACCCCTCCTTTATAGCCTCGGCGCTCGAGCCCTACACGACGGATAAGTCCGAGTCGTTACGGCGGCGGACTCGAGTTCGCGTCGGAGACGACAACCCTGGCGCGACGCGTGTCCCGATCCGACGGTCAAACGCGAGCGAACACGCGGCATTCCACAGGCGGTTGGATCGCACGCGAACGGCCAAGATCTAGGGTTTGCCTCATTTGCGCCATGGTGGGATGGGCGCGCATTGACGCGGGCTTCCAACGCACAGTGTTGGGCTCGGCCCAACACTGTTCACAAGGCTTTTTAACAGATTTTTCATTTAAAATAAATACAGAAATTCATTTTGTTTGTTTTAGGCAATAAAATAATTAGGAAAAATCCAAGAAAAATCTCAAAAATACTTTGAGATATTCTGGACTCAAATAAAATACTTTTGGTAAAACTTCATTTTAACTTTGCATAAATTTAAATAGATTTGAACAAAAGGCAATAAACTTGATTTAAAATTAATTCCAATAAATCCAGAAAAATCCAAATAAATTCCAGAAAATCATAAATGCTCTTTTAAGCAATAAAATAATATTTAAGCAAAATTTTGGGATGTTATATGATTCTGTAATAATTGACGAAAATTATGTTTCGGGTCGAACTGTAGTTCTAATGGAGCTCGAAACCGAGCCTATAATGGAGGAGAGCTTGAGCAAGTACCTTACCCTCTACCCAACCACCGAAGGTGCCGAGGCCTCCACCGCTGTTGCAGATGATGCTCCTGTTGCAAGACGCCGAGGACGAGGGAAAAATAAGAAGCCTAAAGGCCAGTACACCATCTCAGAGGTCTTAGATACTGGGGCCTCTGTTGCACCGAGAAAATCAGTAGCAAAATACAGGTCAACATGTGGGTACATCGTAAGGGATAAAGTGCCAATCACCTATTCGGATTGGCATAAAGTGCCCCGAGCCACCAAAGAGGATCTGTGGACAGAGCTCAAAGAAACCTTCGAATTCCACAAGGAGCCGAAGAACTCGTGCGTCGCGACGCATTGATGACCATGGATGCGGCGTGGAGAAACTTCAAGGCGAGGCTGAACATAAATTATGTGAAGCAAAACCGGTCAGCCATCTGAGAGTACCCAAGATTAGAGCCATATTGGGATGAGTTTGTGGCGATGAAGCAATCCGAAGCAGCAAGGAAGTCCAGTGAGGACCACATTAGCATCGCAAGAAGGAATACTCACCCCCACAGACTTGGCACGAGTGGGTACGCGGGTAAAAGCAATCCGAAGCAGCAAGGAAGTCCAGTGAGGACCACATTAGCATCGCAAGAAGGAATACTCACCCCCACAGACTTGGCATGAGTAGGTACGCGGGTAAAATTGCTTAATGGGAGAGGCAGAAATTAGAAGTGGTCTAATTGGCTGGCACAAGTCCCTTGATCGGACTACCAGACCGAGTGAAGCACTACGTGCTAGCGAGGGCAGATATCTTGTCTACTGGGGGTTTATCATTCAAGAGCAGCGAAGACGAAGCAATGACCCAAAGAGTTCATGAGTTTTACGCCCAGTCCACCCAAGGATCTTTTCACCCAGACAGGGAGAAAGACGAGCTAACAGCGGCCCTAAGGAAACAAAGAGCACCCCGGTCGGACACGAGGCGTCAGGGTCAAGGTTCCATGGAGGAGTGGATTCCCTGAGCACGGAGACTCTTATAGGAGTCGGAAGAGAGCTAAAGAAGAGCGGGCTGAGAAGGAAATGGAAATGATGAAGGAAAGGGTTCTGCGAGAAATACAAGGCACCATTGAAGAACAAGTTGAACGACAAGTACAACAAGCCTTGAGCCAGTCGCAGGCCCACAACGTTCTCTCCAGCCCTACAGGTCGTCGTAGTAGTTGCGCGTCCACGCCATTGGCAGAAGCGGATAACAACCATTATCCTGTGGACGACATACAGGACCCCACACCCTGTTAGCTCAACGTGCCCGTGATGAACATATTTGTGCAGCCGCTCTGTGGGTAGTTTATCCGTGCCAAGAAGGGGGTGTCCTGCACAATACCCCAATAGCGCCAGGTTATGCAAAGGTCCAAGTGGACACGGTACTTGCACAGTTT